>OY288271.1:15020387-15553260 GCA_958450335.1 Hibiscus tridactylites | reverse complement strand
GTCATATATATATATATAAATTTTATTATACAAATTATATAAGAAAAAAAAATTTCTAAAAAAAATTTAGTGTCAACAGATACCTCATTGTTGTATGTACATAGATGTAAAATTTTCAGGGTAGACATATATAAGAAAATTCAGATTTTATGTGCTAAAAATTACTAAAACAGATAACTAATCGAAAAAATTTCAAATTTCAAAATAAAATTTTGTCCATCTTTCATTATACATGGACTCATCAGTAGATGAAACTTTATGGGTAATTATACCACGCACTAGCGGTGGAATATTTTGTTTCCACAAGTGCCCTAATTTTAGGGGTTAAGAATTTAATTTAAGGGTATAGATTTATGTGCTTAGAATTTAGAGACTGTGATTTAAATTTAGAATTATGACTTAGAACTTAGGGGATATAGCTAAAAATATATATGCCTAACACATTACCCTAAAATCTAAACCATAACTTCTAAACTTTAAATCCTAGCCTTAAACTTTAAATTTTAACCACATACCTTAAATTTTAAACCAAAAATTAAAATATTTGTAAAATAAAATATTTTCACTGTCAATATATCATATATTTTTTTAAACTTTATCTTATAAAAAAGAAAGAAAGATAAAATTTTCCTATAAAATGTTATGGAGTTTCTGACAACCATCTTGTAATTGGCTTCAGAACAAGTGTCCTAAGTTTTTTCTTTTTCTCTTTCTTTTTTATTCATCGAATCCAGAGTTAATGAAATCATGTTGCTTGTGATTCCAACCCGTGAAATGCACAAAGTTTTTGTAATTTTCGTTTAGAGTCGGGCCAAATACATCCACCCAGCCTTGGAATGTGTAAACTGTGAAAAAGTCCCATGTGAAGTTTTGCAGAAAGGCACGGGTAGAACTGGTGGAGAGTCTAAAATTAGTCGCTTAAAATTAGGTTAAAATTAGATAACATCGATATTATTTCGATATAACTGTTAAATTGGATAAAATTAAATTTGGATCATTGGATTTTTAAAAAAAAAGAAAAAGTGGTATAAATTAAAAAGTCAACCGGTAAGTATTTGTGTAGTTACCTTTTCTCTTAGAAATTCTATAAACATTTAAATAGGTTTTGTGAAATATTGTGTAGGTATTGAATATCTCATGCGTTTTATAATATATAGAGTAATATTTTAAGATTTTAGGTAGTTAAATAATTTCCTACCATAAGCTTGATTGGTTTAAGATTAGGAGATGTGATGTAATACTTTGTGTAGTTACATTTATTCTTATTACTTATATAAAGATATAGGTAGGTATTGTGAAACATTGTGTATGTATCGAATAGTTCATTCGTTTTGTTACATATAGAGTAATGCTTTAAGATTTTAGGTAGTTACACAATTTTTTAAAGTTTGGTCGGTTTAAGGTTAGGAGATATAAGGTAATATTTTGTGTAGTCACATTTATTCTTATAATTTATGTAAAGATATGGGTAGGTATTGTGAAATATTGTGCAGGTATCGAATATCTTATGCGTTTTGTAACATATAGAGTAATCCTTTAAGATTTTAGGTAGTTACACAATTCCCTACCCTGATAAGCATTTGTGTAACTACCATTTTTCTTACAGTTACTGTAAGCATTTATGTTACCGCGTGTAAGAAATTGTGTAACTACCAAATACCGATAATACCTCTCTGCCTATTTTTAGCCTAATTTTAGGCCGCCTAACTGCAGAAGCTCCCAAAACTGGCAGTTGAAAAAAAAAACTAACGATCTGGCATCAGTTTTTTCTTGCCTGATTTGCCGACATTGCGATGTTTTTATTAGGGGTGGATATTCTATCGAGCCAACTCAAAAGTTTCAAGTTAGCCAAGTTGAAGAGTTATATTCCATAACTCAAATTTTATTTGAAAATTTTCGAATTGAGTTATTCTAATTTCTATTCAAATTTAATTGTAGACATTTGTAATGTTATGATACTAGTTTGTAACCACCTGGACCCGCTTATGCGTTTAACCCAACTCCAGGCAGTCACAACCTATAATCAAACCCTTGTGAAATATCATAGTCAAAATATCAAAACTGAAATAATTTTCCCCTTTCGGGAGATTTACAAATCATACCATAAAACCTATTATCAAATACATATCAATACTATTCTCAGAACGATTATAAAATCTACTAGTAACGCTTTCAAATCCATCTAAAAGTAGTAAGCAAAAGTTTAGTATCATGTGATTACAAAATAGATGATATGAAAGCATAAAGTGTTCAGTTATATCAAAAGCCAACACCCGACAAAACCAAAAGATAAGTCGTATCAAAATATAGGCATAAGTCACCCAAATACAGACAGTTTGGAAGATAAGAACATTACAACAGTCTAGAGCTAAATGTGCCGATCCTCCAGTTGCCGGGTCTAAAAGGGGTAGCCTATCACAAATATCTGAAAGGGGAGAAGAAGAAGGCATGAGCTAGGGAGCTCAGTGTGTTCCAATAAGTGCAGATCAAACAAGCAATGAATACATAACAATCAGATCATAATAACACATAGCAGATCAATGCAAATACTCAGATGCATGCATGAGTTTACTAGTGACTACCCTCCAACCACACACCAAATGCAGTCCCCCAGAACTTCATCCATAAGGACTTACCCTAAGCCCGATGGGCATAGGTGCCACCTAAGGGGATGCCTTAGGTCCATAAGGACTTACCCTAGGCCCGATAAGCTTAGGTGCCACTCAAGGGGAGACCTTGAGTCCATAAGGACTTACCCTAGGCCCTATGGGCATAGGTGCCACTCAAGGGGAGACCTTGAGTCCATAAGGATTTACCAGCTTAATCAGGGATGTACCAACAGAAACTTCACAACATAACCCAATAGTATACCCCCAGATAGTAATCAATGTCCAGATCTCAGATATGAATAACAGAGTACATGTGGTAGGCATTCTATTCAGAATATCAGAAACAGAAGATTTATACTTTTGACAGATAATTGGGCATACCTATTGAGCAAAGCAGGCATTCTTATCATTAAACATGCAAACAGATTGTAACATCTCAGGTCAAGCTAACATGTCATACTTTCACGTTCATCAGACAATCAGGCAATTCCATCACAGATCAAGAAATCATATTACAAGTATACAAATTGAGCAAACATACATCATGTCGGCAGAGAATGTCATTATATAACCAGTTCATCATTTCATCTCATTCTAACATAGTGATGCAATTTCAACAATAATTAAGATATTAAACAGCATAGTATTGTTTATGATTAAATCATTAAGCAATTTATTCAACAGAATATAGCACACATGGAACACCTCAAAGCTGGTCGGAGAAGGGTCTAACGGACACCTGCCTCAGTACGCTCAGATACGGGGTCGGATCCTAGATCAAGAAAGAGTAATGGTCATAATGTGAAATAAGAGTTAAACTTATTCTTATACACAGGGTTTGAATTCATACCGATATTCACTGAAGCATGAGGATGAGCGGGTCGTGAGGAGCTAGGCTGAGCTGGAGAGTGGTCACATGAGTCTCGAGTACCTTTACACAATTAAAACACTATTTTAGTCACTTATTCGATTTACTGATATCTGAATAGGATAATTAAGTACATATGCATGATTTGGGTTTAAGGTCAGATTCGGGGGCCTTAGAGTCGGAATTTCGCAAAACGGGCTTCAAAAACGGACTCAGGACGTCGAAAAACATAAAATAAGGCCTTTTCGAAAAGTTTGACTTTTTGGTCAAAGTCAACGCTGACGTCAGCAAGTCAACGTTGACGTCAGTAGGTCAAAGTCAACTGGGTCAGGTCAACCGATAACGTCATGATGATGTCAGTAACCATCAGGGTCAACTGTGTTGACTCGGTGAGTTAACTCACTGAGCCAACTCGGGCGAGTTGACTCAACGAGTTGACTCAGACACGAGTCGGTTCGGGTCAGAGATGGGTCAGGCCGGACTCGGGCGATGGGCTCGGGTTAACTGGGTTTGGGGTTTTGGGCTATCCGGGTTTTTGGGCTTGGGTTTGGTTGATGGGCCGACCGGTCCAGCCGGTTCAGGCCGGCTCACTTACCCAAACGGAATAACGTCGGACGGCCACCGAAAACTCGTCGGAGAGCTCGTAATGGCTCGATTTCACCTGAAAAATATAGCAGACTCGATTATTGACCTAACCCAACCCATACAAGCCTGAAAAATCATCGGAATCAAACTGAAATCGTCGCGAAAAACTGAAGGGTCGTCGAAACTTACGTAGCTCCGGTGGAGGCTTCGCCGGCGACGAACGGACGAAGGGTTGGTCGGGTTTTTCTTGACTCGACGCGGGGAGCAGAGATCCGAAGGCCGTTCCTCGAACGGACGTCGAGGACGGTCGGAAAAGAGCAAAAACAGAGGCGACGATGTTAGGGATTCAACGAAGCTTTCAATGGTGCTTCACGGTGATCGGGGTTGGCAGACGGTGCGTGGAGATGAGGGTTTTGGTCGGGGCTCGACGGGGAACGCCTTGGCACCGGCGGTGAGGCTCACGGCGTGGCGGTGCCGGAGATGGACGGAGATCAAGGACGACAGAGAAACAAGATGAAAGAGAGAGGATGGGGGTGTGTTTGATACGACAATAAAGTCAGTAGGTGAGGAGTCAGAGTTAAATTAAAGCTAACTCAATCTGACTCATTTGTTAACAAACAAATATTACCGTTGGTAATACTTGACAGAAGAGAGCACTTGGCTCAATGGTTAGCGGGTTGGGTGGTGAGGGCTGAGGTCTCAGGTTCGAGCCTCCACTCCCTCACCTCCCTTTTCCATTTTTTTCCTTTTTAAATGGGTGTTACAACTCTCCCCTCCTTAAGAAAAATTTCGTCCTCGAAATTTACCTGAATCAAATAGATGTGGAAACTGCTTTCTCAGGGATCCCTCGATCTCCCATGTAGCCTCACTAGGACTCCGATTTCTCCACTGTACCTTTACCATCGGAATGCGTCGGTTCCTCAAAACTCTCTCATCAAAATCTAAGATCTGGATTGGTTCCTCCTCATAGGACAAGTCTGGCCTCAACTCTACATCCTGAACCTGAATGACATGACTAGGATCTGGATGGTATTGCCTCAACATGGACACATGGAAGACATTATGGATACGACTGAGCTGAGGAGGTAACTCAAGCTGATAGGCAACTAGCCCAACTCTCTTCATGATACGGTACGACCCAATGAATCTCGGACTCAGCTTACCCTTTTTTCCAAATCTCAGAACTTTCTTCCATGGAGATACTTTCAGAAAGACTTGATCACCGACCTCAAACTCAATATCCTTTCTTCTTCGATCAGCATAAGATTTCTGTCTGTCAAAGGCCTCTTTCAGGCGATCACGGATTAATCTGACAGTCTCTTCAGTTTCTTGGACCAATTCCGGACCCAAAGTCTTCTTATCATACAACTCGGTCCAACAGATAGGAGTTCGACATTTACGACCATACAGAGCTTCATAAGGGGCCATGCGAATACTAGCCTGATAGCTATTATTATAAGCAAACTCGGCCAAGGGCAAGAAATCTTCCCAACTACCGCGGAAGTCTATCACGCATCCTCTCAACATATCTTCAAGAACCTGAATTACTCTATCAGACTAACCATCAGTCTGAGGATGGAAGGATGTACTGAAATTTAAACGCGTACCCAAAGCATTATGCAAGACCGACCAGAAATGAGAAGTGAACCTCGGATCTCAATCAGATATGATAGATAAGGGTACCCCATGCAATCTGACGATCTCTGAGATATACAGCCTAGCCAGCTTCTCTAGAGAATAAGTAACTCGTACAGGAATAAAGTGAGCTGACTTGGTGAGTCGATCAACAATAACCCAGACAAAATCCTTTTTAGAAGGAGTCAGAGGCAACCCGGTAACAAAATCCATCGTGATACGCTCCCATTTCCACTCAGGAATCTTAATGGGTTGTAACAAACCAGAAGGATGCTGATGTTCCGCTTTGACTTGCTGACAGGTCATACACTTCGATACATAATCTGATATATCCTTCTTCATACCCTCCCAGCGGTACCTTTGTTTCAGATTCTGGTACATCTTGTCTCCACCATGATGCATAGCATAAGGGCTGCTATGAGCCTCACTAAGAATGGCTCGCTTCAGGCTGGCATCATCGGGGATACAATAACGACCCTTGAAGCACAGAATGCCATCCTGATCGAAGGCATAAACAGATGTGGATCCCTGCTCAACTAGCTGCATGACTGGGAGTAAGGAACTGTCTAAGAGTTGCTTGGCCTTAATCTCTTCGGGCAAAGTTGGTTTAACTTGCAACTCCGCTAGCAAACTTCCATCACTATAAATACTCATCCTGGAAAACATAGATCTCAGGTCGGATATGGTCTTACGACTCAAAGCATCGGCAACAACATTGGCTTTTCCCGGGTGGTACTCAATCACGCAATCATAGTCCTTTAACAGCTCAACCCAACGACGTTGCCTCATATTTAAATCCCTCTGAGTGAGGATATACTTCAAGCTCTTGTGATCAGTAAAGATATAGCACTTCTCCCCGTAGAGATAGTGCCTCCAGATTTTCAGAGCAAAGACCACCGCAGCTAACTCGAAGTCATGGGTCGGATAGTTACACTCATGTGGTCGTAACTGACGTGATGCATAAGCGATTACCTTTGTATCTTGCATCAGTACACAACCAAGCCCGGAGAGTGAGGCATCACTATACATTGAGAAATCCTTCCCAGACTCGAGTTGTGAAAGGACCGGGGCTTGAGTCAAAGCCGCCTTCAGTTTCTCAAAACTAGCTTGCTGGGCATCAGACCAAACAAAAGGAACATTCTTCCTCAAAAGCTTCGTCAAAGGGGCAGCAATGATGGAGAAACCCTCGACAAAGCGGCGGTAGTAACCAACTAAACCCAGAAAGCTACGGATCTCAGAGACATTCTTGGGTGGCTTCCAACTGGTGATAGCCTCGATCTTACTAGGATCAACCTGGATACCTTGAGATGATACAACATGCCCCAGAAATGTCACTTCTCTGAGCCAAAATTCACACTTGCTCAGCTTAGCATACAAACGATGCTCTCTCAAGGTTTGCAGAACAATCTTCAAATGTTCAACATGTTCAGATTCTGTCCGAGAATAAACCAAGATATCATCAATAAACACCACAACAAACTGGTCTATATAGGGTCGGAACACACGGTTCATCATGTCCATGAAGGTAGCTGGTGCATTGGTAAGACCAAAAGGCATCACAAGAAACTCATAGTGCCCATATCTAGTGCAGATAGCTGTCTTCACAACATCAGATCCCTTTATCTTCAGTTGATAGTATCCAGACCGAAGATCAATCTTTGAGAAAACCGTGGCTCCCCGAAATTGATCAAACAAATCGTCGATCCTGGGTAACGGGTATTTATTCTTAACTGTCAGCTTGTTCAACTTCCGATAATCAATGCATAATCGGAGTGAACCATCTTTCTTCTTGACGAAGAGGACTGGAGCTCCCCAAGGTGAAGAGCTAGGTCGAATGAAACCTCGGTCAAGCAACTCCTGCAACTGAATTTTCAACTCCTTAAGCTCTTTAGGGGCCATACGATAGGGATTCATAGATACATGTGCAGACCCCGGATAAGTCTCAATCTCAAACTCAACATCCCTATCCGGAGGTAATCCGGGCAACTCTTCAGGAAAGACATCAGGAAATTCGCTGACAGTACGAATTTCTTCAATCTTGGATAGAGAACCCTTCGTATTCAGGAGAGAAGCAATGAAGGTCTCATATCCCTTCCGAATCATTTTGTCGACGGTCAGAGCAGATACTACGTTAGACAAGTAACCTCGACGTTCACCGATTAGAACCATTGACTGACCATCAAAAGTCCTTAAGGTTGCCCTTTTCAATTCACAATCAAGGTTAACCCGATGCTCGGTCAACCAATCCATACCCAAGATCAGATCGAACTCCTCCATTGGAAGCTCTATAAGATCAACCAGAAAGATTTCCCCTTGAACCTCAAGAGGACAACGCCTAAACACCTTATCCACGGTCATCGACTGACCTACTGGGCTCATAACTGTAACAACATTTTTTGTGGCTTCTATCGGAAATGGAAGGTCTCGTGAAACAGATCTTGAAATGTAGGAGTGGGTAGAACCATTATCGAGCAATGCAAAGTATGGAACAAAGAAAATGGTAAATGTACCTGCTATAACATCCGGCTCATCTCTATCATCACGTCGTCTGGTAGCATAAACAAGTGTTGGCTGCCTAGCCTCAGACAAAACTGGTCCCCCACTCTGATGGGACCGTGCTCTAGAGTCTGTCCTAGCAGCAGATGCAGAAGGTCTACTCTGACTACGACCCCTGGCCGAAGTCTGTACGGAAGTCTGTGAGCGTGCAGGGGTCTGGGAGGATGCCCGAGGTGCAGAAGATGGGACAGGGCAATTCTTCAGAAAATTGTCTCCGGACCCACATCGGAAACATGCACCGGTCTTCCTTCTGCACTCGCCCCCATGTCGCTTGTCACAGTGCACACAAAGGGGCATAGGGGTGAAATCAGACGAATCACCTCTACTAGCAGTCGGGGTCGAAGAAGCATCAGGTCTGGATCCAAAATTACCTCTCTGACGACCAGAAGTGCGATTCCTCTTTCCATGACGCGAGGAAGGCTCGGGATTAGGAGGCCTCTTAGACCGCTCTTGGTCAGCTCTACCTCCACCAGTGGCTGCTAGCTCAACTTCTTCCAGGTCTTTAGCTTTCTCAACTAAAGTATCGAAGTCCTTATCCAGATGACCAACAACATGTACACATAGCTCATATCTCAGCCCCATCACAAATTTACGACATTTTCCCCTCTCAGTGGGCACTAAACTAGCCCCAAATCTGAGCAAGCCTAAGAATTCTGTCTCATACTCGGATACAGACATATCTCCCTGAGTCAATGTCCTGAATCGTTCTTGCATCTGCCTCATGTAACGCTCACCAACAAAGCGTCTCTTGAAGCGCTCCTTGAAAAAGTCCCAAGTCAAACGGGCCACAGGAACACTACTAACCACAGATTCCCACCAAGTACGAGCATTCCCATACAACATAGAGACGGCTCCCAAATATCTCTTGGGTGACTCAAGACCCAAAGAATCCATATGCCTCTCCAGATCGTGGAGCCATTCCTCTGCCTCGGTCGGGGCTCCACCAGTAGGGCCATCAAAAGTTCTCGCCCCATTCGTGATCAAGGTCTGAGAGATGGGAACCTCAGGGACAATACCAGCTGCTCTAACCGCACCAGTAATCAGCTGCAAAAACTGCCTACTAAGGGCTTCGTCAGTAACAGATGTGGGAGGCTCAGAAGAAGACGGTGCTCCTCTAACCGGAGTAGACACATCAATCCCAGGGGCAGACTGAGGAGCAGTCACTACAGTAGGGCCAGATGGTACGGAAGGCTCAGTAGGACCAGGGACAGGAGTTGAAGTAGGTGGCTCCACCACCGGATCATTCATCGCGTCGGCAAACCGGACAGGTCTACCGCGTCTCCGAATAGGTCGACGTCCTCTTGCAGTACTCATAGCAGAAGACCTCTACAAGGAGTAAGCTTAGGGTCAGTTTATAGCAATGGAGAATCGAACACAATTAAGTAGACAAAATTGGGTGACTTAGCTCATTTCAAAACACTTTTTGTAAAACTTTTCAAACATTGCGTAAAATGGACTCATACACAGCCCAAGGTTTTTAAAACCTGGCTCTGATACCACTAAATGTAACCACCTGGACCCGCTTATGCGTTTAACCCAACTCCAGGCAGTCACAACCTATAATCAAACCCTTGTGAAATATCATAGTCAAAATATCAAAACTGACATAATTTCCCCTTTTCGGGAGATTTACAAATCATACCATAAAACCTGTTATCAAATACATATCAATACTATTCTCAGAACGATTATAAAATCTACTAGTAACGCTTTCAAATCCATCTAAAAGTAGTAAGCAAAAGTTTAGTATCATGTGATTACAAAATAGATGATATGAAAGCATAAAGTGTTCAGTTATATCAAAAGCCAACACCCGGCAAAACCAAAAGATAAGTCGTATCAAAATATAAGCATAAGTCACCCAAATACAGACAGTTTGGAAGATAAGAACATTACAACAGTCTAGAGCTAAATGTGCCGATCCTCCAGTTGCCGGGTCCAAAAGGGGTAGCCTATCACAAGTATCTGAAAGGGGAGAAGAAGAAGGCATGAGCTAGGGAGCTTAGTGTGTTCCAATAAGTGCAGATCAAACAAGCAATGAATACATAACAATCATATCATAAATAACACATAGCAGATCAATGCAAATACTCGGATGCATGCATGAGTTTACTAGTGACTACCCTCCAACCACACACCAAATGCAGTCCCCCAGAACTGCATCCATAAGGACTTACCGTAGGCCCGATGGGCATAGGTGCCACCTAAGGGGATGCCTTAGGTCCATAAGGACTTACCCTAGGCCCGATGGGCATAGGTGCCACTCAAGGGGAGACCTTGAGTCCATAAGGATTTACCAGCTTGATCAGGGCTGTACCAACAGAAACTTCACAACATAACCCAATAGTATACCCCTAGATAGTAATCAATGTCCAGATCTCAGATATGAATAACAGAGTACATGTGGTAGGCATTCTATTCAGAATATCAGAAACAGAAGATTTATACTTTTGACAGATAATTGGGCATGCCTATTGAGCAAAGCAGGCATTCTCATCATTAAACATGCAAACAGATTGTAACATCTCAGGTCAAGCTAACATGTCATACTTTCACGTTCATCAGACAATCAGGAAATTCCATTACAGATCAAGAAATTATATTACAAGTATACAAATTGAGCAAACATACATCATGTCGGCAGAGAATGTCATTATATAACCAGTTCATCATTTCATCTCATTCTAACATAGTGATGCAATTTAACAATAATTAAGATATTAAACAGCATAGTATTGTTTATGATTAAATCATTAAGCAATTTATTCAACAGAATATAGCACACATGGAACACCTCAAAGCTGGTCGGAGAAGGGTCTAACGGACACCTGCCTCAGTACGCTCAGATACGGGGTTGGATCCTAGATCAAGAAAGAGTAATGGTCATAATGTGAAATAAGAGTTAAACTTATTCTTATACACAGGGTTTGAATTCATACTGATATTCACTGAAGCGTGAGGATGAGCGGGTCGTGAGGAGCTAGGCTGAGCTGGAGAGTGGTCACATGAGTCTCGAGTACCTTTACACAATTAAAACACTATTTTAGTCACTTATTCGATTTATTGATATCTGAATAGGATAATTAAGTACATATGCATGATTTGGGTTTAAGGTCAGATTCGGGGGCCTTAGAGTTGGAATTTCGCAAAACGGGCTTAAAAAATAGACTCAGGACGTCGAAAAACATAAAATAAGGCCTTTTCGAAAAGTTTGACTTTTTGGTCAAAGTCAACGCTGACGTCAGCAAGTCAACGTTGACGTCAGCAGGTCAAAGTCAACTGGGTCAGGTCAACCGATGATGTCATGATGACGTCAGCAACCATCAGGGTCAAATGTGTTGACTCGGTGAGTTAACTCACTAAGTCAACTCGGGCGAGTTGACTTACTGAGTTGACTCAACGTGTTGACTCAGACACGGGTCGGTTCGGGTCAAAGATGGGTCGGGCCAGACTCGGGCGATGGGCTCGGGTTAACTGGGTTTGGGTTTTTGGGCTTGGGTTTGGTTGATGGGCCGACCGGTCCAGCCGGTTCAGGCCGGCTCACTTACCCAAACGGAATAACGTCGGACGGCCACCGGAAACTCGTCGGAGTGCTCGTAATGGCTCGATTTCACCTGAAAAATATAGCATACTCGATTATTGACCTAACCCAACCCATACAAGCCTGAAAAATCATCGGAATCAAACTGAAATCGTCGTGAAAAACTGAAGGGTCGTCGGAACTTATGTAGCTCCGATGGAGGCTTCGCCGGCGACGAACGGACGAAGGGTTGGTCGGGTTTTTCTTGAATCAACGTGGGGAGCAGAGATCCGACGGCCGTTCCTCGAACGGACGTCGAGGACGGTCGAAAAAGAGCAAAAACAGAGGCGACGACGTTAGGGATTCAACGAAGCTTTCAATGGTGCTTCACGGTGATCGGGGTTGGCAGACGGCGCGTGGAGATGAGGGTTTTGGTCGGGGCTTGACGGGGAACGCCTTGGCACCGGCGGTGAGGCTCACGGCGCGGCGGTGCCGGAGATGGACGGAGATCAAGGATGGCAGAGAAACAAGATGAAAGAGAGAGGATGGGGTGTGTGTTTGATACGACAATAAAGTCGGTAGGTGAGGAGTCAGAGTTAAATTAAAGCTAACTCAATCTGACTCATTTGTTAACAAACAAATATTACCGTTGGTAATACTTGACAGAAGAGAGCACTTGGCTCAATGGTTAGCGGGTTGGGTGGTGAGGGCTGAGGTCTCAGGTTCGAGCCTCCACTCCCTCACCTCCCTTTTCCATTTTTTACCTTTTTAAATGGGTGTTACATAGTTAGTTCTAATTTAAACGGTTTTCTATAACCATATACAATACATATATATATATATATCATAATTTTTCATATGTGATATATACAAGAGAGAATTGAGAGAGTCAACTCGAACTTGAAAATTAATCCACTAATTACTAAAACCTTTGAGTTATTCGATTTCTACTTTATAACTCAAACTTCATTTTAAATTTTTTCGAGTCGATTCGAGTTTATAAAATTACGAGTCGAGTCAAGACAAATCTAGTATTTTCACATCGAGTGGAATAATTCAATTTTGTAGCAAATTTTCCCCCCTATTCGTTATACTCTTTTTAAAAGTCATTTAATAAAAGGATTTATATCCAATAAACTGGCGGTGTAAACTTTTAGTTTTATAAGAGCCTTAGTTTTAGGGTTTAGGGACTCAATTTAAGGTTTAGAGTTTAAAGTTTAGTTGTAGGGTTTTGAATTTAAAGGTAATTGTTAGAATTTAGGGGTTAGAGTTAGGAATTAGGATTTAGAGTTTAGTTTTATGGTAATATGTTGAGGATTTAGTTTTAACTTAAATCCCTAAATGCTAACCCTAAACCCTAAATTCTATTCACAATACTAAATTCTAAACTACTGAACATAAACCCCTAAACTCTACACCCCAAACTGAGTCCCTAAACCCTAAAACTAAGGTGCTTGTAGAAACTAAAAATTTTCTACCGTCAATGTATCGAATAACTACCCTTAATAAAATCTATATTAGTAAAAAAAATTAGCACGGTTCGGTTAATTGATAAAATACTATCTTATAATCATAGAAAATAATTTTAAAAAAAATCTTTTTTTCTTCCTAATATCTATTTGTAACTCATATTATAGTAAAATTTATACTTTAATCATTTTATTATTATTTTAGTTAATTTATTTCTTAAACTTTCATTTCTTCACATTTTTATTAATAATGACCGACCTGGCCAACTTTCTTTTAATTAAAAAATATTAAAAAAAATCAAACGACGTCATAAAATTGTAAAAATTCTTTTAAAAATCCAGAATTAAAAGAACTAAAATAGATTTTTTTATATAATTTTCGATATTTTTACATTTTAATGTTTTTAGGAAATTTGTTTTTTAATAAAATAAACATACTGACAATTTACTAAAAAAATTAAGTGCAAAGACATAAATTATAGGAAAATACTTTGATGCACAAGCTGTGTAAATTAAAGTTTACACAAGCCTTTTAATTTTAGGGTTTAGGGTTTAGGGTTTTATGTTAGGGTTTAGGGGTTTAGTATGTAGGGTATATAATTTAAGGTTTATGGTTAGAATTTAGAGTTTAGAGTTTAGGGCGTAGGGTTTAGGGTTTAGGTTGCTAGGGTTTTTGATTTAGATTTTAATTTTTATAAAAGGATTGTGTAAAAAAAATTTACACAGCGTGTGCATCAAAATAAAACCCTAAATTATATTTGTATGGTTTTATTCAAGGAAAAACATTGATATATAGTTTCACAAGTATTTTAGTTTTTAGGGGTAGGGGTTTATGTTTTAGGTTTTAGGGTTATAATTTAAGATTTAGAATTTAAGGTTAGTGTTTAGAATTTAAGGTATAGAGTTTAGTGTTTAATTTATAGAGTTTGAGGTTAGAGATTTAAGATTTGAGTTTTATAGTGTAAAAATGCAGGCTCGTGTAAAATAAATTTTACACAATATATGTATCAAAATTTTACCCTTTATTTAGATCTTTTAACAATGGACATACACCTTTAAGACAAAGTGATTTCAACCCGAATCTCCTAAGATAAACATTATCTATTTTTTCACTACGACCACTTGTTGGGTTCGCATATTAATTCATTCTACCTCTCCTAATCATGTGAGACTCTTATCATCGACTTCTCCATCATTTTTATTCACTGTACTCTAGAGATCGAATGCGAAACAATAGTTGGTCTAATCAGCCATCTTAATTTACTAATCAATATCTCCTTTTATATCCTAACACTAAACAATTAAATTTTAAGTCATAACTTAAATTTTAAATCTTGAACTTTAAACCCTAAATGGTGTACTCTCAATTCATTAAATTCTAATCCTAAACTCTAACTTTAAACTTAATTTTTTTAGTATGAGTGTATAAAAAAGAGCACTAAAAAAAAAATTATATTCATACACGACACGACATAAATTAAATATTTAAAATTATTTTGATGTCACTTATCATAGGATTTATTAACATCTCTAAACAAATAAACATTGAGTATAAAAATAAGATACATTCAAGGACAGAATCATGTATAGGTTGACAGAAGCATGTATAGGTTGGAAGGAGTTGTCTTCTCTCTTAATTTTTTTAATATAATAGTATTTGAGGTTCTTTTTAGTTTAAATATTAATTAAATAAAACTTTTGTCTCTTACAAATTTTAAGTTTAAAAGTTTGATAAACTTTTACTACTTAATGCTTAATCCCAACTCTGTCTTGGATACAAAAACACATTATATTTTTAATGAGAAAATTTTTTATTTTAAAAGATTGAAGTTGTTCCATCCCCACAATTCCCCCCAAAGCAAAAGCAAGTTGTTTTGCAGGTGAAGAATGTAGGTTGGAGCTAGGGAATACAAGAAACCTAATGGAGTAAGAAGGAGGCATCAAGTTGAATATACCAAAACACCACCCGTGGAAGGCAAATCCCACCACCACTTTGCTTGCACGACGGTGCTCATTTCCCCGCCACAAACAACCTCACCATTCCCATAATCCTCACTCAAAACCATCAATAATTACAATCAAAGACTCTGCTCCAAGTGTTCACGGGCTCCTTCAAGAGAAAAGCACTTTAAATAAACCCCTTTGATCCATAGAGACAGCCTTTGCTTCCAAGTAAAATCATAAAAAAAATTGTCCATAAAAAGGCAATCAAAAACTCTCTTTTTCTTCCACCATTGCAAACCCTTTGTTCTTTCTCAGTGTTTGTGTTGGTTTGAGCAAGAACTCATGGCTAATTGCAGCAGCAACACTTTGGTTTTCCAGGCTATAACATTGGTTTGCCTCTTGTTTTGTATGGCAAACTGTGTTCAGTTCAACTACCCGGCTGTTTTCAACTTCGGTGATTCCAACTCCGACACGGGTGAGCTCGTTGCAGCATTGGGAGATATATTGGATCCTCCTAATGGTCAGAATTACTTCAAGGCTCCTTCCGGGAGGTTTTCTGATGGTAGACTTATGGTTGATTTCCTAAGTAAAACTCTTATCTTCTCACTTCAAATTATTTTTTTAATAGTATAAGGCAATATCTATTTATACTTTTTTTTAAGTCATAATATTTTGATAACGTGTACACATATTTGTTAACAAAATTAGTCGAACCCAAATTTTTTAGAGTAAACATCTTTTCTATTATAATATGCCCCAACAACGGATAAAAATTATCTGCCCATTTTTGGTGCCCTTATTTATACATCAACACTAAAAAATACAATGAAATTAAATTTCAAGCCCCAACCCTAAATTCTAAATCTTAAACCTTACGCCTTATATCCTAGAAAATACATCATACAATAAATTCACTAAACCCTAACAACAACATATAACCTAAAACTCTAAACCCTAAACTTAATTTTAAGCGTGAGACATAAGTAGGGGCAGAGGATTTCCATTCCCAACAACATGGGAGGAGCTAAAAGGGGGAAAAAGTATGGTAGTTTTTGGGTACCTCTATCATGTTTGCAATTTAGTCTATATATTTTAATTTAGCATAATTTAATCATCTACTTTCTATAAGTATTAATTAGTTCAAATAGTTAATACCATTAACTATATTAGTTAAAATGATGATGTGGATTTTTTTTCTTAAAAATATCTCTACCAATTTACCATTGTCATTATGTAGACTGATTATTTTTGTTGGAAAGAGTTTTCTTTTTATCAAAAAAAATCTACCTCAACATTTTGACTAGATGTATAAAGGTATTAGCCACATGAATTAAAAATTACAAAAGTAGAGGGATCAAATTATGACAAATTAAAATACAAGGACTAAATCTTAAATTTGGGTATAGTGGAGGGGCTAAACCATAATTTGATTAAAAAGTTACTCATCATGGTAGTTTTTTTAGAGAACCAGGTAACATTTTAAGGAAAAGGAGTAACTTACGTCTAAGTTAAAATATATTTGCTTATATTCATCAATCTCTTGAAAATAATGTTAACCGAGTCATATCAAATATAAAAAATGTAGGTTCGAACATGTTTAAACACGTATTATTTTATCAGCCTTCCAGTTTACATGAGAACAAAAGATTAAAATGTTTTATTGTATTGGTTGCTCGTATTGGCTATTTCTTGTGTGTTACCACCATTGAAAGCAAACTTCTACTGGCCGGGACACATACGATCCACCAACCTAAAACTATTATTTATAGTTGGTATTTTGTAATCAACATAAAAATAAAATTTTAGTGCAAGTTACAGCCCCCCTGGTGATTCCTGTGCTTGTAATCCATGGCTTCCAAGCGTTACATCCTCCAAATCTTTGTCTTGGTGTTCATCTTCTTGCCTTTCACCAATTCCATCCACTTCAAATTCCCTTCTTTCTTCAACTTCGGTGATTCTAATTCCGACACCGGCGAGCTTGTTTCCGCCGGTATCGAGAGCCTTGAACCACCTCATGGTCAGGGTTACTTTCGAATACCCTCCGGGAGATACTGCGATGGCCGGTTAATCATTGATTTTCTCAGTTAACTGTCTCACTGTTTAGAATTTGTGTTGTATCATATCTGCAGTTTTGTTTGTATGCTTTTTCGATCTTTTTTTTATATGGTTTTGTTGCAGTGGATGCAATGGATCTGCCATTTTTGAATGCTTATCTGGATTCGATCGGGATACCGAGTTTCCGCAAAGGGTGTAACTTTGCAGCTGCAGGATCAACCATCCAACCGGCTTCTGCACAAGCTGTGAGTCCATTTTCGTTCGGAGTTCAGGTGGCTCAGTTTGTTCGGTTCAAAGCTCGGGTTCTCGAATTGCTAGCTAAAGGTAAAAGACTTGATAAGTACCTTCCAGCACAAGATTATTTCCAGAAGGGGCTCTACATGTTCGATATCGGCCAGAACGATCTTGCCGGTGCCTTTTATTCCAAAACTTATGATCAAATACTTGCCTTAATTCCAACAATCTTGATAGAATTCGAAACTGGAATAAAGGTCCGATTCGAGAACACCGAAATTTGTTTAGCTGTTTGCATTTCATTTTCAGGGCTTCCCATGCAGATCCTCTGTATATGGAGCATGCCTTTTAACACATGAAATTTTTGGGCATTCTTTGCAGGCATTATATGATCAAGGGGCAAGAAACTTTTGGATACATAACACAGGACCTCTTGGATGCTTAGCTCAAAACGTGGCCAAATTCGGAACCGATCCAGTTAGCCTCGATGAGCAGGGGTGTGTCAGCAAGCATAACCAAGCTGCTAAAGTCTTCAATCTGCAGCTTCATGCCCTTACTAAAAAATTGCAGGGCCAGTATACGGATTCGAATTTTACCTACGTGGACATCTACACGATAAAGTACAACCTTATCTCGAACTATTCTAAACTCGGTAAGTATGTTCATGAGAGATTTTCTCACCTCTAAGTTTGGCTTTTTGTTGCTTGAAATTTTAGGATAAGCAAAGTTTTGAGTCTTTGAGTGCTTACCATTCTGCAGGATTTGAGCAGCCTATAATGGCTTGCTGTGGGTTCGGCGGTCCGCCTTTGAATTACGATAGCCGAATCGCTTGTGGGAAAACAAAAGAGATTAATGGAACCACTGTGACTGCCAAAGCATGCAATGATAGTTCTGAATATATTAATTGGGACGGAATCCATTATTCGGAGGCTGCAAATCAGTATGTTTCATCGCAAATACTCACCGGAAAGTACTCTGATCCACCCTTTTCGGAAAAAATGCCATTCCTCCTCAATCTCAAGTTCTAAAGGCCGAATATTACTCATTGCTTTAACTCTTCTTTGTATTCACTTCTAGCAGTCATTGCAAATGTTACTGATAAAATCAATTGAAAGAATTATAATTTGTAAATGGAAGTCCATTTTCAGATATTGCACTCTGCCATTTAATTAATTCATTCATTAATGAAAAGCATGGCAAGTCTCAAGGTATAGTTCTTGTGTCGACATACTTTTTTCGATTCGAAGACTTATGCATTCTGGTTATGCAGATTATTGATGCTGGTCACGTGTTATAATCGAGCGTTTTTTCTGAACACGAACCAAAAATCCGTACTACTGCTTGGATTGCAAGTTTCTCATCAACCAGATTTAACTTGAGTAATTGTATAAACTACATGTTATTTGGAAGACAAATCTTATAATACAGATTAGCTTTTATTTCTTGGAGACATAGGCATAGTATTGTGCCATTGGAACAACGAAAGCAATCACCAGCAAACCTCCAACTACGAGACTGAATTGTCCCCGTTTCTCTTCGGTCTCTTCCCTGGATTTAAAATTCGACTCCCGCTTGTTGTCCTTAAGCGTGGGGCCACCAGGATCTGGAAGTCCATCAATGGCAGCAACTAGCCTTTTGGCACTGCTGTAAATTGCTTCGTTGTACTTTTCTTCCGTAGCCAAAACTGCAAGTATTAAGAATGATACTACCATGAGTACGGTTGCAATAAACGAAATGAAAGGAAAAGAAAGATTATTTATGCATACGAAACTCCAGTTTTCACTGTAAGCTATACTATTGATGGGAAAAGCCGGTATGGTTCGAGACTTCAAGCAATTAAAATAAGTTCATTAAGTTGAAATGAAAACCAAATATCTGAGGCTATTTTCGTATTGGCACCTAGAACTCGAAATAGTCTGTCCTTGGATAAGAGAGCAAGGCCTATAGTGTAGAAACAATGGAATCGAAGGAGACAGCTTGCCGGTGAAGAGTGGTAATTAGAATTGCACCATGAATAAATATATGCCACCTAGCACCAACAACTCATATGCAAGAGCTAGAAAAGACAACTATCGATCTTATTCCGATGGTTTGCGCATGTGGAGCACCTAGCTTATCAGTTGTTTTGGTTTTATGATCGTAAAGGCGAGAACAATGATTCCAACAAGTTCAACCAGCAGGATAGAGTAATTCTACAGGGTTTTGCAGCAAGTACTTATGATTCTTTCCATGAAACCTCTCCCTAGTAATCTTTGAGTTCTTATGTTTTTCAAGTTTTCGACTACGAAAGCTTTATTTTACAGATTTCACAATCAGCAACATCTTCAACATTTCCAAGCACATGAGAAAAGAAAATATGAAGGTTTTCAAGTTTCAACTTCAGAAATAATTACCTGGAAGGTTCTCAGTTACAGTAGCATCAAGAATATTCTCCCCCACAGCTTCAATGAATGCAGGTCCGCCTGTGACCGCCCCTTCTTTTTGGCTCGTAACAAGCACAACAATCCCTTTATTGCTACCCTCTTCGAGTGTAGGGTACCATTTCTCCAAAACTTGGTCAGCATACTCAAAAGCATCAGCTTTGCTCTGCAATCAAAATCTTATCAATCTTCAGTTTCGATTTATTTCTTCGGTTTTCTTCTCCAATCAATCATAGTTCTCAAACTTTGCGTCTGTTTCAAAAGCTAAAAGCAAACTTATGATCTTACAGTTCACTAAGAAACTCAAAGCAAAACAAAAGGAATCAATGGTTCAATATTGAATTAGGTTTAAGCTAAGCATAAAAAACTGCATACGACTATCATTTGGTGGTTCTATTTTCCTTGATTTTCTAAGTAACCAAACAGACAATTAATGAGTAAAGAACAATAATGAACCAACAAAAGGGTATCTAAAAAAACTCAGAAACTCACAATTACACAAGTAAACGAGTGAATTCATGGAAGCAAGAATCTTACAGTGAGCTTTCTAACAGTGACAAAATTAATGTGAAAATTCTTCCTCGACTCCAGATCAGACAAAAGCCGCTTCAAATCCGATCTCGTCACTCGGCTAAGCACATTAGCATCATCAACAACATAAGATTCTTTCGGTGGCCCGTCATTGATCACATCGAACTCCGAAGCCATTGCATTGCCGGTTAATAAAACCGGAGAAAAATTGAGTGCCAAAGAGATAGCTAGAGCTGCCAGTCCCTGTTGTGCATGATCAAACCAATTTCTGGGTTCTGCCAAAGATAGTTTTAAGAATTGGAAAGTGTGTGTTTTGATGGTACAAGTGATGGGTTTTGAAGGAAAGAGAAGGGTTGATCTCGGTTGATGTGAAGAAGACAACAAAAGGTTCTTTGAAATGGATGATTTGGGATTTAAGACTGGATGAATGGAGTGAGAAGAAAGAATTGTTTCCATTTCCTACTAAAACTCTGCACCGGCTTGTGGATAGCAGAGAAATGATTTTTTTTCAGAGAATTTAAAAGAAAGGTGAGATTTTTTTTTTCATTACAGGTTCAGTGTGTTTCTGGTTCTGTTTAGTTTACTGTGTTTGTGTGGTGTGGATTGTGTCCTGTTTTGGATTTGGTTGGAAAATAGTGTCCCTCGTGCATCTAGATAAACAAAGGGTATCTTTGTAAGCTCTTGTTTGATTTAAAATTTGTAAGAACTTGTCGATTGTTCGATCCTCCTCCCGAGCATAGAGTAGCTTTAATTTTTTTTTACTAGATTAGATTTGTAAGAACCAACAATAATCATTGAGCTCGCTCTAATGAATACCTAAAAAAAATTAGACTAAGTTAACTTGAATTTTTATTGGGATTATTATATTTAATTTAAACCTTAAATCAGCTTAAATAAAAAATTAAACCAAGTTTAGATAAAAACTAATTTAATATATTTATTAAAATATTCTTCTTTTTAATTTAGAATCAAATTTTAACTATAACTTATTATTATAATTTTGTAGATATATTCTATATAGTTTGATTGCAATTTCCTCGATTTACAATATATATGGTTTAAGTTTGTAAATCAAATGTATTTTTTAATTTCTTAAATTTTGAGGTTGGTCAAGGTGGGATGGAAAAAATTCAGTGATCAAATTAAGAAAAACATCGAATTCAGGGGGTAAATGTTAATTTATTCCTAAACAAAAATACTTTTAAGTCACATGAAAATGACTACATTGCCCTCCTGTAAGTATTGAACTGGTGGGACATAACGACCAGTCCACAAGTAACTGTCTCACATTATCTTTGTTGTCTATTAATAACAACCATGAACTTCATCTCCCCTCTGCCAACTGCCATGGCCTTTCTCCTCTCCTTGTCCCCAAACCCTAAACTTCAGTATCTAAACCCTAAACTCCCCATCAAAACCCTGAATACAAAGATCAACACTGCTTCGTTCTGCATCCTTTTTCTTTCCCAACAAAACTCAACCCCACAATGTTCAGCTGAAACATCTACACCGGCTTTGAACATTGCAAAGTGCAAACACCAAATCTTGGTTCTTTGCCATTAGGGTTCCTCCTGAATTTGAGGTACTTTTTTTCCATTGCAATTGGTTACATTATGTTAGTACTAAATTATGATGTTTGAAGGATTTTAATGCCGGTACGTCTCTGTACGGTGACAAAGACTTACTATTTCTATGAATTCGAAAGAGACGACCAACACGTCCCACTAATGGCTACCGTTAGCAGCGGAAAGGTGCGTTAATCAATTCTCCTGAATCCTGATCGATAGTGTGACTGTTCTTCATTTCCATTGCCAAAAACATTATAAATGAAGGATTATCATTCTCATTACTCATTTGCATACTGAATCAACACACAATCCATGCAGGCTATTATTTCCGGACCAACTGCTCCGACGGAGTGAAGCTGCGTTCGCGACAATCTCATTGACAGCTCTGTAGTCCTTTGCACAAATAATTTGGGCCAACTCCAGTCGCACACCTGAGTTTAGTGAGTGAGTCTCTCAATAAAATTTTCTCAAACTCGAAATATACATAAGCAATATTAAATTATTTACCACTAAGTCCATTGGTAAATAGAGTGACTCTTTAATACAGAATAAGTTCATTCACAATAATTGGGGCAGAGTTGGACCTAAGCAATAAAATCTTCAAAGAAAAAAGTAAATGTGTATTTTGGTAACTAAACTTGGTTTCAAGGTGTAAATTGATTCTTAAATATTTTTTGATCGAGTAGGTACTTATACTTGGCTTTAAAATTTAATTTGGTAACTAATTTTTTTTGGTTTAATTAGGTACGTGAATTGATTTGTTGGTTCAAATTTATACTTGAACTTCATTTTTTCTATTCAGGTTGGTACTTAAGATAATAATTTAATTCATCCAATTATTATGATGGAGTCAAATTTAGGTATCAATTTGAACTTAAAACCCAAGTTTGGATTCCTAAATGTACAAAAAAATCATGTACCAACCGTAAATTAAGTTCAAATATCTAATTAGACCTGAAAAAGAGAGATTAAATTATACTTTAAAGTCAAATTCAAATACCGACATATATGTTTAATAAATATTGTTGACCCTTATTTTTGTATTCCCCAAACAAACAAACTACATTAGATATACTCAAGATATATAGTTTTAAGGAAAAATACATTAGATATTATAAAAATTTTAGACGTGTACCGATTATATCATTGAATTAAAAATTAATATTACTTTAATACTGAACTTTAGTTTAGGCTTCAATTGTATTATTAAGCCATTTAAATTAGGGTTATGCTATTGAAAGTAAAAACACTATAAATTTTTGTAATTAATGTTTTTTAATTTATTTAAAGAAATATAGTATAATGTAATTAATTACATTCCTAAAAAGTTGTGTTTCATTAATTTAAATTTTTTAATTTAATTAAACAATAAAACCCTAAATTCAAACTCCAAACCTCAAACTTAAACCCTAAATTATAAACCTCAAACCTCAAACCCAAACTCTAAACCCTAAAACTTAAACCATAAGCCATAAACCTTAAATCCAAACCTTAAACCCAAATCCTAAACCCTAAACCCTAAACATCAAACCCTAAAACTTAAACCATGAACCATAAGCCCTAAACCCTAACCCTAAATCCAAACCCTCAAACTCTAAACCCTAAACAATAAACTTTTTTAAGTGAGTATTAATTACATTAAACAACCTAAAATTAATTAAATATGATTTTTTAGGAATATATTTAATTACATTTTACTATATTTCATTACAAAGCAAAACAACCATTTATTATAAAGCAAAACAAACATTAATTACAAAGCAAAACAATCATTAATTATAAAAATTTATAGGCTGTCAATAGCAAAATCCTTTAAATTAATGATGTGGACGGATCTTAATAGTGTAAGTGCGTTGACGTGGAAAAAATTTAACGACTCAGTAATATAATTGAAACCTAAACTAAAATTCAGTACTAAATAGTACCGATTTTTAGTTCAGTTACATAATCAATACTATATTTAAAATTTAACCAGTGTATTTACCCATAATTTTATATATTCTTGATCATTTTGATTTCAACGCATCATTATAAATGAAAACATTTAAATTATTAAATTATCAACCGTTGGAAAAAAGTTTAGAAAAAAAATAAAATAATTAAATCATCATTCAACTTTGCTCTCAGACTTATTTTGGTCACTAAACTTTCAAAGCGATTAATTTATTCACTAAACTTTAATTTTTGACCTATTTTAATCACTTTAAATTATTTTATTAATATTTTAATATGACTTAGCATATTTTATTATTATTAAATATAAAAATTAATTTAATATATATATATATATTATTAAATAAAAAAATTAAAATAAAACTTCAAATCTCTCAACACTCAAAACTTCAAATTACTTTCACCCTCACCGACCACCCACCCCTTCTTCGGCGTAACTCTCACCGGCAACCTTCACCATAATGAATTTGGTGCATGAGATCCCTTATAATTCCATGAAAATGCCAAGGATTGGGTCCAAGAAAATTGCACAACACATCTTGGCAATGGAGGTGTCAATATCAGGTAAGCTATATAAGCAATTTTTTATGTTTTTCATCTCAAATTTAGAATGTAACAAATTGTGTGATAAATTGCAGGTACATTGCGGTCGGAAAATGAGCCATTTTTTACTAGCTACAAAGGGAGATTTACCAAAACGGCGTTCTCAGCGATGAAAAACATTCGGCAGGCTCTAAACGAAGCAGGTGTAGGGAAAAAATCAAAGCAATAATACCTCATAATGCAGATGTTTATGAATTAAAATCCGACAAACTGTTCGGTGGACTGTTCCGCAGCGATATAAGGGATTTTATGCAGATTCAGTATGGTAAGGGTTATGTCGGTGAAGGGGTGAGTTGTCCGTGAGAGTTATGTTGGCAAAAGGGTGGGTGGCCGGTGAGGGTAACGCCGGCGAAAGGGTGGGTGGCCGGAAAAATTGAGAGTGGTTTGAGGGGTTGAGTGTTGGGGAATTTGGGGTTTTATTTTTTATTTAATAATAATAAAATATAATTTATTTTTATTTTGAATAAAATTTTTATATTTAATAATAATAAAATATACTAAATCATATCAAAATTAATACAATAATTCAAATCGATCAAAATAGGTTAAAAACTAAAATTTAGTGAGTAAATTGATATTTTAAAAATATAGTGACTAAAATAGGTCTGAGAGCAAAATTTAGTGATGATTTAAATATTTCATCAAAACAAATCTAACTAACGGCCAGCCTTGTATCAACTGTCAACCAAACACTACCACCGATCGCCTGTGGACTCATCTTATTCACCTATTTCGCACCCGTGAATTCTTGACACGTCCCCACTAATTCAAGATTAGCGTCTACTTTTGTTTTTTTGAACGTTTGTTTATGCTAAAAAAGGAACTATTAGGTAATAACAGAGTTTCTTAAAAAGCAACTTTAAGAATTATTTTACTAATGCAAATTTAATTAAGGATAATTGTATCATTAATTACATTACTTTTTGTTGTACTTTAATCGACACTTCGGATAATTAATTATAAGAAGAATGATAACAAAAGTTATCAATTCTATATAAACGGTTGGTCTAAGTGGTAAGTAGCTTGGTATCGCTTAAGCAAGTCACGAGTTAAAGGCATTGTGTATACATAAAATCTCCACAGTGAGACTCGCCCACTAAAATCAGTGTGACGCCGGTCGGTTTGGATTAGCCAGACAAAGCCTTGGGAACCGGGGACAACAAAAAAAATTAACAATTCCGTAATTTTATAGTATTATTCGAATCTACTTGGCGGAATTTGATTGGTCATGTCATGTGACACAGATGCTAGAGTTATTGGAGAACATGTTGATAGCACACAATATAACTCCCGTAGTACCTACCAGTCTTCCCTCCAAGCGTAGCTTCAAAATGTGTTGAAATCCTCAACTGTTCAGTCTTTTTTTGAAACATTGGTTTCATCAAGAACCCATTATTCCAATCTCTCCAAAAAAAAAAAAAAAAACCAATATATGCATGAATGCATGTATGTGTGTATGTATATGTTGTGAAAGCAAATTTCATCTAAAGAGCTTCATACATGTCCACCATTGAAACTATGTCAAATTCTTGGACACTCCAAAGTTCAACAGATTTTCTTAGTACCGGCACCATCATTGCACTCACCATCTTCTTTTCACTTCTTTGTGCTTGTATCATCGTAGGTCACCTACTCGAAAACAACCGGTGGGCCAACGAGTCGATTACAGCGCTTCTTTTGGTATCAGAACTTGTGTCTCTGACTTGAAATTCTGTTCTGAACTTGATTTGGGGTAAGAATTGTGAGTTTTGATTGATTTCTGTGTGGCCTGTATACAGGGGTTAGGTGCTGGAGCTGTGGTGTTGTTTGTTTATAAAGGCAATAGTTCAAAGATTCTAGTGTTCAATGAGGACTTGTTCTTCCTTTATTTGCTTCCTCCGATAATTTTCAATGCCGGGTACCGGTTTCTCCGATCATTTCCGTGCGAATTCGATTGGTTCAAGATAAAATTTAGTTGAATCTAATTTTCATTTGAGGTTTTGGGAATCTGACTGCAGATTCCAAGTCAAGAAAAAGCAGTTCTTCAAGAACTTCACAATAATTCTGATGTTTGGAATATTTGGCACAGTAATTTCATTTTGCCTCATATCACTAGGTAACATTTACTGTTACCTTTGCTATTTACCAGGGAATTTTGATTTTTAGTCCTGGAATTCACCACAGTTAAATACATTTGCAGACAAATAGCTTGTCTTAAAGCTTCAATGACTAACATTGCAGGTGCCTTTTTGCTGTTCAAGAAAATTGGGGTGACATCCTTGAGCACTCAAGATTTCTTAGGTGATATAACGATTCCGGTTCATCGTTTTATGCCGACTGTCTTTTGATTATCCAGCACTCACACTTTCGGTTTCCGTACTGCAGCTGTTGGTGCCATATTGTCGGCAACTGATACTGTGTGTACATTGCAGGTATATTCGATAAGATTCTGCTGTTTCGACTCTAAATATATGTTTGCTACGACACTAATACGCATGAATTGTTTCTTGTGTCGAAAAGGTTCTTAATCAAGATGAAACACCCTTCCTTTACAGTGTTATATTTGGGGAAGGAGTGGTGAATGATGCTACTTCGATCGTTCTTTTCAATGCCGTTCAATCAATCGATATGGACAATATCGATGCCTTGATATCCCTGAGACTGTTGGGGACTTTTCTTTACCTCTTCTTCTCCAGTACCATTCTTGGTATGGCAGTAAGTCATCACATTTGGTCCCTTCAACTCCTAAATTTTCCGATGAACACGCCATTGGTCTCTTCCTTTACTGTTTAGAGCTTTAAGCATCAGCCTCACAGTTTTGATCTGGTTTGATCTTTTCAGGCAGGACTTTTAAGTGCCTTTATCATAAAAACACTCTACTTTGGAAGGTATAGATGCCCTTTTTCAGCCATTTATGACTGATATTCCTTCTAAACAATTCACCAGAAATGATATAAATTTCCTTTATGTCCTTCAAATGATAGGCATTCGACAGACCGGGAAGTTGCGCTCATGTTGATCATGGCTTATTTGTCATATATGTTGGCTGAGGTACAAATAAGAGAATCCCTTCTTTATTCAACTTCATTTTCTTCTTCCTTCTCACCATCACAATAAGTCTTGGACTCGGATTCGAAACTAACATAACAAATGTTTATCTTTGAATGCAGCTACTGAATCTCAGTGGGATCTTGACAGTTTTCTTCTGTGGCATTGTCATGGCACACTATACATGGCATAATGTTACCGAAAGCTCGAGGACTACAACAAAGTAAGAACATTCTCTTCTGTTTTCTTCCCCGACGTTTGAATATGGAACTTCAAGCTCATACCGGTCGATTTTCAGGCATGCATTTGCGACAATGTCGTTCATTGCAGAAACATTTATATTCCTATATGTTGGCATGGATGCCTTGAACATTGACAAATGGAAAGCCAGCAGTGCAAGGTGGTTTTCTCTTTTTCTGATGTGCCGTTCGAGCGAATTAGTCCTTGCCTCTTAACTATATAACTCGAGAATATGCAAATTGGTCGAACGAGCAAGCAGCTAGAATATCTTATGATTCTAACTTGGATAGTGTCCTGGTTTCAGTGCAGGAACTTTTGTTGCTGTCAGCTCAACTCTATTTGCATTGGTGTTTGTTGGAAGGGCGGCATTTGTGTACCCTCTAGCAAACTTCATCAACTGTATTCGAAATCATGACAGTTCAAAGATCGAGTTTCGACAGCAGGTGATTACCACAACCATCCGAGCATTTAACTATTGTCAAACGGTTCTAATTTGAACTTCTAACTCTTTGAATTTGCAGTTTATAATGTGGTGGGCAGGCCTCATGAGAGGTGCTGTCACTATTGCGTTGTCTTATAACCAGGTAAATGTTATATTCCTAGTTTTGGTTTGACAACATAATTTTCTTCTTTCTTTGTTGATATTAAGATCAAGTATACTCAAATGCAGTTTTCAAATTCCGAAAATAAAGATTCGGCATTGATGATCACCTCTACCATGATTGTAGTCCTGTTTAGCACAGTGGTAAGATAATTAGTTCATGACTCCATGATCTCATTTTCTGCAATATGTTGAACTTGTCATATTCAGGAACATTATGTAAGAATGTTGTTGTGGAACAGGTGTTTGGTTCCATAACAAAGCCATTGATCGAAGCAGTGCTACTACGACATGCAAAACCAGATGTTTCAGATGCTGCTGATAGTCCCAGGCTTGAAGACTTGAGAATTCTGCTTATTGAAACTGGAGAGAATCAACCGGCTGCAGCAGCCCGTAGGAGTAGTAGTTTAAGCTTGTTATTGACTCACCCAACTTGGACAGTTCATTACTTGTGGAGGAAATTCGATGATAGATTCATGAGACCAGTTTTCGGTGGAAGGGGATTTGTTCGATTTGTGCGCAGTTCACCCACTGGTGCAGCTGAGGAAACTTCAGGAACCTGAAGAACTATGTCTACCTACGTTACTTCGACTCCATATTTTTCTTCAAGTAACTGTGTCCGACGCAGATCATTTTATGTACACGAAGATATGACCTTTTAGTCATATGGGACATATTTGATACTCACACCCAAATCCAAGTAGCATACCTTCTGAAAGTCCTGCTAGCCTCTGATGCTTTGTATTGAAGCAATAACAAATGTAGGTGTCATAGACAAGGGAAATCTATTAAGAAAATTCATTTGCTAAATCCATCTATAAGAATGAACTTACCAATAGGGTATCATGTAATACAACTTTTGCATTCAAAGAATTAGTATCTACAGCTTCTTTTATTTTTTGGGGGAATGGATATCAATTACTTTCAACATCACTTTCTGAGTCTATTTCATAGTCAAAAAATGACCTAAGATACCAGGTACAATGATCATTCCAATCAGCCTTGTTGCCAGTGATTCGCCATTTTTGGTCTTGTATCATATCCGGAGAGAGTCCCCATTCCAGCATCTCTTCATCTGTATGATTTATCGCTAAGCTATAATCCCCGCCCTGTCCCAACTCCATAACTCGAAACTCACAATTCTCGGGATTATTTAAGAGCTCGAATTGGTCGACCGTCCATTTGAACCACTTCATTAGAAACACCCGTGATGATAGACCGTGCGAGATGATTATGAGATTCAAATCTTGACAAGGATCTTTGTGAAGCCTATTCAAGTCTATGTCTCTCCAGAGAGATTCAAGAAAACCTGCAAATTTCAATGATTTTTCTTCCATTTAGCATCCACTGACCAAACTACATATCAAAACCACTCGATTAAAGAACAAGAAAGATATCTATATGAAACCACAGATTTGACATATCTTTCCAATATCACTTGAAAGGTGAGAGTTGCATCTAGTTCAATCCTACTTCTCTAACTTGAAGACTTTCAAAACCAGTGGACAATGAACATAGACGACTATTGTTAACTCAATCAAAAATGGATGACACCGCAAATCAAGCCCTCGAACCAATCATTTTAGCAATTAATTTCCATGAAGTTACTCCTGATACTCATGCACAACAATCATAAGAACCATTAAAACCACCGATCAAGTAAAATTATCTAATAATTCCACATGTTCTGCTACCAGAATTGAAATGTTGGGTGGGGGGTAGCATTTTCCTATGCAGAGATTAGAAACATACACATACATCAAAGAAATCTATGCTCATTACATAGTATAGGAAGCACTAAAACAGATGCTTATGTATGCAGTTTAACAGTCCCTCGATATTTGTCTCTTTTGCCGTTACCCATTTTCATTCGAAAAGTCCATAGCTTTCCAAGCCACAAAGCAAGCCATTACCAGATAGTATCATTCCCAACAAGAATACAGATTGATTTTAACATTCCTCTTAATTTTTGTTTTTTTTTCTCTCACTGCTTTCGCAATCAATGAAAAAGCATTCCAAGTCATTATCTACTTAGAAAGCTACTGTACGTTAACACCAAGTAGTAGTACTTCACATTTTTTCAGCAAAAACAATTTCTTAAATGTCTATGAACAGATTCAAAAACCAACAATTCCCAATTTCCCAAATCACCATTTTCTTCACTAGAAAACTAATAATAGGAAAACACCAGAATGAAAAGGAGCTTACTTGAAACACGATCAAAAACATCAGCGGCGGATTCACCTTCGGGGAACCTATAAAAAAACCTCCCAAACTTTTCCCTCGTCTCCTTTATAGCCTTCATCCTTTCCTGAACCTGAAAATTCCCAAAGTCCTGTTCTCGAATCCTACACTCTTCCCTTACCCCAATCACCCTTTTCTTCGAAAACGATTTCCCGATCTCCCGCAGCGTGGATCGGGTCCGCTCGTAAGGAGACACGTAGAAGTAGACCCGCCAATCGGGGCAGGACCCATGGCCGGAAATGAGTTCCCGAAGGTGCGAACCGGCAAGGCGGGCTTGGGCACGGCCTTCTTCGGTTAAGGAGATCTTGTAGTCGGGGATTTTCGAGTAGGCCGAGGTGTCTAAGTTGCCTTCCGACTCACCGTGTCGGACTAGGATTATCCGCTTCGGTAGCACCTTCTTCTTGCCGGATTGATGGTTGCTATGGTTATTCTCTTGCATTTTTGAGGAGGATAAATGAGTTTTTGAAAAAGATTGGATTTTTATTGAAATTTGAAATGTTGGGATGTAAATCTCGAATTTTTGCAGTTTAAAAGCTTCGATTTTTCTATCCTATTTATAAGGCTTAGCTTGGTTGCCTGTTGAATTAAAGTCTAAAGATGTATGGGATTAGATTCCATTTATATGTCTGGTTCCCCCATTCAATGTTTCCAACTGTTTTATCACATATAATAATAAATCTGTATGATTAAAAAATGATAATAATAATAATAATAATAATAATAATAATAATAATAAATTTAGAGTTATGTTTTGATGTATAAATGGTACAAAATTTACACAATTTTATTTATACTATAAAATTTAAAAAGTACATTAAATAAATGGTTACTAAACTATTTTAAAAATATAAAATCGTTATTGGACCTCAAATGTGCTTCGGTCATCGTGCCAACATGTTTGGATCTAAAAATCTAAACGTGATTTTAGGAAAAATAAGGTAGAAGTAGGTTTTGCGTTTCTTCATGATTTTTACACTATATTTTTACAAAATCGTGATTTTTAAGAAAAAAACTCACAAACATAAATTATGTTATTTTAAAATTAATTATACACAAAATCAATTCTACCACCGCAAAATCAAACACACATTTTTCATTGAACCACTAATTGTAGTTAAGTGGGTGATGTGACAGTTACAAAATTTTGATAGCAACATATTTAGTTCTCTATACTTACGCATTCAATTAATTTATTTCTAATTCAACCCCCATTATTAATATTTAAATTGGTTGAATGTATAAATATGAAGTTTTAAGTGTCCTATTATACAAATTCGCGTAATTGTGACGTCGCCTACTTAACAAAAACTAAAATTTAATGGTCATCGTGTAACTTTTGAAAGTTTGATGATCATTTTGTATTTCTAAAAATAATTTAGTGACTATTTATGTATTTTACCCAAATTTAAAATCTTAATCTTAAATACTAAAACTCTAAAACTAAATCTAAATTCTAAATTTTAAATACCAAATTAAACTTAAATACTAAATTAATAAATTTGTGTAAAATTTAATTTACATGATATTAATTTTCATATATATCCAATTGCTTTTGGTGTGGGGACAAATATTGAAAATGTCAAAGCTATTGCCTGTGATCTTGTGGATTATAATGTGTTGTCCACTTTTGCATAAAAAAAATAAAGATAACAGCCTGTCTGCGCCTATTTTCACACATTATATTGTTGCTTTCAACCATGGTTTAACGTTTCCCATTTTCAACTTTTGTATCTGAAAGTTTTTCTAGTTTGTCTACCCAAACAGGAAAAATAAAACCTTAAGTCCTACTCCAACCGTTTGAGTGGATAAATTGGATTATATTTTGGGTAAACTACTCTAACCGTTAACATCGTTAACGGCTACGTCAGCATATTAACAATCAACATTAATTAAATTAGTTGATACAATTTACAAGTTTGAAGGTTAAATTAAGTTCGTATTTTACAGAGACTTATTGATTATTTGGTATAAACAAGTGGCAAAAATACTTTTCTAAGCCATAAAAATATAAAGGTAAACTACTCAAATGACCACTCAACTATGAGGTTAGTTTCGATTTGACCACTATACTTTTAATTGTGATAATATTACCACTCAACTATGCAAGTAGTCCCAATACGGGTGTTCAAAAATATCCGATCCGACCGATCCAATCCGATTATCCGTTGATCCGATCCGAAAATTCAGATATCCGATCCGATTTTTATTTTCGGATCGGATATCCGATCCGATTATAGATTTTCCGGATCGGATACGGATCATGATATTTCAAGTTTCGGATTATCCGAAAACCCGAAAATCCGAATATCTAATTTTTTTAAAAATATTAATCTTTTTATATTTAACAAATTGATGCTTGTTATATTCGAAATTTTAAAAAATCGAATTTTCATAGATGTGAATCTTGTTATATTTAGCAATTTGTTGTTTGTTATATTCGAAATTTCGAAAATTTTTATAAATACGACCTTCAAATTCGAAAAAATAGTTGAATCAAATTATATTTTCGGATAATCGGATATCCGAATATCCGATCCGATTATCCGGTATCCGAAAAACCGGATATCCGGTTTTTTCCGGATCGGATACGGATCACTATATTGCCGATCCGAAAACCCGGATATCCGAAAAAACCGGATCGGATCTGATCCGATATCCGACAATGAACACCCCTAAGTCCCAATGTGACCACCTACAGTTAAACCCTAACTGAAGGATAACTGAAGGAGTGACGTGACAATTAATAAAAATTTGTACAATTATACAGTCAGTCCTCGTCATTTATACATTCTATCGATTTGGTCTTATCAACTACACCAAATATAAATTTGTACTATAAAGCATTAACTTTAATATGTCTTAAATGTCATAATTTGATACATGAAGTTAGACATTTCCTTCAAACTAAAAGACTATTTATCCAAGAACGTTGAAGATTTATTACGTTTGATCTTCATCTTTGAATATAAGGGAGCGTAACTCCCTTCCATCCTCGGAATTCACCGCCATCCTGCCCCGCTGATGCAATGAACAAGTTCAGAATAGGACTCTGAAACCTACATTTGGTTTCATTAAGTTTCCATTATATTAAAATCTCTAAAACAATTGCAAGGAAGAAACTTGTGAAATTCACACATACCCTTCAATTTCAAGGAATTGGCCTCTCGGACTATCTGCAACACCAATGGAATCTAATACTCTTCACCCGTTCTGAAAGTGTTTAAAAGTAGTCAAAATTTATGTTTTCAGCACGAAAGTACCAATACGGTATACACCCGTATTAATACTATTTAGGGTTTCAACTATAGTATTTTTTAGCAGTCAAAATCCGTACCGGTACAAATTTTATTGTACCGTTACGCTTATATGCGTACCGGTACATGCTTTTCAAATCTCTAACGGCTATTTTTCAAACCTCCAACGGCTAGTTCCCTGTAACGTACCGATCTCGAGTACCGATACGCACCAAGACGTATCGATACGAGAAGGTTGCATAAAATTCAACGGCTAGTTTTTCAAGAATTGGTACCGATACGGCTACCCGCGTATCGATAATGACTGCTTCATAACTACATTTATTGTGAGAGATAAATGCCCCAACGACTCCAATTTATCCCTAATGGTAGGGGTGTTCAACAATACCTGGCCCGAGCTACCTAACCCGCCTACCCAATTGAAAATTATCGAGTATTTATTTAAAACTACTCGAATTTTTCGAGCCGGGTACCCGACCCAGATTTTTCCTGGGTAGTCGGGCCGAGTCAGGGCCGAATTTTTTTTATAACCGGTTACCTGACCTGGTAATTTTAAAACTTAAATATTCTAAATTATATTTTCATTTTATGTTTCTTATTATTTTCTCCTAAAATTAATTTTAAATCTCTAATTCTTTTTATACTTGTATTATATACTTTTAAGTTTTAAGATTTTCAAAAACAATTATATTAATTTGTCAATATGAGATTCGAAAGAAAAATTATGTTCGAGATTAATATTTTTAATATCTTCTTTCGTCGATAAACTTTAATATATATACATATATATACCCAAATATTTCTCTCTTAAAGTTAATCCCAAATCAATAATTTTTTGTGTTTGAAATATATATCATGAAATTTTATGTGTTTCCTATGTATTTTTTTTTCAAAAATATATATAAAAAAGTGAATCGGGTACCTGGTACCCGATTTTACGGGTACTCTATTTGTGGGTACCCGATTTGTATGGGCCAAGTAACGGGCCGAAATTTTACTACCCGGATGAATTTGAACATCCCTACCTAACGGTTACCAACGACTAGATTCACATTTGGAAAGATAAAAGGACTCTTCAAGCACATTGGAAAGCCTAATGATCCTCAAGTCAACATTCATTTGATTAAATCATGTCTTAGTGCTCAAATTGTACATTCTTGTATAGACAAACACTTGTGAGCTCAATTGTCAATGTATGCTCAAGTGTATTGAGATTGGGTGAGTGCTTTAGAGTGCAAAATATCTACCTAAAAGAGAGATTTCCAGTTTACTCTTAATTTTCTTGTTAGAGAGGTTTCTTAAAGTTTGGCTTGTAAGCTTTGTGTTGAGTTTTTAGCACGCTTGAATCGATCACCGAAACCGTCAAGGAGGGTTGTAAATGTTTGGTGGTTGAATTGGCTAAAATCGAAATAAAGGTAGACAAGAGACACAATGATTTTAGAGTGGTTCGGCCTTCTAATAAGCACCTACATCCACTACCTTAGCACACCACTAAGGATTTCCCAATTCACTCAACAATGAATTCGTCCCCTTTTCCCGGTTTAGGAGGAAACCGTTACAACCCTATCTTTTGGACTTGGCTAAGATAGAACCAACTCTAGTTTTTCTCTCAAGGCTAAACTAGAACCTCTCCTTTTACAAGGGATTTGTTTGGTAAACTAAATACCTCTCTAGGTGGGTGTTTACACAAATTTAAGCTCACAAGAGTGTACAAAGAATTTACAATAAAGCAATCTCTAAAGACTATATACAAGAGAATAGTAAAATAAAGATTTAGACTCTAATTCTCTTGACCATATTGCTTGGATGTTGTCTCTAACCATCTTCAAGTGTCCCAAGGTTGCTTTTATAGTGTGGAATGATATTCTAGCTGTTTATGGCCGTTGGAGATGTTTTGGAGCCGTTGGGAAGTCATAAAGTCGAGATTTAAATGCTCTCCTGCACAATAGTTTCGAAACCATTGAAGAGGTTTCGAAACCTTAAGAGTGGATTTGTAAAAACTAGTCGTTTATGGTCGTTACAGGGCCAAAGTTTCGAAACCTTCATAGAGGTTTCGAAACCTTTGTGCCAAGGTTTCCAAACCTTTATTAAGGTTTGGAAACCTTTGTTAAGGTTTCAAAAAACAATAGCTTACTGCCCAGAGAGGTTTCGAAACCTTATAGGGATGGTTTCGAAACTTCCACTTAAAAACATAATTTTGGCTAATTTTTGACTTTAAAATGTATATTTGATATAGGTGCAAAGTCAAAAATATTTTAAACATATTTTTCAAGTTTTAAGGACTTTTGAATTATTTTTGAAATCTTTAAATAAGTCCAAAACATTTTTTACATAATTGTTATATCAAAATATTTCTCAACAATCTCCCCTTTTTTGATATAACAAAACTTCTTTGAAAAATTGTTTTCGACAAAATCTCCCCTTTAATTTTTCACTTACTTCTCCCCCTTTTTGCTATATCAAAAATAATTCAAATCTTTATAGTACATAATAGCAATGGAGAGTAAGTTAAAAAAAGTTTAAGTACAAAACATTTGAAAAATAAAACTCCCCCTTACTAAAGCATTCCATTAAATTTTTAGCACAAATCTTGACACTTAAGAGATTGAATTTCACCATTGAATCAAATCAATTTAAAACACATGAAATTCAATTTATCCAAGACTTTAAAACTTTATGCAAACATATGAATGAAACAATGTGATTCATATGCATAAAGAATCATAAAATGTCATGCACTTATAAATATAAATAAGCAATGATGCATGAACATTTATCATCAAAGTAGGCAACCGAATGATATAAAATCAAATATATTAAGATTAGAGGTTACCCATCTTCTTCACTTGTGTGACTAGAGCATTTGAGATTCTTGCTTTTATTGCCTTTGCTCCAACACACCTACAAAAGACAATTACTTGAATTTTGGTATCCAAATTGCTTTGGATCCATTTACATTAGTCACAATGTCTTTAGTTCCCTTGGGAACCCATACTTCTCTAATCCTATAAGATTTTCTCTTCCTAATAGGACAAGTATGTAAGGAATGACCATGATAATGACAATGTGAGCATTTTGTCATTATGTGACGATGAATTATTGAAAATAATTTTCTTTTCTTTTGTTAAGCTTTCAAGATTAACTTTTAAATCAAGATTTTCTTTTTTCTAAAACATCTTTACTTGTTTTTGAAAATTCTAAATCATTTTTTAAAATTTCATTTTTGTTTTCAAAATCCACTTTTGTTTTTAAAAGAAAATCATTTTCAATTTCGAGTTTTGAAATCATTTTCTTAAATTTGGAATTCATGGTCTCAAATTCCAAAAATAATTCATCGAAAGCATCTTGCAACTCATCAAATGTATAAGAATTTAATTTATTTGAGTTAAAAGATACCTCGGGCTCATCGAGAGCCAAAACACCATCCACCTTTGGATTGGAGAGAAGGGTTGCACATAATTGATCATCATTTTTCTTTTCTCTTTTCTTGTTGCCATAAAGCTTCTCAAGTTTCTCCCATAATTCTTTGGCACTTTTGCATGTGGAGATCTTCTTGAAAACTTCTTCGTTAAGGCCACAATAGAGAATGTGCATCGCCTTAGTGTTTAGCTTTGCTTTCATGTCGTTGGCACTCCTTTGCTCTTTCTTCTTCTTTAGAGCTTCCAAATACCCATCTTCGATGATGCCGCAAACCTCATAGTCTTGAGACTTGATGAAGTATTTTATGATATTTGCCCATTGGAAGTATAATTCTCTTTCGAAGAGTGGAGGACACGAGATAGAGCGGCCTTCTTCAAATCTTGCCATTTTCTTGAACGGTGGACTTCGAGCGTTGGATCTTTACTCCCGGATGTTAGTCCTTCAATGGAGACGAGACTCTGATACCAATTGTTGAGTTTTTAGCACACTCGAATCAATCACCGAAACCGTCAAGGAGGGTTGTAAATGTTTGGTGGTTGAATTGGCTAAAATCGAAATAAAGGTAGACAAGAGACACAATGATTTTAGAGTGGTTCGGCCTTCTAATAAGCACCTACATCCACTACCTTAGCACACCACTAAGGATTTCCCAATTCACTCAACAATGAATTCGTCCCCTTTTCCCGGTTTAGGAGGAAACCGTTACAACCCTATCTTTTGGACTTGGCTAAGATAGAACCAACTCTAGTTTTTCTCTCAATGCTAAACTAGAACCTCTCCTTTTACAAGGGATTTGTTTGGTAAACTAAATACCTCTCTAGGTGGGTGTTTACACAAATTTAAGCTCACAAGAATGTACAAAGAATTTACAATAAAGCAATCTCTAAAGACTATGTACAAGAGAATAGTAAAATAAAGATTTAGACTCTAATTCTCTTAACCATATTGCTTGGATGTTGTCTCTAACCATCTTCAAGTGTCCCAAGGTTGCTTTTATAGTGTGGAATGATATTCTAGCCGTTTATGGCCGTTGAGAAGTCATAAAGTCGAGCTTTAAATGCTCTCCTGCACAATAGTTTCGAAACCATTGAAGAGGTTTCGAAACCTTAAGAGGGGATTTGTAAAAACTAGCCGTTTATGACCGTTACAGGGCCAAAGTTTCGAAACCTTCATAGAGGTTTCAAAACCTTTGTTAAGGTTTCAAAAAACAATAGCTTACTGCCTATAGAGGTTTCGAAACCTTATAGGGATGGTTTCGAAACTTCCACTTAAAAACACAATTTTGGCTAATTTTTTACTTTAAAATGTATATTCGATATAGGTGCAAAGTCAAAAATATTTTAAACATGTTTTTCAAGTTTTAAGGACTTTTGAATTATTTTTGAAATCTTTAAATAAGTCCAAAACATTTTTCACATAATTGTTATATCAAAATATTTCTCAACACTTTGGATGCTAGACTTGGTGCGTGAATGTAGGTTGTAAAAGTTTTTTCTTAAGCCCTGAAAAAGAGACAAATTCTTAGTGAATTGGTGAAATCCTTAGTGATGAAACTAATGTAGTAGATATAAATTTTGGTTAGAAAGTTGAACTATTCTAAATTTTGTGTCTATTTTTTATCTTCTTACTTCCATCACCATCACCCAAAAAATCATTACTCCAATATTTGATAAATAGTTCGGTTGAAAATATCGAGTTTCACACATATTTTATTTTAGCCAATAATATTTTTAAACCAAAACCATTTTCTGATTTTTTTGAATTAAGAGAGTTCTAAACAAAGGAACTAATGACGATCACCACGAGCATAAGAAGGACCATTGATATCGCGCTCAAGCAGAGGCAAAACAGACGTCGGTGGCTACGAGAGTAGATGAAGCTGGTAGGGCGTAGGAGTAGTAGACTTCGACAGAGCGTCGGCAACTTGATTACATTCGCGGGGGATCCAAGCGAAATCAATGTACCAAGCTCTATTGAGTAACTTGTGAATAGCACTAACAAGAGAGGAGGTACGAGATACGGAGGCGGAAAGTGCAAGGTTAACAGCTTGCTTGCAATCCGATTGAAGCTGGAGTCGTTTAGCACCGATGGACCAGGTGACTTGTATGCCAACGAGAATGCTCCAAAGTTCAGCTTGGAGAGGAGTCACCGACCCAACTTGTTTGGAATATCCAACAACCCAATCACCATCAGTATTGCGAATCACGCCACCAACAATGCCCAAATTTGTTGCGCACGAGACTGCCGCATCTGTGTTCAAACACAACCAGCCAAGAGGAGGGGGTTGCCATGTAAAATCCGTAGCAGCAGAAACATGCGAGTGATGAAGGGGATAATCTTGCCCTCCAAAATGCAGTGCCCATACAAGACTTATACGAAAGATATCAACTAAAGGCAAACACGAATCTGCAAACAAAAATTCATTACGCCTTTTCCATATTTGCCAAGCAAATGAAGCAAAAAAATAAGTGTCAGGGAGCAGACACATTACCAACGCTTGTCGAAGTGGAGATATTCGCGATAACCCAATCAATAAGGGGCAGGGAGAAGAAGGTATCCTGGTTGTCATGTGAAACAATTGAGGTCCAAAAAACACGTGTGGCTGAGCAATCACGCAAGATGTGTAGAATAATTTCAGACGCAGAACCACAACAGGGGCAAGTGGAGTTCGAAGTCAAGCCTCGACGCAACCTTTCTGCATTGGTAAGAAGGCAGTTGTGAATTACTAACCATAAGAAAGCCTGGATGCGCTGTGGTACCGGTAAGGACCAGACCGTTGGCCAAGCTTTATCCGCAACACCCCAATTCGCTTCAACTAAGGTTTTATAAGCCGAGTTAAGGGTGAATTCTCCGGAAGATGTTAAGGACCATGCAGCCATGTCGCATTTTGCATCAGCATGCGGCGGCAGAATGCCCAAAATGTGCGATAATTCTTCAGGCAAAAACAGGGAGGAGATACGCTCAATATCCCATTGGTTGTTGTCGATCATCAAATTAGAAAAGTTCGAAGCTAGGGGGTTGTTGAGGGGGTACGACTCCAATCTCTCAGAGGTCCTAGCGTTGGCACCCAAGTATCATTCAAAGCATCAATCGAATTGTCGTTACCTAAGAGCCAGTGGATATTCCCACGGATTGAATCCCATACACTAGCGATCCCACACCAAAGAGGTGAGCAATTGGGTCGAGATAAGGAAAGATGACACAAGGTGGTAATCCTATATTTTTCACAAGGAGCACGAACCCACAAATCATTGGGACGGCTAACCAAATACCACGCGAGCTTGGACATATACGCCAAATTGCGTTCAAATGAACATGCGATTCCGAGGCCTCCCAAAGGTAAAGGTCGGGTGATTGCCTCCCAATTCACAAGAAAGATGGAACGCGATGCGTGGGAAGAGCCCCAAACAAAGCTGCGAATCAGTTTATCAATCTTTTCACAAACTCCCACAGAGAGCTTAGCTGTCTGCATGAAATAGGATGGAATGGCACATAGCACAGACTTGGCAAGGGTAATTCGTCCTGCCAAAGATAGGTAACGTGATGCCCAACCATTAAGCTTCAACCGGATACGATCAATAATAAAATTATAATCAGAAAGTCGTACCCGTTCATGTTGAACCGGAACACCTAAGTAAGTGCCAAGTGACAAGGTTTTATGATAGCCCAAAATCTCACAAATCTCATCCTAAATACATGGATCAGTATTTGGTGAAAAATAAATTTGAGACTTGCGAGCATTAACTTTGTGTCCCGAATATCTCCCAAACTCAAGAAGGATGTTCGCAATATTCTGTGCTTGCAAACGATCAGCCTTCGCATAGAGAATTAGATCATCAACAAAGAACAAATGTGACAGAGGCGTGCCATTACGTACCATCTTAAATGGTTTTCAAGAACCGTTATCAACAGAACGACGGATGACTTGTCTTAATTTTTCCATAGTAAGGACAAATAGATAGGGTGAGAGCGGGTCGCCTTGGCGAACCCCACATTCTGGAGTGAAGGTCGCGGAAGGGACTCCATTCCATTGCACTTGCATTATTGCGGACGTCACACAATGCATAATAATACGAACAAGGTCGATAGAAAAACTTGCGTCAAATAGAGTGGAGCGAAGAAAATCCCATCGCACTTTAACAGGGAGGATATAATATTCATTGCAAACACAAATAAAAAGGATAATAGGAGGTCTCCCTATTTTATTTGGGTTTAATTATTTCTACTTAATCAAAAAATTATAAAAATAATACAGATATAAAGAAGGGACCCTTAATGTAGAGGTGATTAATGGGCCTAGTCATTTTAAATGGCCCAACTAATGTGGAAAAACTTGAGGCTTAGGTGTTAAATACATAAATAATTTAAATTAAATAAAAAAATTATTTTATCATTAAAAAATATAATAATAATCTTTAAATTTATTTAATTATTATAAAGTATTTATTAAAAATTATCAAATTATTATAAAATAAAATTTATTAAACTGTTAAAAATAATCTTTAAAATGTATCACTATTTTATAAAATAGTGACTGTTTTGCATTATTTTGACGAGTGTAATAATTATTTCGTAATTTCTAAAACTTCAGTGATTAAAAATTTATTTTTGTTTAATTTAATGACGTGTACTTTACCCTTCAAATTATATATATAAAAAAAGTTTTTGTAAAATTTCCTTTTAGAAATTCCGACCGCCACAAGCCTCTCGCCGCCGCTCTGTCTCAGCCTCGTCTTTCTCCTCTCCTTATTTCATCCGTCTCCTCCGCCAGAGTCCGACCCAGATCCGCTTTTGCCTTCAAGCTTCCGGCAGATCAGAAAATTAAACAGGTAAATTTCCGAAACCCTAAGCTTAACTTGAGCATTGATTCCTACTTGTTAACGAAAGAGATTATGATTTATGTACTCTCTGCCTTGGCATCATTCTGCTACATTTGTCATTATGTTTCCCTTACACTTCCATCTGCGGCAGCGATCCGCTGCTATTGATGTGAGATTTTGAGTTGTCTGCTCTCCGCCTCTGCATCATTCTGCTATATACGAGGAAATCAGCAAATTTACTTCCTGTTAGCAAATTACCTTCCTGCTAGTGGGGGCAACCGCCCCCTAAAATTTTAAAAATCATATATGATTTAGAAAAAATTTAAAATTTTTCTATGTATTTTCTATTAAAAACCTATTTTCGCCCCTCTAAACTTTTTTAAGTTAACCCCTAGAAATTTATAGGTTCTGAGTCCGTCCCTGGATACGCTGTTAGCGGTCTGCAGGTGGAGCATAGAACCCAACTATTTCGAAAAGGGAAACCCTACACTTTTGTGCATCCTCTCGTGCCTTGTGCCCACGCTATAGCATAAGTTGGTTTTGTCAGTAATTCTCTTTCCTTCTATTATTTTGTCCAACTCTAGGCACCAACATGGTTAATTTGTCAGATCACTTATAAGATTGATGGTGACTAGGTGATAATTATAGAACTATGGGGCAAATTACTGTTTGACATTGTATTTCTTATTCATGCGAAATTCTTCAATTGTTGAGGTGAATCCATGGCCTTGCAATGGTGAAATATGACAGATTTTGCAATTTACCTCTTGCTCACAATATTTGAAACCCTAATAATCATATTGAATTTGTGCAGCGATGGCAACTTCAAGTTTGAAGGAATATCTAAAACGATACGAGACCAAAAACGAAGAAGAGGAACAGAAGAAGAAAAGGAGGAAAAAGAAGAAAACCAAACCTGAATCCTCGGGCGTGTTGGTTGTAGATGAAGACCCGGTCTGGCAAAAACCTGTTAAGGTTGAAGACGATGATGGCAATGATTCGCCTGGTTAGTTCTAGAGTTTTTTCTTTTTTATATTGTAATTATTATTTATTTTCAGTTTGATGAATTTATAGTTGATAGTTATAGATTATGGACTTTATTATTTTCCTAGATGAGACGCCTGTAGTAGATGAAGATATTGAAGTAAAAAGAATGAAAAGGTTAGAGCAGATTAGGTTGAGGAGGGAATGCAACCCTATTGCTGAAGACGGTAGTGGATGGGTTTCGCTTTCTACTAAACGTGCTAACACAGTGGATCCTAATTCTGATATTTCCCCTCCTAGTAGGCAGCGTACACGAAATGACACGCCTTCTCCAGATCCTGGGTTGAGGCATTCGAACTCTGAAATAGATTTGTCCCCTCCGAGAAAACCACGTTCCCCTGGTTTGAAATCTGATTTGTCGCCACCGAGAAGTAGGGCACAGGATGAGACAACATTAAGAGAAGGGTCTGATTTATCACCTCCTCGTAGGAGGGCAGCTAGGACTGATTTACCAGTACCTCGAGTCAAGGCATCTAAAGATGAAACTGATTTATCTCCTCCAAGGAAACGGAGGGCTCGGAATGACAGGCCATCACCTGAACCTTTAGTAAGCAAAGTACATGGTACTGATTTATCTCCTCCACGGAAACGGAGGGTTCGGAATGACACACCATCACCAGAACCTACATTAAACAGAGCAGATGGTACTGATTTGTCTCCTCCACGGAAACGGCGGGTTCGGAATGATTCTCCTTCACCAGAACCTTTAATAAATAGAGCAGATGCTGATTTATCACCACCTCGGAAACGGAGGGCGAGAAATGATACACCTTCACCGAAACGGAGGGTGAAGCCTTTGAAAGAAGGTACTGTTAGTGATATGTCGCCTCCACGGCAAAGGTCAAGACGTCAACATACACAACCACCCGAGCCTGATATTCCCCCACCTAGCCAATCTAGTCGTCAAACATCTGAGTTAGTTCATGATTCAGATCTTTCTCCTCCAAGGAAAAGTAGGAGGGAATCAACTGGTCCTCCTTTGAAACAGCAACCAAAAACTGGTTTAATTTCTGGCAGTGAGATCCGAGAAGAAGTTTCCAAAACAAAGAAGGATGATTGGTTAAGGTACCTATTCTGTTTAACTATCTAGATTTAATTCAGTTTTCAGAAAATAGCTCTGTTTACGTTTTACATTTTTTGTCCTTGAAGTGTTATAAAACTAGGATAAATTATAGGTAGTCACCAATAGATGACCAGTCTTGAGTTCAATTGTAGACATAAGCCATTTTTGTTTTAAGACAAATTGCAGAAGCTGCTTTTTCTTTGGTTGATGTAATTATTCCATGTGGCTGCTGTTATGTAGTAATCTGCTGTAGGGACTTGTGTCTTATTCCATGAGGACATGGCAAAATACCTCTGTTGATGAAATGAGACAGGTATACCGTACAATTGAAAGCAAATTAAGGATTAAAGTAGCCTCCTGTTTTATTCTTTTGCTTTCGATGATAACATGACATAGGCAGTGCTTTTAGTTTGCTTGCATACATCTGATTATAAATTTCAAAACATTCAAAATCAAATTTATATAACTTCGAATTTGATTCTATCCTGTCTTTGGTGTGTCAGGTTTAAAGAGATGGATCCATCTGTAAGCGGACGAGGTGCTGAACCTGTATATCGTGATAAGACAAAAGGTGAATGACAAGTCATTTTAAAGTAATATCTAGTTGAAAACTTATGTACATTTGCATCTGGCTCACACATACCTCATGAATCCTTGCAGGGGAACGCGTATCAAAAGAAGATTACCTTAAGTCAAAACGGAAAGGAGAAGATAAGCCTAAGGTACAACATTTAGTTGTAGAGTTCATAATGGTCATTTTTTTCTTCTCAATTATGATCGTTGTAGCCAATTCTAGTGATGTGTTCCTAGTAAATGTGAACTTTATTGTTTACTTTGATCTTAGTGAGCAAGAGCCAAGAATTAAATAGTCTGGTTTAATGTTCTTTATCAGGAGAAAGAGTTGGAATGGGGCAAAGGCTTAGCCCAAAAACGGGAAGCTGAGGCTAGGTTGCAAGAATTAGAACTCGAGAAGAATAAACCATTTGCTCGAACCAGGTAAGACACCAGATTCTAAACAATGTTCCGTGTTATAATTCTTGCGACTTCCTTGTGTCTTCTGCTTTCTCTCCAATATTGGTGCATGTAGTAATTTTATATTTACAACTTCTACTTGCAGGGATGACCCAGAGCTCGATGATATGTTGAAGGATAGACTAAGATGGGGTGATCCTATGGCACATCTGGTCAAGGTAATTAACTATTTGTTTGATGCTAATGAGACTTCAGGTAGTTTAGTACTTGAGTTGACATGTTTTTATAATATATTGTAGAAAAAGCAACCTGAGCCAGTTCTTAGAGACCTAGGGGATGCTGAGAAGATGAAGGAATCGGGATTTATAATTCCTCAAGATATTCCTCCGCATAGTTGGATAGTAAGAAGATTAGACGCTGCACCAAATCAATATGGTATAAGACCAGGAAGACATTGGGACGGGGTTGATCGTAGTAATGGTAAAGTCATTTTTATTATCGAAAAAGTTATTGGTTCACAAAATTTATCATCATTTTTTAAGTCTCAGTTTGTCAGATGCTAATCGGCTGCTGGTTGGCAATTTGTATAGGTTTTGAGAAGAAAATGTTCACCAAATTGAACGAGAAACAGGCAACAGAAAGGGAAGCATACCTCTGGTCTGTGTCGGACATGTAATCCAAGGTCGCAATTTGGCACGGTGTTAATGACAGATTTGATAAGAGAAACTGCCTCATTTTTGTTTCTCAAATTTGATATTATTGACTGGTGTATCATCATTTTAGATCAAGTTTCATATACTTTTGAATGTGAATTTACAAAGAGCTGCTATGCATTACCTTTTTTCATATTAATAAGATCAATATGTAATAGTTCTCTGTAACGTTTCAGTGAACTGTACACACTACACTTTCACTACTTATAGTCGGGTATTTTTGGTATTCCACATTTTTATTGGAAAAATTAACCATACATGCAAGCTATGATGGTCATTTATTCCTTGATGTCGATGATAATTAACTCTCCTCGAACCTTCAGTTCACCCTTAACTCTATAATTCCAAGACAATTCTACTTTCACCCCCTTCTTCTGCATGCAAATCACGCACTTGTTCTCTTCATCTTCTTTGAATTTACAGGAAACATCACTCCTAAGTCCTAACAAGATGCCATCTCAATCGGCCATTTTCGCTAACAGCACGTAAAGTCCTTGTAGCTAAACTCTGTTCTCTATTTTCCCCACCGAAGCTGCCATCTCCTTGTCTAAGGAATGCGTTCATCTTCTTCGATTGGCAAACCCCATTGCCGAAAAGAGATCATATTAATGTAGCTAAATTCGTTAGAGGGCTCTTGAAATAGATTTCAAATTTGGTGAACTATTAAGGAATTGATAAGATACAAACATGTTAGAACCCAACACTATTTTAGTTCCATGCACGAGCTTTTGATCATTGGATTGATAACTAATTGTTATATTTTGTGTTAGTGTTTGGTCGTCTTTGAGTTGGAGCTCAAGGGTTAAAGAGGAGTTGATAGGTTGATTCTAGTCTTTTTTCGTAAACTCGAATTTAGGTCCACAGCCTGGGAGATCGGAGGGGACCTTTTGGGGACGACCTTTTTTACTAAACGCGCATACCCAAAGTGTTAAAATCTCGAGTTAAAATGCAACTGAGAACTACAAGAGAAGAAACAGTCGGAGAAAGAGTGTGAAGAAATAATAGTCAAGAAAGAAGAATGAATAAGAAACGACATCTGCGAATGGGGATTTAACCCTTACGACAAAGTTTTCATTGAATTTTAAAATTATATTGTTTTATTTAGGCTTAAACGTCAGATAGATGCCCAAACTATACTCTTTTTTTTAGTTAGGTGCCTAACGTTTGTTTCGGGCTACTTAGGTGCCTAACGTTTCATTCCGTAACCCATTTAAGGTTTTAGCCGTGACGGACGTTAAAATTTTCCGTTATCCAATCATAAAGCGACAGGTGGCACATTTTTTTATTTTTCTGATATTAACCAAAATAAAAAAATAAAATAAAATAATTAAAAATAAAAGTAACCATGGGTTAAGACTCTTAAACCCATAAACCAATCTTCTTTCTCTTCCCCTTCTCCATCAAACCGTCCCCTCCCCCTTCAGTTTAATCTCAGGTTTATGGGTTTATGGAAGAAATAAACTAAGTTGCACTGATACGGAAACGGGGACGGATACGGGAACGGGGACGGGGACGGAAAACGATAATTTTTAAAATTACAGGGTACAGGTACGGCATGAGTACGTCAAATATAAAATAAATTCTAATATATATATATATATATAATCATAAAAAATTCATGAAAATCCTCAGTAAATTAGAAAATCTTATTATTTTCTTAGATTAAAATGAAATTCAAGACCATATTCTCATTGGTTCAGGTGATTTCCTTGTATTAAAATCGAATGATTTTGTGGTGTTTTTTAATTTTTAGGTTAATTCGTAAATTTTAAATAAAATTAAGTCCTTTCTATGAACTTTAGACTACTCAAGAGCTGAACTACTAATTCTCTCCATTGAATTAAGCCAGAATTAAGCCATAAAAAAGAGTGTCCATACATTTGTTTTATTTTTAAACAATGCTGATCTTTTATTAAAGTAATAAAAGAGTATAAATGGATAAATAAAATATGGCAAAAATATAAAAGCTAAAACGTGTCATTTTTAAAGCCCTATTGGCAGCTTTATTCCATTGACTCTTCTTCTTCTTCTCTTTTTTCCGACTGTATCATCTTCTTACTTTCTTAAAACCATGGCAATCCTTTCGAATCGTCGGCCGGCGCGTTCTTGGTAATTATGGTTGATATTTTAACACTTTGGGTACGCTCGTGAAACAGAAAAGCCGTCCCCGAAACGTCCCTGAAAGTTTCCCGACGTACCCCATAAACTTTCAGACGTACCCCATTAATTCGGTACGTCCCCGGCACGTCCCCTTGCCGTACCCGCACCGTTTCCGTCCAGGAAACGTATCAGGTACGGGGGACGAGCCTAAACCGCCGTACCCGTGCTTCATAGGAAATAAAAGTAATGGAACAGCTGTTGAGGTATGGTTTCATAACTTCCATAAAAAATGAAGGGGGGAGGGGACGATTGCATCAGCCTCCACACGTAAACCTTAACTGGATTACAAGACAATGACCAAAGAATAATACACCCGTCATCCATGAAAATCTAGCTGTGTTTTTTCTTTTAATATTTTCTGAATGATGTGAAATATAAAAATCCTTTTCCGCGGTAATAGTTGGTCTTAGGGTCAATTTTGTACCAGAAGGAAATTTTTTAAAGAAATAAATTTACATGCTGTCCAATTTCCTCAGATCTCATATTTATGATGTCTGTTATCTGTATTACACACTGGATTCGGAGCTTCTTCTAAGCATATCAACATCCAAAAAAGAAAAAACATATGCAAAGAAAAGTGAAAATAGCAGCCCTGCAATATATGTGAAAGCTGAAAACGAAAAGAGCAAATGGTCTATTCAAGCATATCTGATAGTTTCAAACTCCGGTGGTTGGCGCACCGGGAACAGAGAATTACTACACATAAACTCTTTTTAAGAAGAGGTGAAGATAAAATAACAAAATCCAACACTCATAACAGAGACCCCTTAACTCCTCAATCTTTAGACCAGCACCAACAGAAGGGCCATCATCATCCATGGCTCCAGCACCACCTCCCTGGTACATCTTGGCAATGATCGGGTTGCAAATGCTTTCCAGCTCCAACTCGTCTGCCTCACCCAATTGGTTTCCATCAAGCCACTGGATAGCCTGCTCGATCGCATTCTCGATCTTCTTCTTATCAGCAGCTGCAAGTTTGGAACTGATCTTCTCATCCTTGATGGTGTTCCTCATAACTTGGAAGTTTGCATAAAAGTAATGAAACCATACCTCAACAGCTGTTCCATTACTTTTATTTCTTCCATAAACCCATAAACCTGAGATTAAAATATTAATCAAAATAAAAAAATGTGTCATGTGTCGCTTTATGATTGGATAACGGAAAATTTTAACGTCCGTCACAGCTAAAACCTTAAATGGGTTACGGAATGAAACGTTAGCACCTAAGTGGCCCGAAACAAACGTTAGGCGCCTAACTTGAAAAAGAAAGTATAATTTGGGAACCTATCTGGCGTTTAAGCCTTTTATTTATGTATGTTGAACTGAAGGGATGTGGTTGACAAAAAAAAAAAAAGAGGAAAATAGGAAACACAAAAACTAGAGTATAAAGTATTTTTATTTTAATAAACTAATTTTCATAGCTTAAAAATATTATTTGATTTAAAGTATTTTTTAATAAAAATTTTAAAAAATATTATTTGATTTAAAGTATTTTTTAATAAAATTTTAAAATATATATTATTAAGTGCAACAAGACTATATTTTAAAGAATAGATAGAAAATTTTATTTTTTTGTTAACATCTTTTTCAAGGGTATCACAAAATCATTAGATTTTAATTGAAGGAGAGACCACCACAACTAATGAGAATTTAACTTGGACTTCATTTTAATCCATAAAAGTCATTAAATTTTCTAATTTACTATGAATTTTAATGTTTTTTATGATTATGTGTATTGAATTTTTTTACATTTGTTGTACCCCTATCCTACCTGTACCTTGTAATTTTGAAAATTATCGTTTCTCGTCCCCATATTCCTCCTTATACATGTATCTGTATCCGTGCAACATAGAGTAAAACTATCAAATTTCATACTGAGATGGTGGGGAAGATTGAAACAAATATCAGACATAAACTATATTTTGAGAACTACTTGGGCCTCAATGGATTTGAAAAGTTTAGACTAAAGAAACACATGTACTATCCATTCTTTTCGGTTAGTCAATTCTATTTACACTATCATCAAAATTGAAATAATGTTTTTTTAACTTAATTTTTTGATGTTTTAAAGTTTATTGCACAAGAAGTCTTCAAACTATGAATCTCATTCTAAATTTATCCCTAAAATTAAAAAGAAAAAGAAAACAACTTTTGGTATCCATCCCTATGATTTGAACCTTGCTTTAAAAGTCACCATTGAAGCTATAACCAACGACCACTACCCCAATCGACTAATTTGAAACATTATTAGAATGTATATTAAAATATGACACGCATCACATTTTAATTGGCTAACGTTTTTTAACAGTCAAATATTTAAAATGATCGAAATTAAACTTTAGGCATATATTTAGAGCTAAAGATAGGTTAGGCACCAAAAGTGAATCATGTGTATAGTTTGAGCAACTATTTGGTTATTAAGGTTTCATTTTAAATCATACTTTAAGTTAATTATATTATTTTTCTGAAAAAATATATCAATTACAATATAAATTATTAACTAACTAAAATACATTTGTTTTATAAAAAATATTTATATTTTGAGTTTTTTTTGAATAATTATATTTTGAGTTAAAAGAACCATTTCAGTTGTTTATGAGACTACACTAGAAAAGTTTATTTCATTCTACATCATTTATATGTATGTACCTCTTAACATAATAAAGACGACTCATATTTGTGAGATTTGGTACGAAATCGTTAAATTCTTTAACTCTATAATCAAAGTGAACAATACTTGACCATATTGTCACGGACTGCTAGTTCGAGTCCGAGTCACATGTACGCATGGTGACTCAAAAGGTTCTAACTGAGATTATAGGCCTAAAGAGACCACCAGACTTAGCCCGATCTGTTGAGGATTTTAGAAGACAACCACTTTGACCTTTGTAAACTTTCCATGTAAACATATAATTTGTTTCCTTAGATAGCAAATATATTCTAGGGAATATTTCATTGTGGTTGGTCGGATTCGATCATAGCCATCAATGTGAATCATTACAGATCGTCGGATGTAGGGGGACTCAACTCTAAAACTCTATGTGTTGTTCTTGAGTGTTTTTTACTTTCTTTCTTTGTTCTTGAGTTGTTTTTTCTATAGTTTGCTCCGCTTATAACGATTCAACGTTCTTAGTGCCTTGGAAGAATTTGATCTTCCCGAGTGAGAATTTAGGCTAACTTAGCCATTTATCAATATTTATAGTTATTATATTTTTATAATAATATGTGCGAATTTAAAAAAAATTACGATCGCGACACCCGTAGTGACCGCAATAGCATCCGTTATGTCCGCAACCGCGATAAACGTAACACGACCGAAAACGCGAACGCTTTTTAATTCCCTGGTCCACATATAATTGTAGTAAGATGGAGGGATGTATATAGAACTATTCCGACTATATTTCTCGACGAGAAGGTGTTAGATCCACACATCTATTAGATAATTCGAATTATGACATTGCTCCATGTTGGATGTAAAGATTCTATAACTTTCAAGAAGATAAAGACTCCATTAACAATATATTTTTTTATTGACAGAAGAAAAGGATAATACAAATGAGATAGGCTGAAATGTAAAAGAAAGAATGCATGCCTCATTTTTGGTAATGGGCCAGAGTCATAGACTTTCTTTTTATATTGCCCAACAAGAAATAACTAATAGTGGTATGACTTGAACCATATTAGTTATCCTAAACGGGCCATACTGTTATAACTGAAACAAATACAACTATACCAGCTTATAGCCCTTGGGCTAACAGCCTACAATATGCATGACAAACACGTGCTCATTATATCCAACATTGTCCCCACTCTTTCAATTTCCAGAACAGAAACCAACATCAAGAAACTTCATCCTCAACATTCTCCCCACTCTTTTAATTTCCAGAACAAAAACCAGCATCAAGAAACTTCATCCTCAACATTATCCCCACACTTCCAATTTCCAGAACAGAAACCAACAAGGCGCCATAACTCATGTACACTCATCTTGTGTCGAAACAAATGAAAATATGATTTCGACAGAGGTTTGGTCAATCCATCAACAACTTCATGTTCGTCCGGATCATAGTACACCTGTAACTTTTCTTGTGAAATCTTCTCCCGTACAAAATGAACATCCAGCACCACGTGTTTGGAACGTGAATGCAACACTGGATTTACAGAAATTGCAACAACACTAGTATTATCATTCCAGATCACTGGAACTATTGATTTGTGCATTCACATGTCATTCATAACAGAGTTAACCCAGATTACTTCAGAGGCTTCATCAGTAATACTTCGGTACTCTACTTCTGTCGTAGAACGAGAGACGGACTTTTGTTTCTTGGAGCACCACGCTACAGGAAAATTTCCAATATAAACACAGTAGCCCGTGGTCGATCGTCGATCGTCCAAGTCACTTCCCCAGTCAGCATCCGTATAGGCAACAATGTTTTGTAACTCTAACCTTGATGCAGTGAATAATAAACCAAAATTGATAGTACCAGCAAGATACCTTAGTATTTGTTTCACAGCTATGAGATGCCCTTTACAAGGCTTGTGCGTGAATTGTGCGACTTTGTTAACACTAAAGGCGATGTCTGGCCGCGTGTGGTAAACATAGAGCAAGGCACCCACAATGCTTCAATATTCTTGAGGATCAAGAATCGGACTTCCAACTTCTTAAATCAGTTTGGTGGTAGTTAACATGGGTGTAGGAGCGGACTTTGCTTGGTTCATCTTGGTCCTTTCTAGCAGCTCAACAATGTACTTTCTTTGATTCAAGTGAATTAAATTTTCAGTTCGTTGCACTTCAATCTCGAGAAAGAATTGTAATTCCCCAAGGTCCTTTAAAGCAAACTTTGTACTCAAACTGACTATTACATTCTCCACAATAGTTTCAGAAGGGAAAGTGACAATGATATCATCAGCGTACATTAGAAAGTACGTAACGACATTTTTTGTCACAAATAAAAAGAGAAGCACCAGCCCAAGATTGTTGAAAATTGATTTCTAACAAATGAGTACGAAGCTTGTTGTACCAGTTTCGCAGTGCTTGTTTGAGCCCGTACAAGGCCTTTTGGAGGCAGCATGCAAGAGGTTTACCATCTGTAGAGGTATGCTCAAACCCCGATGGTCGCATCATAAAGACTTCCTCATCCAATTCTCCGTTCAAAAAAACGTTGTTCACATCTATTTGCCGGAGCTTCCACTTAAGTGACACGGCCAAGGGTAAAAGATATTCAAAGTAGTGAACCTCACAACCAGACTGAACGTGTCTTTGTAGTCTTGACATGGGATTTGAAAGAACCCTTTCGCGACTAGTCGAGCTTTATATCGTACAATTGTGCCATCAGAATTTTATTTAGTGTTTTGCTTTATGGTTTATGGTTTTAAATTAGTGTTTTGTTTTAATTGTTTATGGTTTTTAGGGTTTAGTATTTAATTTTTAGGTTTAATGTTTAGGGTTTATATGTTTAATGTTTAAAGGTTTAATGTTTAGGGGTTTAGGGTTAGTGTTTCAAATAAAGGTTTTATTTTTAGTGAACTAAGCTTATTTTTAAGGTTCATGGTTTTGATTTATGGTTAGGGTTTATGCTTAAGGGTTTAGGGTTAATGTTTCAAATAAAGGTTTTATTGACTTTATTTTGGGTTTCCATGTTATGGGATTAGTGTTTAGGGTTTCTTTTTATGGGTCTAGCGTTTAAGGTTTCTTTTTATGATTTTAGGGTTTTGTTTTAGTTTAGTGTTTTGAATTAGAGTTTAGGGTTTAGGTTTCATTTTTGGTTTATGGTTTAAGGTTTAAATAGGGTTTTATTTTAGAATATATATAATATAATATTATATTATATATATGTATGTAAAATGTAATTATATATGTATAAACCCTAAACCCTAAAAATAAAAACCGTAATCCAAATATGTATATATAATGCATGTAAGTATGTATGTATAGACGTATGTATCAATTTATGAACCCTAACCCTTAACCCTAAACCCTAAACCCTAAAACAAAAACTCTAATCCATATATGTATGTATATGTATAATGCATTATGCATGTAAGTATATATAAACCCTAAACCCTAAAAATAAAAACCCTAATCCAAATATGTATGCATATATAATGCATGTAAGTATGTATGTATAGATGTATGTATCAATTTATGAACCCTAAACCCTAAACCCTAAAAATAAAAATCATAATACATATATATATATAATGCATGTAAGTATGTATGTATCGTTTTATTATCCCTAAACCCTAAACCTTAAAAATAAAAACCCTAATCCATATATGTGTATATATAATGCATGTAAGTATGTATGTATGTATGTATCGATGTATGTATTAATTTTTGAACCCTAAACCCTAAAAATAAAAACCCTAATCAATATATGTATGTATGCATATCTAATGCATGTAAGTATATATGTATCAATTTATTAACCCTAAAGCTTAAACCTTAATCCCTAAACCCTAATCCTTAAACCATAAACCATAAATCCTAATCTATGTATGTTTGTATATATGTATAATGATTGAAAGTATGTATGTATTAATGTATGAACCCTAAACCCCCAAAACACTAAACCATGATTACTATATGTATGTACGTATAATGTATTAATATTATGTATGTTAAATCCTAATCCCTACACAATAAACCCTAAACCCGAATGAACCCGGCCTAAAAGGATACCGACCTGACCCAATCTGAAACGAAACCGACCTGAAATGAACCTGACCTGAAATCAACCCGAACCGAAATTAACCCGTCAATTAATCGTTTTGGCCCGACCTAAAATGAACCGACCTGAAATGAATCCGACCCGAAATGAACCCGACCTGTAATGAACCCAACCTGAAATGAACCCGACCCGAATCGAACCTGAACCCAAACCGAATCGAGTTAAAACAAAAAACGACCTGAAATGACCTATAACCGATTTGACCCGACCTAATCAAGCCCGACTTGAAACTTAACTGTTGACCTGTTTTTACATCCCTAATCATGATATGTTGTTATTTGAAGGTGCTTCAATGACTGTTCAACCATGGCGAACCGGAACCTAGTTATTTATTCCGACTTAGCACCAAGGATTATGGTTGCTTAAAATATTTAACTTTATTCCCCATTTTCATTAATATAAGCCCCTAGGAATAGAATTCTATTCCCAAGGTTTCACAAGGAACAGAAATAGAATTGGATCCAATAATCAAGTGTAGTTAAGGACATAGTACTGATCATTCCTACGAAACCGGATTCAGCGATGCTTGTATTTCTTCTAGCGTCCGTCCCTTGGTCTCCGGCACAGCTTTGCCACAAATAGAACAGTTATGCCACATATGGTGGCAAAAATGAAGAATGTTCTTGGAAGGGCGATGGAAGACGGTGTAACATAGAGAAAAAATGGTTAAAGTTTGTAGCAAAAACGATATGGTGGATAAAATCAGATGCAAAGCAGTTTGTAGCAAATAGAACAGTTTGCTAATACTTATTATTTGGGGTCATTTTTTAATATTTATTATTAGGGTGCCTAGTTTTCTTCAATAGCATATTTTTAAATACTAATAGTAGGAGTTCAAGTCTTTAAACAACCAAAATCTCATATATGGTCATGTATGCTACCTACATTAAAAAGCTCATTAAAACCCCAAATTGTCATACATGTTTACATGGTTACAAAGAGAGACGTTTATTTGGAAGCCTCTTAGGCTTGGTCTTGATCACATGAAAGTTGGCAACTTTAACTAGCGCGAACAACTCATTTAGGGTTTGGCATGGCCTGAGACTCCTTATCAGCTATCTTCTGAGCTTGTTTTTCCTCCTTTCTGTCGCCGTGATCAGGCATGTCAGCATATCCAATCCCTCTCCGTCTAGTTGGGAAAAGCATGAACAAACCACTGGCTAAAATCCCAGCTGCCAATGGCAAATTTGTCATCAGTGCATTACCATTAGGCCCAGGTTCAGGAAAGAAACAACCTTGAACATCAAAGCTGCTACAAGCAAGCACTAAAAACAAAGTTAAGGAGCAACATGCATGAATAAAATCTATGGTAGTGAATCTGTACTTTTTCAACTTTTTCTTTGTTTCTTCCCGGTTCCTCTCCAGGTCGAGATCATCATCGTTGAAAACCCAAAGTCCGTTTATCGTGGCAATACCGTAGTAAAGCTTGCCATCGTTGCCCACGAAGCTGTCGGTGAAAGATGATAAGAAGCAAGCAAGTGAACATAGTATAATGACACCTAAGGTCATGTATTTGTGAACCAGTTCACATTTTCCATTGTTGGAGAATGAAGGTATAATGGCTTGGAAGGCGAAGACCGTGCCTGTTGGAAGCAGGTTCGCTAGGTTGGCCGACCCTGGTAGTGCCTTGTGGGCGGGGAGTGAAAGAGAACCTTTGGAACTGGAGGTTACTACCATGCTGATTGCAGAGATTATGCAATATTAGTGATTTTTGTAGTTAGTTTCTGGTTTATAACCTTCAGAGTATATATAGGACTAGGCCTGTGAAGCTTGAAGAGTACTAAAGAGTTTGTTTTCGTCAGACTTTCTTTTCAAATGTCACATTTGCTTTTTCTTTTCTGCAATTTACTAGAGAATCATTTGAAAATCAAGTTATTTTGTGTGCTTGATATCCAGAGTTCCTTTCATTTAACAGAAAGAAGTGTGACATATCAAGTTGAATGGCTTTAATGGAAGGTGGAACATTTCCATCTTCTGAACTTGTTCCACCCTACAAAACTATCGATGACCCGACCAATCAGACCGTGATACATAATTCGGAATAGTTCTATATCGGCCTCGTCATTCCTTCGTGCGTAAGGTCTAGATTCGAATCTGCAGAAGGCGCCAGAAGCATACTTGTGTTTGTCCTTGAGGAGCTAATAGGGTATGCAAAGAGGATAATTTCAGTTTGAAGGTTCATGATCAAGATATGTTGTTATTTGAAGGTGCTTCAATGACTGTTTAACCATGGCGAACCGGAACCTAGTTATTTATTCTGACTTATCACCAAGGATTATGGTTGCTTTATTCCCCATTTTCATGAATAAGCCACAAGGAATAGAATTTTATTCCGAAAGTTTCACAAGGAACAGAGATAGAATTGGATCCAATAATCAAGTGGAGTTAAGGATGAACCACAGAAGATTATCAGCTGCAGGTACATAAGCACAAGAACATATTGAACTCTATTAATGGTGCTTGTATGAGGTAAGTTAACGATGAACCACAGAAGATCATCAGCTGCAGAATTGAGCGTCACTAGGTACATATTGAACTCTATTAATGGTGCTTAGCATTCACCAGACCTGATGGGCTGATGTAAATCCTCCTCGAGGCTCGAACATCCTAGGGGCTAACTTCAGCATACATACAGGAACCTATAGTGAATAAGATTAGATAATTTTTCTTCAAACATGAATGGCTAGTCAAGTACGATTGTGGGATGTTAATATACTAAATTATTGTTTTATCGATTTTGATCCCAGCATTATCTAACAATACTTTTTTGTTTCTATCTAAAGATGTTTGCAAAACAACATTTCTTCTAGAGAAAAGACAGTGTAATCAAATTAAGCATGAAACCACCTTGGAAAATAGCATCATAAGCCATCCTACTATGCAAAACCCGTTGTCTGCATTAAACATTAACCAACATTGAAGACATGAAAAGCTGTTTAGAATTAGAATAATAGATATGGCTCATTTATATGTCCTTGAAAATCTTTCACGTATTACTGCACACAAATATATAAGGTCTTTTAAGACCAATATGTGGAAATGGAAAAGGGTTCTCCGTAGCATTCCTACCCGGAAATGATCACTCGTAAAATAAGAATGAAAGTAAGCCTTATGCGTATTGTTTATAAACATGGTGCATTCATGGCCATGCAAGATTAAATCTTATATTACAGAAAACGAGTGACTGATCGATGCTTGTATTTCCTCCAATGTTCTCCCCTTTGTCTCCGGTACCAACTTGGCCACGAATAGAACAGTTAAGCCTGAGATTCCCGAGAAAAAGAAAAATATTCCTGCAATGATGTTTGCTGATACATTTTAGTTCAGAAATGTAATGTTAATTTACTCTGATATGGAACTAGAGAAACAGGGGATGACCTGCCGAGCTCCATTCCATCATAAAATTGAAACTGTAAGTAGTGATCCAAGCAGTGGACCAGTGGACTAAAGTCGCCAGGCTTCCAGCTTGAGCTTTAATATTTATAGGAATTACCTGACAAAGAATATGGACCATGTTTTAGTCAAATGAATCTCTTGTTTCCAGATGTTAAGACAAGCTTGATATGTAATCAAGGATGAAGCTTTCAATCTCGGAATTGGTACATACCTCTGACATTATAATCCATGGTATTCCCCCCAAGCCTATTGTGAAAGTTGTAGCACCAATCTGAATTTGCAGTATTGATCAGTTTATAAATGTAATTTGGCTCAATATATACACATAATAATGAATATAGATTCTACAAAGTATAATGTATTATGTACTTGAGAAGCATGATCCTAGTCATGGTTATGGTCCATTGGCAAAATAAATGCAAAACAGAAGACAGCAAGATAAACTGAAGTACCAAAGCGCCGGTAAGTTCGAGAGTCGGAGTAAGCGCCTTTAGATTGGGGAGGTCCTGATTTTAAAATAACATCAAAATTTTCAGGGGGGGGGGGATATTAGAAAGCATTAAACAAGACAAACTCTTGAAGAAAATAAATAGACTTCATTGTACCTTAAAGCAGAATGACAGTCCCTGGAGAAAGCAAGAAAAACACATTCCACTTGCAGAAACCTGCATGAAGTTGGATTGAAACACTACTTTTTTTCTTCTTTTTTAACTTGTTTGTTAAGAAATTCTACTATCTTAAAATGAATTGTTTACAAAACTAACCAATAGAAGTGGTCGTCTACCGTATCTATCTATTAAAAATATAGCTAAAATAGCCACTGGAATCTGCAAAAACAATGCAATTGACACATGTCGGAACTTCTTCGAACATAATTTGACATTCACTACAAGTTGGAATAGAAGCTATAAAGGTACCTGTACGAAGGATAAAACTTGAAGGCCAAGGTTACTTGGTATACCTGTTGCAAACAAGAATCTGTGATTTCATCTTCATTTTTCTTTTCCAATACCATGCTAAACTTGTATTGACAGCAAAAATGATTTCTGCTAAAATTATTATATCGGAACCAACGCAGAAGATGTAAATTTACCGGCTTCTTCGAATATGCTACCAATATAATATACTATAGGACTGCTTCCTCCTAGTTGTTGCAAAAACATTAGGCCAACTCCAACCTGCAAATTCCAAGAAGCCATATATAAAAAGATCAGGCAAGTCATAAAAGGTACTAGCATATTAATCTGATGTCAATCTAATTTATCCTCAGCTCACAATGAGTAAATTAGCATATCTCCTTTGGAACAATTCAAGGAAACTCGCTTCCTTTTGTTGCTCGAGAGTTTCCGTATAATCCTACAAGAGAATGTAAGCACATAAAATTTCTAGTTATAATGAGAAAACTAAGTGTTCACAATTTTTAATAGTAACAATGCATGAAGGTAAAATGTTACTCTAATATCAGCCGCTTCTTTAGAAATATCTGATTCCTTTCCTCTAAGACGCTTCAAAGAAGCTTCGAACTCTTTTTCTCGACCAAATTTTGCCTGCAGAAGGTCATCACATTGCGCATTTACGTTGCATCAACTCAAAAACAAAGAATGAAATGCATAATTTCTCTTAGATTACTATGTTAGGCTTACCAGCCATCTAGGGGACTCTGGAATGAAAAACAAGCCTATTATCTGTACTACACAAGGGACTGCACCTGAAGAAAACAGAACGGATAAAACGGAAAAGCTTAATCAACACGTGTTTAGCTTAAGTTATAAACAAAAACGAAGCATATACCGATCACAGCCAGGGTGCGCCATGAAATGAAGGTTCCAACGAAAAACATAAATGCAGTCCCGGAAGCAATCATCAACTGCACGTTAAAAAGCCCCTCATATCTGATTAATGTTAAGTTTACAAATCACATTGTCAAGTATGTATTAAGTATATTTTACCATATTTGATGATGCCAAGGAACCCCGGTGACTTTTAGGTGTTATTTCAGCTATGTAAACAGGTACCTGTTTCATATGGAAAATTCGGCAATCCTTATATTTATATATATATCTCAATATTAAGTTACTTAAATGCCGGTTTATGTTGACAAAAAATGAACTGCAAACCTTAGTACATTACCACATAACAGATCACAGAGAGTCCGATTCCAATCAACAGCCTTCCAATGTACAGCCACAAAGCATTCTTCAAAAAGAATTGAAAATAAAGCTCTTAAGATCTTACAAATCGGTCTATACAGAGATACAAGAATCAGTAAACATAGAAGGACATGAACTAGAAGTTCCATTAGCGAGAACATTGTTCGGAGCATTATTGAACTCAAAACTCAAACAAACCTTTGCAAACACTATTGCTAGCCACCCAGCAATGAGAAAGACTTCAGAGAACCACATTGTCTGTAGAGGAATAAACCATTATTCAATGGTCTCTAAGTTAGAAATCTTATAGCATTATTAGAAAGTAAAGGTTTAACAAAAACAAAAACTTACACGTTTCCTACCAATAAGATCTGCTATCTTCCCACTTAGAATTGATCCTACCATTGCTCCAATTGTCAGTATCGAACTGAAAACTGAGTACTGAAAATTGGTGTCAAAGATCACAAATCTATATTACTTGGACTCTTCATTGTTTCAGTTTGTGAAAAAAAATAGAAAAGATTGGGGTGTGTGTACTAACTTCTGGCATGGAGAGGCCTAAGTCTTCCATGATCCCAGTCTTCACAGGTGATGAATAACCAAGCTAGGTTCATGCAAAGTTAGATGATATTTTTAACCAATTCAATCAAAGTTAGCAAATAAAATTATATAATATATGTATATATATATATATATATTATTTTTCAATTCATTCCTTTTTTTTTGCCCTCCCGATTCTAGAACTTTATTTATTATTATTATTTTTTTTTAATATGATGGTGTGATTACACGATAATATCTGTTTAATTTTCTTAAATATGAACATCTATTTAAGAAGGTCTTCACCCTTAAAACACAGAAAATGGAAATGAAACTAGATTCTTTAAGATATTCGAATACTGAGGTTGTTGATGGAGTAAATTGAATTGAGAGGTTGCAGTTGCACTAGCCGATCCGAATTAATCAGTTGGATACCGATGTTATACCAGGAAACGTGAAGAAGTAAGTGAAGAACTTACCGAACAGCCATAGCAGAAAGAGCCACAGACAGCAACAAACGTACTAAAGAAGAGAACAGGTGTTAAGGAGGAAGCTGCCGGCGGTGATGGCAAGTTAAGGTTGTCGGCAAGACTGTAACCACCGTTGCCATTGCTAGTTGGTTTTGTATCAGTTGGTAGAAACCTGGTCGTCAACAGCCCTTCTTCCATGCTTTCCTTGTCCGTTTTTCCAGTGTTTGTGTTATAATAATCAAATTAGATGAGGATTCTATATCGCTGTCTTTCTGCTTTCCTACTCCATTTTGGCTTTAAATGATTGGTTTGATGTAGCAAAAACATACATAAACTTAAAAGCTTGGATTATTTTAATATTGGGGTGTAGACAATTTCTGGATAAATTATTCACAAAATCTTTTCAATATTTAATTCCAATGTTGGTCATTTCATCATCTACCCCGGGTTGGTTTATTTATTAGGCGATAAAGAAGATGCACAAGTAATGGTTGTGTTCAATATTTATTAGCCATTAATTACCAAGGGCGTAAAAATAGGTAATCGGATAGGTTTAAGTTCAGTTCAAATCGAATACAAATTATTCCAGGCCGATTTGATGTTTCACCTCGATTCGGTGGGGTGTGGTCAGTTTTAGGTCGTGTTCATTTCGGGCCAGGTTCATTTCATGCCAGGTTAAAACAGTTCGAGTCTGAATCAGTTAATTGACGGGTTAATTCAGGCTCGGGTAGACTTCAGGTCGGGTTCATTTCAGGTCGGATAATTTCAAGTCGGTTTCATTTTAGGTCGGGTTAATTCAGATTTCGAATTCGTATTAAGTTTGAGTTTGGTACAAATAGTCGATAGACTTTGGGTTGGGTCATTCCGAGTGAATTATTTAACGCCTTTTAAGAACACGAATCACATTAAAAATAAATATTATGCACTAGAAGTCTAGAATGAATAAAAATATCATCAAATGATTCATATCTAAAATATTTGAGTAAATTACAAAAATTAGAAATTAATAATGTCAATTTTGGTGAAAAAATAAATTTTAGGGACTAACGTGAATAAAAATATCATCATATTAAAAACATTAGACTAAATTACAAAAAAATTGAATATATGTCAATTTGAAATAAAAATAAAGTTTTAGAGACTATAACAAACAAAAATATTAAATTAAAAATAAAAATATTAGACTAAATTAAAAAAATGAATAAAAATAATTTAGGGAGTATTTACCCAAATATTATGTTTGAAATTTTTTATACCCAAAATGGGGAACCTGAGGGATTATTTCCCAAACTAGGAACATTATTGTTCAAAAAGTAAAGAAGGAAAGACTACCACCCGACTTTGAACAATAAAAATTCTTTTGGAGTAATGTTCAAAGTCGGATTACCCAATCCCTTTTCAAATAGACCACGCTGCCACGTGGCATGTATTTGGGGCGCCTAGCACTGTTCAAAGTCGCAGCAACTCTATATCCTTTTTCTTATTTCATGTTATTCCCTCTCACTAAACTAATATAGGTACTACAATCTTGAGGTATGAAACCAAGTTAAAAACTAGGTTTTCTTTTTTATTTATGTACAAGGTCAAGTTTACTAGTTAGATTGCATTGCTTGAGGACAAGCAATAGTTTGAGTTTGGGAGTGTGTAGAGTGTCTGTAACACCCGGGTTTAGGGGTCGGGTGAAAATAATATTTTAGTTTTATTTCGGGTTCGGTTTTGCAATTAAATAATAAAATATTCTATGGGCCTCAGGATTTCAAATGTTTAAGGCTATGTTGGGCCTATCTCTTAAGTCCAAATCCATGGGCTTTAAGAGGTGTGGGTTTGACCATTCATTAATGGCATTTTGGTCAATTGCAAAATGAATGAGAAATAAGATGACAAAAGGGTTTTTATTTGAAATGAAAAATGCTCATCTTCTTCATTCCACCATTGTTGAAAACCTAAAACCCCTCTTACCCCCAAAAGCACTATTTCATCAAATCTCTTCATCAATTCAAAGGCTCTCTTTGAGGTAATTGTAATTTTGAATTCTCCTCATGATTTCCAACATTTTCATAGCTTTAGTTTTCATAGAAATCATCTTTTTGAGTTTTTGAAGTTTTCAAGTTTGAAGAAAAGCATGGAACTTTAATAGCTTTTTGGGTTGTTTTGATTAATAGAGTTGAGTTTTGATCTAACCTTGCCCAATGGAACATTATATCTCAATTTGGTTGGATTTTCTAAAGAATTCCGAAATGGGTTTTAGGGGTGTATTTAAAGTGTCAAAAATTTGTGTTTTTGGAATGGTTTTGTGAGAAATTGTTGGGTTGATGTTATAGCAACATTGGGTGGGTGTTTTTAGATGTTTTGGGATGATTTTGAGAGGTTATAATGTTAGTTTGATGGGATTCCCGTAGCTACTACTGTAGGTGGTTTTTAGGAGTGGAAATTAAGAGTTTTTGAAGTGTTTGTGTGGGGAAGTGAAGGGCTGATGGTTGTACAACATTATGAGGGTGTTTTGGACATGTTTTAGAGTGTTTTAAGTGTTAAAATTGGGAGGTAATGGCTGTGTTTTGCTGGAGTACGAAAATGGAATTATTTGGGAGGATTTCGGCTTTGAATTGTTGAGAAAATGTTAGAGAATTGAGAACTTATGTGTAACAGTAAATTTATGGTTGATTAAGAGGTTAATACATTGCCTTTGATTGATTAGAGACGTCGGATTTGGCCTTGGGAGGTTCGGGCACGATTCCGGAAGTTGTGGAGACTTGAGTTGGCTTTGCTTGGAATGCTTAAGGAAGTAAGGTGAGTGGTTAATGTTTTAAATTGATTTCAAAGGTTGGTTCAAGCATGTGGATGTGAAAATATTTTCAAGTAATGTTTTGGTTCAAAGATGGTTTGAAAGATTTTAGATTGGGCTTGGAAAGTCGAATTAAACTCAAGAGTAAGTTGTTGTGGATTGCCTCTTTGATTTTCCCCTTTTTCCATTTATTTTCATTACTTGTGGTGATGTTTTGTTAAGCATGAAATTTAAATAATTTGGGAAGAAGTATGATTGCTTAATATTATATCGTTGATCATGTATGATGGTATTAATGATGTTGTTGATATGCCTTGTAAGGTGTGAGTAAGTTGGTGCAAGTTGTGCACGAAAATGGTGAGTAAGACCATTTGTGATTGGTAAGATTCCAAGTAGTAAGTGATGCCTAATTGTGGATTTTGTTACATCTTGATTTGGTTGTGCATGATATAGTGAGTACGTGTCGTATGGTAGTGATTGTATGTCGTGTTGCATGGTTGGTGTCGAACCTCACGTGATGGTTGTCGTTGCTCCGGTGATGTGTAGTCCTGCCGGTAGCGAGTGGTATAAGACTCCGGTGATGTGTAGTCCCACCGGTAGTGACTAGTAGAAGAGTACTTTGATGTGTAGTCCCATTGGAAAACTACTAGTCGAAGCGGTGATGTGTAGTCCCACCGTGTGTGTTTTGGTTATGCTTGTGCATGTCATGTATTGTTCATGTTATATCTCGCTATATCATTCTCTTTTATGGTTTTGCTTTAATCTAGGATTATGTCCTCATGCATACCATGAAGTGTGATGCTATGATAAATGCCTATATTGTTGAATTGTGGTTGAACTTGCATGTTAGTAAGAGGATTAGGTAGTTGAATGAATCTTTTGTGTTAGCCTTTATTTTAAAGAAAGCTTTGAACCCTGCATTGTCGTAGTTATGTTTTTGAGCTCCGCTCACTAAGCTTTATGCTTAAGCTCTCCCTTTTCCGACAATGCAGATCTTTAGCTTGGAGTTAGCAAGGAGCAAGAAAGGGCGTCCAAGAGTATGGTAGTTTGCTCAAGTATGGTTTATTAAATAATGTAGTAGTCTAGCAATGGGAAATGCTACGTGTCTTAGGAACTTGTATCTAGACTCCGTTGCGTTGGTTTTATGTGTCAATGCCTTATACTGATGGATTTGTATACCATGTCTAAATTGCTTACCTCGTGTGTTGGCCATGTGCCTTGTGAGAATGTCAAATTGTGTGTATGTTGAAGTATGAGATTTTGGATGCTTAAATGTCATTTTTGATTCAATTGCATGTCTTCCTTGATGTATGTATATGTTGGGTGTTTGTGTGGTTAATCAATGACCTCTAAATGTTGTATGAATGCTTGCTTGGGTCTAGAGAAGTCCTAAATTGCATCTAGGTCTGAGTCTTGTTCGTTTTAGTTGAATTTGGAGGTTTTGCAGTACATGGGTATCGATACTGTTGGACCCGTATCGATACCGCCTTCTTGTTTTAGGCCTCGTGTATCGATACGCGAGGGGGCGTATCGATACCATTTTGGTCACTGGAGCTACTGTCCAGTTCGGTATCGATACCGGCCTCTGGTGTATCGATATCGTCATCTTAGCGTTGACCGTGTGAAGTCAACCATTGGGGTGGATATCGATACACTCCTTGGGTGTATCGATACGGTCTCTACGGGTTGACTTTGACCAGTTGACATAGTCAAGGGGGTATCGATACCGCCTGTAGTTAAAGCTTAAAATTGGGTTGTAAGATGTTGAGCTGAGTTCGTTTGTGTGCCTCGTGAATGTGGTTTCGCTGTATGATCACATAGGATTAAATACTCATCTAGACATGATTTAAAATGAAAAAAATAGGGTTGCTAACTGAGGGGAATTTCCTTAGGGGGTTTCACTCGATTTTCCCCGTGTAGCTCACTCAGACCGGACATCCGACCAGACCGGGACGAGGGGGTTACAGTGTCCAGAAGTTTTATATTTTATGCACATTCTTGCCCTTATTATTGTTGTTCTTAAGCTTAGTTTAATTTTATATTTCAGGTGTTGTAGATGTGTAGAGGAAGAGAGGACATGAAAGCAAGGAGCAGAAGGAGTTGTACTGAAGCAGCTCCAGTTGCCGCCAAAGACGATGCCGCTGCAGAATGCCGCCCAGACGACAATACGCCAACATAGTCAAGATGTGTCTCATTTGATAGAGGACATTTTTCTGAGTCCATTGAGCCCAATCTTATATTTTTCTGAGGCCTGGAGTGGTGTATAGAGCTTATTGAAGATCGATAAGCAAGGTGGCTTATACTTACTTGCTGAAGAAGTAAACATTCAAAGGAGTCCATATTTAAGTCAGAATTGAATGAAGCATTAAATATTAAATCTATTTTATCATCAAGGAAGACTTCTACTTCAAGGAGGACTTAACCTTAGGCCAAGCCCTATATATACCCATATATGTGAAGGTATAGGGGCATAGAGATCGATAGAGAAAAAGAGAGATAGAGAGAGGGAGCCGGCTATGTTCTAAACTCCTTAGGGTTTAGGTTTTTACTTGTAAAGTAGTTGTGAGAAACAATTGTATTAGGTTAAGTTGTTTTGCAATAAATATTCCAAAGTTTGCTTAATCTATGATCTTTGTTCTTTCAATTATTCTACACCAGTCAATTGAGAGAAAATTCATTTGTCAGGCATGAAAGTGCAAGGCTCACGAAAGGGTTATGTACGGTCACAACATGTTGAGGCGTGACTAACTTGGTTCTACACCATTCCACAAGTTTCAGCGGCTAAGAGGGATTACAAACCAAGTTGACTAGCTTGTGTTAGGTTTACGCTGAGATTGTTAGGTATTGCCTATGTCACGTTAGCTCTCGAGCATCCTTACCTAGAAATAAGAGGGATCACTGTCGACCATCCCGTCGAACTTGGTGTATCTGCCATACTTGCCGCCAGGACCTATTTTCGTTCCACCAGCCGAGACAGTACACTCCTGCAGTGGCAGTGACCCGCTGCGGCTGCGTGACAGGGTCGTAGCCTGCCGCCCACCATACTTGTCGAGGCATCGTGGCAGCGCAATCCAACCTTAACCTATACAATGCAGTCTGCACACTATTGAGAAGCAATTACCTGGCCCATTTTATACTATGATCTCCCCTACTTTAATTAATTGTATTTTTAGTTTTATTCCTTTAAACAAACCTGAAATTAATTGTGCATTTTAAATTCTTGTGCAGATATACACTCGAAGGAACTATATCAATCCTCGTGGGGTTCGACATCTTATATAATATAACTTGGTAGGAGTGTGCACTTGCGCTCTCACAAAAAGGGAACACCTACACGCCCTACAAGAACAATGGATTAAGTAAACTTAAAATATTTTATTGAAAAATAACTCAAAACCCTAAATAATCGTTTCACACTAGTTTACAAAATAACTCTAACCCAAATAGAATTTAGAACATGGCGGCGGCGAAGAACACAAGAAAAGTCTATATAAAACCTAAGATGCTCTGAACTAGGAGTTACAATGGGTATTTATAGACTCAAGACTAGGTTAAGTCCTTCTTAAAGTAGAAGTACTCGAAAGTAGCTTTCCTTCTTTAATATGACTTTAAATGCCGATTTCTTTGCGTGGAATATGGACTTCATCTCGTTTGCCTTAGTCCGCAAGTAAGCTTGAGAATTTCACTTCGGTAGCCCTGGCCGCTGCTACAGACGTCGGAAGATCACATGAACGTCGGTGATAGATTCAGGAGTTTTAGCTCTACAGATCGCGCTCTAGTTCTCCCAATTTCCATAGTCAGTTTCCATTGGCAGCAGGGTCCGCAGCAACTCTGCTCGGCAGGTACTTGGCAACAACTGTCTTCTGTTGGAACTGCTTCAGTACAACTCCTAGGTAAGCTTCCTCAACCTTGTGCCCTCAGCTTCTCGGTTCCCTCTTTCAGCTGTTAGTACCTACATACAAGAATACACTAAAACAATATCTCTTGTTCACCAAATAAATGATAACTCATAAAAGCAAGGCAGAAGAATGAAATGCTGTAAAATGCTATGCATGCACCTATTTATGTCTAAAATGTACTTAAAAACAGTAATAATAAGAGTTGGAATGTGCATGAAATATATGACTTTTGGACACTTTACATATTCCTTTTCGCTTTCAAAAAATCCTCTCTTACATTTGGTTTCGATTCGGGCTTTATAGTCGAAATTACATGAATTTCAGAAAGAAATAAATAAAATCAAACGAAAAAACCTATTGGCTCGTACTATCTTTTGGCCAGATTCATGCGCGGCTCTGCTCTGAATTTTTGTTATTCTTTGCCATTTTTCGTTTTTGCTTTTGCCTCGTAGACATTTCTGATTCTTGTTTTTTCCTTGCATGTGTGGCTTGTATGGCGGAGACGAGGGGCGGGCATCGATGCCGCGTTGGCTCCTGACGTGGCTTCTGACGTCGAGTTACTGGAACCCTATACCCACGTAGCGGTGATCGTGGCTTTGAGGAAGCCGAAAGGACTGCTGCTTGAAACGCACATGCGCGTGAGGGTGCTGAAAGGTCGCGCGTGAAGGAGCTGGAGAGGCTCGCGTGAGGTGCGTGTAGCTTCTAGAATGCTCCGCGTTGATCTGGACCGCATGATGCACTCTAGATCCAATGGCTGGGGGCGAGCGCGGCGCGAGGCAGAAAGAGCTCCTCTAGAGTAGACCATTAGATTTGCTTCAATCTGACGGTTGGGGTGAGTGCGTCGCGAGCTGAGAGAGGCCTCTCTAGGGTTCCCGTTTTCAATTCGATCTGGGCCGTTGGATGTGCCTGGATCCGATGGTCATCAATGGGATGTGCAATAACAAAGAGATTAGGGTTTCTTTTTGCTTAAGGCCTTATCATGCCACATGTAATGGACCGTTATAACTATGGGCCAGACCTTTAAATGTAAATGGACTGTTTATTTTTAATTAAAGTTGGGCTTTGTTTATTTAAACTTGGGCAATTTATTATAAGATAATATAGCTTGTAATTTTTAGATTCCTCTCCGATTTTTATTTTAATTAAATAATAATAATAATAATAATAATAATAACAATAATAACAATGATAATAAGATGTCAAATGGAAGAAAAAAGAGAGAAAATAATACAATATAATACATTTAGTAATATTTACGGGTTTTTTTTAAATAGAATATAACAATATAATAGTAATGTTTTTTGCTTTTCGATTTTAATAACAACCACTTATACATATTTATATAGTTAACAATTAAACACAGCTTATATAAGCCCGTTATAATAAAACAAAATAAAAATGTTATCCCAGATAAAATTAGTGATTACAAAAAGCTAGTACTTAGAGGCGGTTTTCAGATCTTTGACATGTTGTATTGATCTATTTTTATTGTTATCATAAAGCTTGGAAGCTTTTGGCCGCAAACCTCCAGAGCAATCAATGGTCCAAAGAATAGCAGATGCATATGAGATGTTAGGTCTTGTTGAAGAAAAATAAAAAGATATTTATACCAAGAACGTAAGTCCAAGCAGGCTTCATTGAAGAAAAAGAAGAATTCCAGTTAGACTCTCCATCTCTTCCCACTCCAGTAACCACTTGCGGAGTAGAATTTTGTATTTTAGGAGTATGCAAGGGTTGTGTGTGTCAAGTTCCCATGGGGCAATGTAGCAAAGAGTCTTAGCGATGAATACGGAGAATGTTTATTGGTTTTTGTCGTTTCGTTTTCAAGTTCAATATATTCTGCTGGTTTTCAGACCGAGACAGACATCAGCTTCAGATAACCTTGTCAGCACCACAAATGGCACAGAATCAGAGAGATGAGGATGGATTTTGCTTCCTTCCTATATATAAGAACCGGTAACATAATAATATACTTTTGGTTCATTGGCAACAGGCTTCTAAGTTTTCATCAGTTGGAAAATCATTGTTCTGCTGAATTCTTGCTTGAGGGATAGTCAACAGGGAAATGGCTCAATATTGTCAAAACATAATTGTAAATTACTTGTTGGATACAAATAGATATTAGATAGACTTGAAGGAATGGATTAAATTTTGGTAATTTATGATTTCAGGGAATAAAAATTTGCACAACTTGGATTATCGTTTTGTACATTATACATTATTTTATTTTATAACTCGGATCAAAAAATTGTCATGTGTCCCATTAATACATGCATTTTGGAGTTTTTTTTTAATCAAAGGTGTCGAGGGTATGATAAAGATCAGCACCTCTGTATTCACATTCACATACATTCTGGAAGAAGGCATATGAAACAGTAACTTATAATACATTCTTGAAGTAGGCATATGATTAACATGTAGTTAGAACATATCGACATATATACGCGTGTCAGGATATATAATCCGAATGGGGTACTTAGAGGTCGATTAAAACAACACTAATAGTACTGAAAAGAAGGGTGAGGGAAGGGCAGTGATGCAATGACAGTTAAGGAAATGGCAATGGAGGAAATGCCTCTTCTTCTTTGCGGGAATGGGGTGTCCAAAATCTTTTGGTTATCTTTATCATACTTTTTTCTGTGTTGTATCATAAAGATTACCAAAAGATTCTGGACACCCACTCAATTATGTCCCACAAAGAAAAGAGCCATTTCCTCCACTGTTCCATTGCCATTTCCTTCACTGTCTCCACGATCAAACACTTGGAGACATCATTTGAACTGAACCTTTAACTCGTCATCAATACGGCTAACTTTACGATTCCATCATTATGAATACGGAACAGCTCCTCAGCATTGACCAGGATTGTGTGGTTCAGCTTCTTCTGCAGCTCGGCATTGACTGAAGAAGCATCTTCTGAAGCAGAAGCTGCTGCCTGCTGGTTCAGCTCCTTTTGAATATGGAGCTGCTTCTCGTTGTTCCTAACGATGGCCTTCTGCAGGTCGATCTGCTTATCGGAGTTCAACACAAGCAGCTGCTTCAATTTCTTGTGCTTCAATCCCTCCATGATTATTGACGGAGTAAGTGATGTATATGAATAAAATCCTTCTGTCTTTTTTGTGCCCCTTTATATGTCTCACCTATAATTTTATGTCGTGTATAAATTATTATTTTTTTACTGTTTTATTGATTAAAATCATTAGAGGGAGAGATTCACTAATTGGCTAAGTGGCCAAGGATACTCTCATCTTGTCTCATTTTGTATGAATTTGAATCTCAACATTTTCCTTTGCATGTAATCAAGCAAAAATCATTAGTGGGACATATGAAGGGGCACAGACAGACGCTTAAAAGCCTCGATTTCCTCAGCTGCTAACTAAAATTGGGACAGAGGTGGAACTACATGGAAAATGCACACTGAGAAGTAACTTATGCTTTAGCCTTTCAACAAAATGTGTTGAATGATATACTTGTTGCACTTGAACTATTATTCATCCAGGACAAAGGATATGGAACGTGGATAAACAATTATAAAAACAGATAAAGCATATCTAACTCAATCCAAACATAAAGTTAAAAAAAAAATAGCCGATCACTATAAAAAAGAGGAAAAGGGATTTTGAAGTCAAAGAGAAGACCTCTGTCTATTAAGCTTTCTTTCCTAAGAGGAGTTATATTATTTAATTGAGCTTGTAATCTTCACTTATATTATTTTTCGGGATGAGGTATCCACATCCGTCGACTATTTGGTTTTGAACCAGATGGGACTACTAAATAAGGGACAAAACTCCCCCGGTTCCATACGGAAACTCCTTAAGTTGTAAAACAGAATAACATATCAGATATTATCGCTGAACAATTACATGTTACAATTTCCAAGAACCAGTTCACTTTGCAACAGTGAACAATAAGTTTACAAAACTTATTGAAACACCTGTTTATCTGCATCCTTGGAAGAACATTACAGACATCTTTTGGAAGTCGCAAGCTTTGGCAAAATACACTGTCAAACTTCAATAAGTTCCACTTAACTGTACAGGCACCATTGTCAAATCATATCCAACAAAAATCAGTTAGGTTCTGGAATCCGGACCTTTTGCTGCAGCAAGTTCAACTGTCACGATGAAAGTTGACCTGCCAGCTTCCCTTAAATACCGGATGTCTCCGTTCATGAGTTTTACCAACTTTCGGCTGATGAGCAAACTGATACCCTCCTCCGATGCATCTTCATCACTTCCAAACATTTGGTTCAGCAATGCTTCAGGTACTCCGCCACCTGCGTGCGTTATCCTGACCCAACATATATACAAAATGCCCTTTTTACTTTCAGCTGACTTCATATATAGGTTAAGAAGTTCATTTGCGCATAAAACTAAGGATATATAAACCAGCTTCATATACATACAACCGATGGATCAATCTAAAGAAAAGGAAACGGGATGATAAAATTGGTGTGCAGGAACATTCTCCTCGTCTTTTATGAATATTTAGGACATATGCAAACTATTGGTATGAAACTATGAATGCATATTCAAGAATCAAAGCAGTACCTGAGCTCCAAATGTGCAAGGTGAACAGACTGTCCTAGTTGATCTTTGGTCAAGTTAGCTACAACAACGAGTTGGCCTCCTTGTGGTGTAAAATTAACTGATATCAACAAGAAGTCAGCTAAGACCTGTTGAAGTCTGACACTGTCTCCGTATAAGGTTTCGAACATGATCTCTTCCGCTGTATCATTGACTATTCGGATACCTTTCCCATTGCTCTTCCCTGTCACTTGACTAATAGAAGCAATCAATACCTCATGCAGGGTGAATTCCATCATTTCAAGATCCACGTAACTATAAAGAATTTAGAAAACACAGAGAAGAGAAGTTAAGCACTGAAATAAAGATATCAAAAACCAAAAGTACTGAGCGACACACAAAGAAATTCCACATAGTTAAATTTCAATTCTGGGTGAGAACAAGGTAAGTGAAACCATAGTTCAGAGGTTAAAGCAACAAAACCCAGGCTACTAAAATGCATGGTTTAAGTTACTAGTTTCATACAAATCTTTTTTTTTTTTTTTTGCAGAATCTTATGTCTGGCATGGCATCTATGTTTCAAAACTGTATGTTGCAACTGTTTGTTGCTGATTAAAAAATAAAAAGAGAAGTAAGGTCATCTTTTTGCAGGATATTATCATACCCGTCAATGATGGTATGCAGGTCTGAATCGTCAAGTATCTTCCTGAGCTGGCGCTGGCACAGGGTACTAGTCTGCAGAAGGCGTTTTTGTTCCGGTCCCAACTCTGTGCCTTCCATCATTTTACTAGAAAAAATAATACCAGAGAGAGGATTATGGATCTGCTTTTTCAGATAAGCTAATGCTTTCAATCTCTTCAGGGCAGTTTGCTCTGTTAATCGCTGGACATGAAGTGCTTGTTGCAGCTCATGGCTTGCAAGCTGCAAGAAACAAAAGACACCAGTGACATCACCCTCTCTGTCCAATTTCTTATTCACGCATAACAAGCATTCCACATACTTCCCATTCCGAGCAAAGAAACCAAAAGGAACCTTTTCAGGCTCATGACCAGTCACAGCATTGTTAAGTACAACACCAAGATTGACATAAGATTCATTATTCTTGAGACGACAGCATGCGATGTTGGTCCCGAAAACCTCCCCCAACAGCATTTTATCTATCACTTGATCTCGGTTCCACCCAGTTAACTTAGTCATTGCTGGATTCCACTCAGAGCACCAGCCAAATTCATCCATACCAAATATTGGTGGAATCAGTGGATTCGGATTTTGTACAATTGCTTTGTAATCACCTTCAATCCGGGTAAATTTGTCCATGACAATTTTCTGACCAGTTATATCTTGTGCCACAAAACAAACCCCCACAACATTTTCATGGAGATCCCTGTTTGCACAAGCATTGACAACTAAACTGATAGGACCAGCCTCAGACCTCAACCCATGGGTTTTGATCTCAAATTGGATGTTCTTTTCTTCCTTGCCTGATCAGGAATAATTGTGTGACAAAATTGTTGATGTTAAAAAGAAAATTAAATGGTAACAGAAAAGAGAAACGAAACAGAAAGAAAGAAAGAAAGAAAGATAGGGAATATTACATACCCTGCAATGCCAGGAACAACATTTTCTCGACTATTTCAACTGAAGAATCTTCAAGAAGCGTGAGTAAATGCCTTCCAATTGCCTTATCAACTGAAAGACCAGTCAACTCGGCAATTTTCATATTCCAACCGTTAACCAAGCCATCAACATCAACAGCCAAAATTGGCACAGTAGCTGTTTCAATTAAACGAACCATCTCACTTGTCACTGCCTCCAGCTCTTGCATCCCCTCTATTTTGAGGTCAGTAAGCTTCGAGTATATGACATTGGTGTTTGTATCTGGGGTCTCAACATCTTTGAATGCATTCCGTAGAATAAGCTGCAAAGAATGGATTGCATCCATTTCGTAGTCCTTCCATGGAAAACTCCTAGTCTTGACAACTTCAAGGAAAGCCTTGAATGATGACCTTGGGTTCATTTTCCTATCATCATCTTTCTCACCAACTTCATGCTTTGCACCACCCCATCTAATTTCAGCAGCAGTCTGGGACCGAAACCAGAAAAGCATGTCCTTGGGGGTTATCCTCACAGCTGCCATCCCACAAACTACATCACCAAGTTTCAAAGCCCCTGGGAACCCAGCATCATACAAGCTATCAGTACTCAGACCCGTGGAATCCATATGATACTCAGAAAGCCACGACGCTATCTCATACAGTTGGGAATCACTTGGAGTTACTCCTAGTTTCCATATTCTGTCCTTGTATAATAAGGCAGCTCCATCACATTTCACCAAATCCATTATATTTGGGCTCTGTGATATAATACCCACGGGTGCATCACGCATAAGCATGTCACACAAAAGGGTCTGAGTACGAAGGATATTCTTCTCAATTATTTGACTTTCCAACTCTATCTCCTTATTCACACGGATGGCAAATACTTGAGCAAGAAACTCACAGGCATACCTGAGAGGGAATGGAACAAACCTAGGAGTAGTGTTGTGGCATACTACCAAACCCCACAATCTCTTTCTCTTTTGTTGTGACTGCGGGGAATCAGTGTTATCACCCTCTTCATCTCCATCATTGATGATAACAGCCATAACCAGAGAAGCAATGGAATTCATGTTCTCCATATACTGCAAATGGCAGCTGTGTGGAGCCCTTAGGGTTGAACCACAAAATGTTAGATCAACAGGAAGGTTATCATGTTGATATACTTTTACATGTTTTGCTCGACAATCAACAATCATACGAACTTTATTCTTCATAAACAGAAATCGAGAAGCCTGAGGGATATCAGTGGCTGGATAGTGCAAACCTAAATATGGCTCTAGGCCAGGCTTTGTTATCTCAGAAACCACTTCCCCATGGTCATCATCATGGAACTTATAGGTCATCACCCTGTCATAACCAGTGAGCTCAAAAACCTCCTGCACCATCGTATCACAGAGCCTTTCCATGCTGCCACTAGGAAGAGACTGCAAGCGAGTAATTGCCTTTGCTGCTAGCTTGTATGACTGCAAGGCTCCTGCAGCAGTCATGGGAACTTCATAGGGATTCACAGGTTCGAAATCAATAATCAAGCTCCCGGTTACTCGATGGATTATTGCATAAAAGGGCTTTCCAGAAGTCTTGCAATGGACCAAGATTGGATTCAAAAGAGAAACCTCCCCAATTCCTAGGGCCTTCAGCAAAGCAGAGGAACTGGGGGCAGTAAAAATAGTTTTTATATCAGTTCCAATGCCAAGAACTGGGTAGTCCCCAACACTCGGGACTGCATGACTAACCATGGTCAACAGTTCAGGGGCATTCTCACTGTATGCTATGACCTTGTAAGTTTTCTCATCTAAGGCTAGCAAGCACCCGAAGGGTTGGATAAACTTGCCTTTCTGTATGTTATGGAGATATGCTGTGGTAACCTTGTCTGACCTAGGTTGCTGGTCTCCACTTACACGCATTGAACTTGAGTAGTGAAAGGAGCTACTGGACTCCTCAAATTCCGCATGGAGTTTTGCATCTACAGTGGTTTGTGCAATAACTCGAGCACTGTGCCTTGATCTCCCAGAGTTGTTAGAGTGGCTTTGCCTTGATGAAGACATTTTCTCCTGGTACTCAACAAAAAGCAAAGAAATATATCTCTGTGAATAACAACCACCATAAAAGAATTCTACACTATGGAAGTAAAAAGAAGTGCTGTCATGGTTGCAAACAAATGCCAATATTCATACATCTCGTAAAACCAAATTGAGATAAGAAAGCTTACACTCTATCTGGTTGATGCTTTTGCTAGTTTGCCTTCATTTTCTATTCATTTTTAGTTTTAAAATTTTGTTGTCCATTCATTTTTCACTTTTTCTCTAAAGAAGCAAGCAAGTAGAGACCATAAAGGTCAAGAATATTGAAGTCTAAACCTGTAAATAATCCAGATTCCCCTAAAGCATTAGAGCATGAAATTTGGGGGGTCAATGAATTCTTTGTCCACTTTTTAGAGAGAAAGGCAGGATAAGATTAAATTTAAGAAAACCCCAGAAGAACCCTATGAAGGATTTTGCTCTCTAGACATAAAAATTATGCCCTTTCCATCAATAACTAAAGCTTATGTCCAGACCAAATTACTCAAAATTCCCAAACTTTCAGTCTTTATGATCAATAGTTCAAAATTCAATCATGAATTCACCTTTTAACCAAAATTCCCAAACTCACCACCACACATGGTAAAGAAATAGTAAAGAGAACAAACTAGCTATCGTAAAACAATAATCCCCATAGCTGTTAAGCTGGAAAGCTGAAAGGACTAACCTTTTTTGGTTGATAAAAAGCAGAGAAAATAGAAAGGGCAGCTGTTATCTGTGACTGCGACGATGAGTTGCAGCAGTTGGAAGAAGAACTTGGATTGGCGATTGGCACCAATCCGACATGAAGATTTCCCCTTTATTATATATAAAAAAAGAATGGGTTTTCCCAATCGAGGATAACAGTGGCAGTTAAGTTATCATTGGCTTTCTATATTTGTTGATTTATTGAAGCATTCTTCTGGGTTTCTGGGGCTTCTGCCATTTTATTGAATAAAAGGAATCTACTTTCCATATTGGATTTGGATCATGTGGTTCTCTCCCCAATTAAAAACAATTACTTTATAGTAATGAACTCATGTTAACGTCAATCAAGATAGATCTCCGTTCATTAAATTTCAATTCCGATGAGATTTTTATGACACAAAACCCTGGGACTTTCGATTAAAGCGAGAAATGCAGAGGCAGCCCATTTTGGTTTTGGGTAACCCATTTATGTTTGGCTTGGAGGAAAATAATAACAAAAACATGTGTTATGGTAATTGGTAAGAATGAGTTGGACACATGTAAATAGACAGATTTTGGCCCATACCAGAATCCAAACAACAAACACAGATTGTCAGGAATGGGCCGGTAAGTGTTGGGTAGATTTGACAAATTTGACTCGAGACTCAAATTAATTTACTCGATTTAAGATTCAATATTGGCTTTAACATGATGATCTGAAAATTAAATAAATTGAGCCGTAATTGACTTGAATTTTAGTTGAACAAAAATAAATTTGAACCGATTTTCAACCGAATCGAATAGACCTGAATCGACTTGTCCCTAACTGAAAGCAACCCGAAATAAAAATATATATTAGAAGAAATAAAAAAGATGAGATGTCATGTGATGTGAACTTCCGTAGAACTCACTCAAAAGCTAAATATATTGGTTTTATAAAGCCATATAAGGGTGTAAAAAGTTGACCCGAGCTGAAAACCCAACTGAAACCGGCCGATCTCCTGTTAACTCGACATTGACCAGACCTGATACCCGAAACAAAGCACCACATACCCGAACTAAAATCAAACTGACTTGAACCGAAAGTAGTTGGACCAAAAATGATCCGAACCGAAACCGATTCAAGTGACTCGTTTGTTACATCTATTTGGAGGGGACAATCGTACTTTCTAAAAAAAATTAATTTTTATATAATTTGTCAATAATTTTTAGAGTAAGTGGTTAAAAACTCTCAATTGACGCTCACCTCTCTCGCTTAAGTTGTGGGTTTAATATCTATTATGAGCAAATTTTTTCATACTCCTCTCCTTAGGTTAAAATGTTCAATAAATAAATAAATTTTCATGTAATTCACATATTTTCTATGATTTGATTTTATATCTCTAAAATTTTATATTTTTAAATTTTTAATATAACTTTCAAAGAATTCTTATCTGCGAATAGTAGAGTTTGATCGGCTTGACCAATAGGATCCATGCCTAGTTTCCCACTTTCCTCCTAACCCTATCCTTTTATCCATATTTTCAGATTATAATGAGCGGAATGTATTTCCTAAAATTAATTTTTGATCCCTCAAGAAAAAAAAAATTTAATCCCGGGCCTTGATTCAACAAAATTTCTAACTTCACCCTTGCAGACTGCAGTAAAGCAAGTGAGCCAAGGCATATGATTCAGAACTTGCCTAATGCAAAGAAGCAAATTGGTGAGAATGAAATAACATGGAAAAACTTGGTTTCTCAAACGGAAGAAGGAGTGATCGATGCGTGTATTTCCTCCAGTGTTCGGCCTTTCGTCTCGGGTACCATTGTTGCAGTTAGGATGAAATTTGCACCGCAAAAGACTGAAAACATAAAGAATGTACCTGCAACAATGCCACAAGCTCAAAAACCTTTGGAATTATTATAGCAAAATGACCAGTTGATAAACATGACACCAATCACCTGCTGAGTTCCATTCCATTAGCAAGTTGAAGTAGTATGTGACAATCCAACTAATGATACAGGCCATCAAATTACAGATGCTTCCTGCTGAGCCTTTCACATTTACCGCAAACAACTGCGACACGAGAAAATGTAGTTGAAAACGATGTGGAAATAGATGACCGAATGAGTAAATGAAAGCCAAAACCTTGGTTACTGGAACTCGGGGTCTCGGAAGATCACATCCCCGTACCCGTGTCTCAGTATGGTTAGAAAATGAAGAATTAGAGCAATGCAGGTGGAAACAATTTGCAGACCTCTGATAGTAGCAGCCATGGTATTCCGGTGACGAGTACAGACGATCCCATGTATATCTGAAAGCATAATCCAATATTTAGAATTGCTAAAGAAAATGGAGAAAAAACAAAATGAAAGGGGGACAATAAATTACTTAATACTTACTAATGAGCCAATGAGTGCCAAAATAGGGCTACCTTGATCCCACCAATTAAGTTCCTGCTAAAGAAAAAAGGCACATTTTTAGATATAGGGACCCCGATTCGAATTCCAGTTATGCATACGCAAGGGTGATGACCAAATATCAGCACATGCAGCGATGAGTTGGGAGATGTTCGAGTTCCGGTTATTACATTAGTACCTTCAAGAAGAAGGAAAGTCCTGTGAGGAAGCTACTAAGCCATAATCCAGCAGTACAAACCTGATATACACAATTACTATCATTGTTCATTAGCAATGCATTTGACTTAATAGATTATTACAAAATGTTTATCCTTTTCGAACCAGTAGGAGTGGTCGCCGTCCTGATTTATCAATTAAGATTGTACCCAAAATACCAACTAATGTCTGCAAAACAGAACAATTCTTTAGTTTCTTAGACATCCATCAATGGAGAATTTTGTTTTTCCAAAATGACAGCATACCTGAACAGCCGCCGACGCTATGAGTCCAACCATGCTAGATATACCTTTCAATTGTCATAAAGTAGAACTTTATATAGTTGAACTTTTCTTGAAGATATATGGAGAGTTTTAGGACCAGTAATATACCAGCTGAGACAAAAATCACACCAGAATAATATGCGAATGCATCAACTCCTCCGAAACACGTAAAGGCCATCATTCCGCCAACAATCTATAATGAAAGCGAGCTACATCAATGGATTATATAACAAATATAGTGAAATTGATCAATTTCAAACAAGTTACGTGTCTTACGAGCAACGGACGAACATATTTCTTCTGAAATATCTCGAAAACTCCTTCCTTTGAGAAACTTTTAAGAGAATCCACATAATCCTGTAAAAGAATAAGCTGAGAGGAGCAGAAATGTTGCTATTGCTAAAGTTAATTCTTTCTTCTTTAAGAAATAAAAAAAGGGATTACATTTATTTCTGTTGCTTCATCAGAAATATCAGCTTTATTTCCCCTGAGGCACAACAAAGCAGCTTCAAGCTCTTTGCCACGGCGAACTTTTGCCTGCAGAGAACTATTCTCAGTAACTTGTCAGCAATTAGACATTGGAAAAGTTCCATATGGATCGATTATAGACGTAAGCATCTGCTATGGCACATATGTAGGAACTCAAACCTGTACTTGTGAGGCATCGTTTGCAAGACAAAATAGAGTTCCATATCAAAATGGACAGTATTGCAGGAAAAATTATGAGAAACTCGAGTTGAGCTCACCAGCCATCGAGGAGATTCCGGTACGAAGAAGAGGAGTAGGAGTTGAAGTAGACCAGGAATAGTTGCTGGATGTAAAATCATTACAGAACGTTTACAAAACTATGAAAATTGTCCAACCAACTTCCTATGCAATTAAGGAAATTTTTGATACCTATCAGAGCCAAGGTGCGCCAATTGACAAAGGAGCCGACAACATACATGAATGACATGCCCCAACAAGTCATCAACTGCAAAACAAGTAGTACAAGAACCATGAGCCAATAAGGGCTTTGCAGGCTATGTTTGATTAGTGATAAATTTTACCGGCACGATGGCTGCAAATCTTCCCCGAACATTCTTTGTTGTTATTTCTGCAATGTAGATGGATGCCTGTTTGAGACCGAAATGTACATATGATTATCCACTGTAAGTCGATATTTAACAACAAATGGATAAAAAATGTATCAAAACAAACTTCAGACAAGTTACCAAATAACCGGAAATTCCATTCGTGAATCCTAATGATAGTCTTCCGAGGTCAAGCAACCAAGGGACCTTCCCAAAACAAATGAAAACATGTATTATGAACTGGCAAACTGATCATAACAGCCAGGATCCTAGATTCCTAGTTAGCATTGTGAACCATCATGGAAAAAGGGAAACATTCAGGTTTGTATCCCACTTGGTACATAAATCGAGCATGTCGTAAACGGAAAGCTTATAAAAGAATGAGTAGAAGAGCTAAAACCTTTGTAAAGGCTATAGCAAGCCAGCCACCGATGTAGAACAAATTCAAAGTCCACATGGTCTGATTCAAGAGAGGGAATTAAGACAGGTTGTAAGATTTTAGCAAACTAATATTCGACAATTCTTGAAAAAGCTTACCATCTTCCGACCGAGCCAATCCGTTATCTTCCCACTTATTACAGCACCTAGAATTGCTCCAATACTCAGCATTGAACCAAAAAGTGAAAACTGCAGAAACACAGAAATGACTGCAGACATTTCAAGGCAAGAATTTCAAATCTGAACATGATTAGTCGACCGGTTCGTTTACCTCTTCAACAGAAAGTCCCAAGTCCTCCATGATTGAAGATTGAGTAGGTGATGAATATCCTAACTGCATTGCAATAAAGAAAATAATAAGTTCTCCAGAATCTTTAAACTGTTAAAAACATATTTGATGAAAATGCACTTACAGCACAGCCATAACCAAAGGCAATGCAAGCTGCCACGAAGGTGCTGAGAGCAAGAATGGTGGTAACATTGGAAACAGCCACCGAACCTCCTTCCCCAACACCAACACCACCATTTTCTTCGTTGTAAACAAGGTTGTCATGTCCTTGTCTTGCAAGTAAAGACTCGTTTGCTTCAGTTCTTTGCTGCTCCATGGCTCGTTTCACTTCAAAATCCCATAAATATATTGGCATAAACCAATAAGCTACTTTTTGAATGTTACCTTAAAGATTACTCCATTTGATTGGCAATGGAGTTCATAAAAAAGTTGGTGTGTGGGACTGTGGGAAATCAATTCTAACGTGCAGGCTGTAGACTATAGGGCTGAGAAAAAACCGAAAACTAAAACCTACTGAAGTATTTGGATGGTTAGTAAAATACAAGTTCAAAAATTGTAGTCATGACCCAAACTAGGGGCGTGCAAAACTTGACACGTAAAAATTGAATTATTCGACTCGATGCTAAAATACTCAACTCGTAATTTCAGAAGCTCGAATCGACTCGAAATTTTTTTAAATGAAGTTTGAGTTATAAAATGAATATTCAAATAACTCGAAATTTTTAGTAATTACTGAATCAATTTTCAAGTTCAAGTCGAGTTTCTCAATTCTACCGGATATATATATCACATATGAAAAAAAAACATGAAGAAATGTATATATGTTTTATATATTGTTATAGAAAACCGTTTCAATTGAAACTAATTACTTCAAACAATTAAATTTGAACACAAACTTAAAAAATTTAACTCAAATTTCATAAATTCTACTAGATTTTGTAGAACTAATGTTTTGATATAATAATTGAAAAATGTTTTGGACTGATTTAAAAAAATTCAAAACTTTTTTCAAAGTCCAAATAACTTGAAACTATGTTTAGGGGTGTTTTTAAAGGTTTTTTTTTTCATGTTTTCAAAGTCAAACTAAACAAAACCATCCAGGTGTATCGAAACACCCTTAGGCGTTTCGATACGGGGTCTTCCAGTGTCAAAACGTTTCGATAAGGGTATCGAAACGAGTCTTTTCTGGATGAGGATTTTACCCAGCGTTTCGATACGGGCTATACCGTTTCGATACGCCTACGTGGCATCGACCACAACGGTCATAAACCCCAACGGCTATTTCCCAACTAACTTTTAAATGCAGATCGTTTCGATACGGTACTAGGCGTTTCGATACGGGTGTTTCGATACGGCCATCAGCATTTCGATACGGGTGTTGCAACGACTCTTTCTACTTGAGGAGCGTATTGAAACGAGTTCGAGCGTTTCGATACGGGTAGCAACAAAACTGCATTTATGGCGGGAATTAAAGTCCTCAACGGCTCAAATTCAACCCCAACGGCTAGTAACGACTATAAACTCATTAAGAAGTATAAAAAGGATCTCCAAGCATCAAGATATGGTTAATGCTTCAATTGTCAATCAACAAATGATCAAAAAGTGTCTTTGTACTTAAATTGTCATTCCTTGTATAGACAAACACTAGTGAGCCAAAATAGTCAAATTTGCTCAAGTGTTTTAGGTTTTGGGTAAGTGCTAAATTGTGCAAACAAATACCTATTAGAGGGATTTAAGTTTGCTTATCTTTCTCTTTTGTAAAGAGGGTTTGATCAAGATTTTGGGTAGAAAGCTTGATCGGTGTATAAGGGTTTCCTCCTAAGCCTAGAAAAGAAGACGAATCAATAGTGGATTGATTGGAAATCCTTAGTGGGAAGCTAAGGTAGTGGATGTAGACCTTGGTTAGAAGGTTGAATCACTCTAAAATCATTGTGTCATTTATATTTTAGCTTCCACACCACATCCACTTAAAATTCCACCTCTCCACCACTTGGTGAGCAAGATCGGTTGAAGGAATCGAGCACCTCACAACTCAATAGATTTAAAAAAAATCATATAAAGTTTGAGTTATAAAAGAAAACTCTTCAACTCGACTTATTCGAGATTTTTTGACTCGATTCGAATCGGTTGAATGCTCGCCCTAACCTAAACCCATGAATTCAATTTTTTATTTACTATATAATCAATTTATTTTTATGATAAAAATAAGTATTTTATATTTAATATAATAAAAAAATAAATTACAAATAATATATAAGAATTATTAATTATTTTTATTTAGGGTTTTATTTTGATGCACAAGCTGTGTAAATTTTTTTTACACATTCCTTTTATAAAATTTAAAATCTAAATCACAAACCCTAGCAACCTAAAACCTAAGCCCTAAATCCTAAACTCTAAATTCTAAATTCTACCCATAAACCTTAAATTATATACCCTACATACTAAACCCCTAAACCCTAACCTAAAACCCTAAACTCTAAACCCTAAAATTAAAGGGCTTGTGTAAACTTAAAAGACTTTGAAAAGTTATTAAATAAGTCTCAAAATAAAACAAAATCATTTTGTCAAAATAAAGTAAAAAAATAGAGAAAATTAATATGAAAAATCAAACCGATTTGAAATGAATTAAAATAAACAATTGAAAAAAATAATAAACCCGCCAACCAGGGTTGGACCGAGGGGCTGGAAGGGGCGGTTGCCCCTTAAAAATTTGAAATTCTTGTATGATTTTAAAAAAATAAATTTTTATGTATTTTTTATTAAAAATTTATGTTTGTCCCCCTAAATTTTTATAAGCTCGCCCCCTAGAAATTTATAGGTTCTCCCATAACCTAAAGTCCTGCATCGCGTCCCTACCGACATGAGCGGAGCCACCCTCATGACACCCCAAAAATTTTTAGAAACATATTTTTTCTATATAATTTGTTTATAAAAAATTAAAAATATAGACAAATGACACCCCTTTTATGAATAAAATGACACCCTTATATAAATAAAACGACACCCCTTTATAAATAATTAACCTTCTTTAAATATCGTTGAAAAAATGACACCCCTTAAATAAATTTCTGGCTCCGCCCCTGTAACGCCCCGGTTTAAGGCCCGGGAGTTTATCGATTATAATCTAGGATTAGTTCGGGTTAAATGAGATTTAAAATGATGATTTTATAAAAGTTGCCCTTATTTACAAAAATGCCATTAATAAAATTTTGAAAAGGGTTTTATGTTGAGTTGATCGAACACTTGCAAATGACCAAGAGGGGGTGAATTGGCAATTAAAATTTTGGTTAAGAGAAAGATTGAAAATAAAAATGACACAAGGGGTTATAGTGGTTCAAGTTCTCCAAATGAACTCTACATCCACTACCTTAGCTCCCACTAAGGATTTTCAAACAATTCACTAATTGAATTTGTCACCTTTTCTTGGATGAGGAGGAAACCTTACAATTTCGATTAAGCTTTCTACCCAAAGCTTAATCCACTCAAATACAAAGAAAGAATTTGGTAAACTCAAATGTTTCCTCTCAAAGGATGATTGTCTACCCAATTACAATTTCAACAACCCCAAACTCACAATACAATTTGACAATTGAAAGACAATAGAGCTGGGTACAAGAATATGACTTTGAATAGCTCAAGGGTTTGGATTTTTTGCTTTGATGATGCTTGAATGTTCAATAGTTGTTGCTTGGTCAATAGAAGCTTGTTTTTATATCCTTGCATTGATTTCTAGCCGTTTGGGTAGTTGGGATCATCAATAGAGCCGTTGTGGACATTTTTCCCGCAATAAATGCATCTCTGCAGCCTACCGTATCGGTACTCGGGAAGGGCGTATCGATACCTGCATCAAAGAGGAAAGAGCCGTTGTGCTTGAAAACAGAGCGTATCGATACGCATAGAAGGCGTACTAGTACGGTTTTAAGGGGCGTATCGATACGGAAGGCCGTATCGATACAGTTTTTGCTCACTGGAATCCCAAGCCAAGTTTACATAAAAAGTGTATCGATACGCATACCAAGCGTATCGGTACGCTATAACGATCTTTTGAAAATTGGGAAACCAACCAACTGACAAGTAACAGTCAAATAATTAAATGCTCGGATTTTTCAAAGATATGCTTATCGTATCGATACGGTTGCTAGGCGTATCGGTACGGTTTCATGAAAACACTTGCCCAGATGAATATCGTATCGATACGGTTGCTAGGCGTATCGGTACGGTTTCATGAAAACTTTTGCCCAGATGGATATCGTATCGATACGGTTGCAGGGCGTATCGGTACGGTAAGTTCAATAAAATTTCAGTGACAAAATAGGGTATCGATACGCCTGAGCGTTTTTGCATACTTAGGCTTGAAAAACATAGGAAAAGACTTAGAGAAATATATATGATTTAAGAGCAGGTCTTTAAATATTATTTTGTTCAAAAATACTTGTCAATTTATGAGACTTAAAAGAGTACTTAACAATTTATTGTTTTGCAAATTGGTCCTTAGATTTATGTGTTATATCAAAATCAATTTTAGTTTTACAATCTCCCCCTTTTTGATATAGCAAAATCATAAATAAAATTTTAAGTTTTTGAAACTTTGAAAAGCTTTCTCCCCCTTACTTTAAGATAGATTTTCAAAATAAAAATATTTGACTCTATGATCCTTCTCCTCATTTTTGTTAGATCAAAATAGAATACAAGGATAATAGCAATATAAAGCAACAATAATTCATTAAACTTAAAGCAAGCATAAGAGTTCAAATGCATAAGTTTCAAAATAAACATAAAGGTTCAAATGCATAAATTTCAAAGCAACCATCATAATCCAAACTTTTAAAATCCTAAAAACATAGATAATAGGCATAAACTTCAAATCCTAAAAACGAAAGTGCAATAACAATAATAAAAGACTAAATGGCCTAAGATGAGATGCATGATCTACTCGTCCCCTTCGTCATCATTATCGTCCTCGTCATCTTCTTCTTCATCTTCTTGAGAGGGTTGATTCCTTCGGGTTTGATTGATCCAAGCACCATGGAAGGCGGTAAGAGAGATATCCATGGAGTTTTGGCGAGCGGCCATGGTGTCTATCTTCTTCTCCATGCCTTGGACGTGATCCTCTAAGGATGTGAAACGATTATCCATCGCGGTGAACTTCTCATTTAGGAAGGTCATGAGAGTATCCATGGAGGAGGAATCAAGAGGAGCACGGTGAGAACTCGAAAAAGCATGAGAGGTATCGATCGGAGCAACGGGCGGAGGATCTTGAGCTTTGTGAACCCACTCATTATCAACACAAGTGAAACCGGAACGAGCAAGGGAACGCTCATCGATGGGTAGGCCAAGGGTTTCGGAAAAATCATGTGAACAGTCAATGCCAAGGGAATGAAATAGACAATTCAAAGCCGTGGAGTAGTAAAAGGATGAGACTTGTCTGGTGTGAGCGTTTTGAACTAAAAAGACAAGGTCGGCAAACATTATTTGACACAAATTTGGACGTTTACCTTCTCTAAAACACCTAAGCCAAAAATTATCAGTTTGACGAATAGTTGAATATTTCCCACCCGATGGACGGATAAACCAAGAAATAAGATGGTGAAGGATACGGTCATGAGCATTTAAAACTTTTGCGGGACCTAAAAAACTTGTACCCAAGGAATATTCATCATCAATACCAACATCTTCAAAACCAAAGACATTGCATAAAACCTTTTGATCAATTTGAAATTTTTTGCCCATAATAGAAGATTCAATGGCAATTACATGCTCCCTAGGTTCATCATGTATGCATACGTCATTAGAAAAGAATACAATGACTAGGTTCCTATATAGGATAGGAGGAATATTCAAAAAGGTTAAGAATTTCCATTGCTTAATCAAAGATAGGTATTGAAACTTGAAACGGGCAGAATTTAAAAAAGGGATAGACACAACTCGCTCTTCCCTAAGGTTCATTCCTTGAAAAAGTTTATATCGTTCCCTATCACCATCCTCGGGAAAACTTAATTGAATAATATAAGGAATATTAGGTGTAGGATTACTCTCGACATTCTCAATAGGATTGGAAGTAGAACGGTGACGCTTAGTTCCCTTTTCGGTGCCATAATCCTGAAAATACATCAAAAGAGATTCGAATATGTATGCAATTAACATCCTATTTGATCCAATAAATTCTAATAATTGAAGGTAATTTGTTAAAAAGAATTTTAATTTTAAAGAGATATTCACAATTAAAAAAAAGTTTAAAAAATATCGAATATAAAATATATTCGAATGAAAAAATTTAATTTTTGAAATTTTTTTGTGAAAAAAGTGAAACCCATAACAATCAAACAAGGTTTGTACAAAAAAAATCAGTTGAAACAACAATTAAATACAAACGAAAATTAAGAAAAATAGAAAAGAGAAATTTTATACCTTGAATCTTAGAATGGATGAAAGAGGGGATGTGAATGCACAAGATTTGATGCCAAAGCTTTGCCTTGATGTGTAGAGTAAAAACCCTCAAGAAATTTTGAAGATTGATTTTAAAATTTGAAGGATTGAAGGGGTTTATATAGGGTTTCGCGGCTAGGGTTTTTGAGTTTTTAAAGAGTTTTAACACATACAGCCCTAAATAGCCTCTCCGTCGAGGCCGTATCGATATGCTATACACGCGTATTGATACCATTTAACCCTAATTTTATATTCGTCGTTACTACCGTATCGATACGCGGGGTCATATCGGTACGCTTGGCTTTGACTATTTCCCTTGACTTGTACCGTATCGATACGCGGGGTTGTATCGATACTTGTTCATCTGTAAAAATTCCCAGTTATCAACCCGTATCGATACGCTTCATCCGTATCGATACACCTTTACCCGATTGTGCAGATTTGACAGATTTAAGTGCAAAAATCTAATTTGAAACGTCCCTAAATGCATGTACATGTCATATGAACAAGTTTTAATGGCTAAACTTAATATATACTCCCCTAGCAACATGCATAGAAGCAAAAGGAACAAAATTAACACAAGCATGAATCACAAACAATTTCAAGCAAATTTTGACATTTTGGGACCTAAAAAGGGTCAAGAAAGGCTAGTTAAACCTAACTCTCTCCTAAGGGTCCAAAAGCGCTCTTTATCTAAAGGTTTTGTAAATATGTCCGCTAATTGGTTCAAGGTGTCAACAAATTCTATAACAACATCATTTTTCAAAACATGATCTCTAATGAAATGATGTCTAATTTCTATGTGTTTAGTTCTAGAGTGTTGGATGAGATTCTTAGTGAGACAAATGGCACTAGTGTTGTCACACCTAAGGGGTATGGTTTCTATTTTAACACCATAATCTAAGAGTTGTTGCTTCATCCAAAGGACTTGAGCACAACAACTCCCTAAGGATATGTACTCCGCTTCGGTGGTAGATAAGACTACGCTATTTTGTTTCTTAGAGAACCAAGATACGAGCATACTACCTAAGAATTGGCATGTCCCAGAAGTGCTTTTTCTATCTATCTTACATCCCCCATAATCCGCATCCGAAAAAGCATGAAGGCTAAAAGAAGAATCCTTAGGATACCAAAGGCCTAAAGTAGGTGTGTCTCTAAGGTATCTAAAAATTCTCTTAATGGCAACTAAGTGTGATTCTCTAGGACTAGCTTGAAACCTAGCTCACAAGCAAACACTAAACATAATATCTGGTCTACTTGCGGTAAGGTAAAGCAAAGAACCTATCATGGATCTATAAAGCTTAGAATCAACACACTTACCTCCTTCATCTTTGTCAAGCTTTATGGAAGAACTCATAGGAGTGGCTTGAGGTTTTGCATTCTCCAAGCCAAACTACTAAGATGTCATTGTTATATCTTTTTATGAAGAGTGTTGTATCCACCTTTCCTTTTTCAAAACCCTTTTCAATTAAGAAATTTGAAAGTCTCTCATACCAAGCTCTAGGAGCTTGTTTTAAACGATAGAGAGCTTTTGTAAGTTTAAACACATGGTTTGGAAATTTTGAATCCTCAAAACTTGGTGGTTGTTCAACATACACCTCTTCATTTATAAAACCATTTAAAAATGCACTTTTCACATCCATTTGAAAAAGCTTGAAATCATGATAACATGCAAATGCAAGTAACATTCTAATAGCTTCCATCCTAGCTACGGGTGCATAAGTCTCATCAAAATCAATTCCCTCTTCTTGTGTATAGCCTTGAGCAACAAGCCTAGCCTTGTTTCTCACTATATTACCACTTTCATCTAATTTATTCCTAAAAACCCATTTTGTTCCTATAGTAGATTGATCATTAGGCCTTTCAACTAATGTCCAAACTTTACTCCTCTCAAATTGATTTAATTCCTCTTGCATGGCCAAAATCCAAAAATCATCTTTTAAAGCTTCTTTAATATTCTTAGGCTCAATGCATGAAAGAAATGCAACATGATTCATTAATTTGAGAGAGGATCTAGTAGTTACCCCCTTGGATGGATCACCCAAGATTTCACCACCTTTGACATAGTTTAACTCCCTTGGGTAAGATACCTCCCTTTCCTCAAGAGCCAAGTCCTTCAAGGCTTCAAGAGGTGGATCTTGTGAATCCTCATCTTTGGTTGGAATCTCATCCACCTTTGACGTTTGTCCTCCATCAATGGCATCAATGATTCCTACATCATCATCATCACAAGATTCCTTCCTCGGAAGGAGGTTATCATCGAAAACAACATGTATTGACTCTTCAACAACTAGAGTTCTTTTATTAAATACACGATAGGCTTTAGAATTTAAAGAATACCCTAAGAAAATAGCTTAATCACTTTTGGCATCAAATTTACCTAAGTTTTCTTTACCATTATTTAAAACAAAACACTTGCAACCAAAAGGGTGAAAATAGCTAATGTTAGGCTTCTTAGATTTTAAAATCTCATAAGGTGTTTTCTTTAAAATTGGCCTAATCATTACTCGATTTATAATATAGCAAGCGGTGTTTGTGGCTTCCGCCCAAAAATATTTGGGTAAATTATTTTCGCAAAGCATGGTTCTAGCCATTTCTTCTAAAGTTCGATTTTTCCTCTCAACTACCCCATTTAGTTGAGGAGTGCGAGGTGCGGAAAAATTGTGGCTAATTACATTTTCATTTAAAAACTCATCGAAACCTAGATTTTGAAATTCGGTTCCATGATCACTTCTAATGTGAGAAATTTTAAGTTCAAGATCATTTTGAGTTATTTTAGAAAATGTGATGAATTTTTCTAAAGCCTCATCCTTTGTACTTAAGAATAGAACCCAAGTATACCTAGAGTAGTCATCTACAAGCACAAAAGCATATGATTTTCCACCCAAGCTCATTGTTCTAATTGGCCCAAAGAGATCCATATGAATCAATTGTAAACATCTACTAGTAGAGACATCATTTATGGATTTAAAAGAACTTCTATGTTGTTTACCCTTTGACATACATCACAAATTTTATCATTTGAAAATTTAAGTTTGGGTAAACCTCTAACTAGATTAAGGGAAATTAATTTTTCTAAGACACTCATGCTAGCATGTCCTAATTTTCTATGCCAAAGCCATGAGTCATGTTCATCATGTGCAACTAAGCATGTATGAGATGAATGGATGTCATCTAAATGCACCATGTAAATATTGCCTATTCTATGTCATATAAGCATTAGTTGATTTGTTTTAATGTTTACAATTTTGCAACCACTTTTATCAAATAAAACATTAAAACCCCTATCACATAATTGACTAATGCTCAACAAATTATGTTTAAGACCGTTGACATACAAAACATTTTCAATGAAAATAGAAGAGTGATTACCAATTGAGCCTATTCCTTCAATGTGGCCTTTGGAGTTGTCACCGAAAGTTACTACTCCACCACTCTTAGGCTTTAGTTCCACAAATCTACTCTTGTCACCGGTCATGTGTCTTGAGCATCCACTATCAAGGTACCAAGAATTTTTGCTTGAAGCTTTAGCCTTGTAGCAATGCTCCCCCTACAAACAAAGAAATTAGGCCTTGATTTTTGGTACCCAAATCATTTTGGGTCCATGAGTGTTAGCCTTCAACAATTTGGTTCCCTTAGGAATCCAAGAAGCAATAGCATTCAAATCATTAGAAATAATGAGTTCTTTAGGAACCCAAACACTCCTAACTCTATGACCTCTAGCTTGCTTATTAAAATTTCTTTGTTTAGGTACAAAAGGTTTTCTTTTTACATATTGGGATTTAGAATAATTTCCTTTTTCAAAATTATTTTTCCCAATAGCAATAGATGTTTTAAGATTATCCACTTCCTTTGTGTGATAATCTTGAAAATCGGAAAGAAGTTTTTCAAGTTCAAGATTTTTAGTTTTAAGACCATTTGAAAGATTAACTAAATACAAAACCTTCTTTTCCAATTCAGAGTTAGCTTTTGAAAATGTCTCATTTTGAGTTTTTAAACCGGAAATTGTTTTCTTGTTTTTCAAAATGGACTCTTTGTATTTTCCTACTAACTCATCATACACTTCTTGCAATTCATCATAAGCATCTTGAAGTTCCTCAATAGTAAAATCGAAATTGGATGAGTGAGAGTTTACCTTAGGTTCATCATCGATGGCCATGAGACATAGGTTGGCCACTTCCTCGGAAGACTCATCGTCACTCCAAGTAACAATTTGTGCTTTGAGCTTGTTCTTCTTCCCAAAGCTTTTCTTTTTCAATTGAGGACGCTCGGAACGGATGTGACCCGGTTTCTTGCATTCATAACAAGTAATTTGGTCCTTCTCCTCTTCCTTGCTTTTACTCTTGAAGTCTCCCTTTCTAATGAATTTTCTTCCACGATTTGACTTCATAAACCGAGTAAAACGTTTGGCCAACATAGCCATCTCCTCATCTTCATCCTCACTAGAATCGCTTTCTTGTTGTGAAGCCTTTAGTGCGATTCCCACTTTCTTCTTCTCAACTTCCTTCTTCTCCTCTATCTTCTTCTCTTCTTCTCTTCCTTTCCTCATAATCTCATGTGTGAGTAGAGATCCAACAAGAGCATCTAGCTTGAGAGTCTTCAAATCTATAGCTTCAATAATGGCCGTTCTCTTGCCATCCCATGACTCCGGAAGAGAATACAACAACTTTCTCACTAGCTTGTCTTCGGGAATGATTTAACCGAAACCCTTCAAACCGTTGACAATGACCGAGAACCGATCAAACATCTTGGAGACACTTTCTTCGGGATCCATCTTGAAGTTCTCATAGCTTAGATTGAGTAGCCCAATCTTTGTCTCCTTGACATCACTAGTTCCCTCGTATGTTGTCTCGAGGGTGTCCCAAACCTCCTTGGCATTTTCGATTGAAGACACCTTGGAGTAGATATCCGGACCAAGTGCACAAAATATTACATGAAGATCTTTGTCATTTACTTGCATCCTTCTTCTTTCATCATCGGTCATTTCGGCTTTGATCTTTGGGACGAGCCTTTCTCCATCTCTCCTCATGGGAATGTATGGACCTTCTTCAACTACATCCCACACCATATAGTCGGTAGACTTGATGAAGAGCCTCATCCTATTCTTCCAATAAGGATAGTTATCCCCATTGAAGAATGGTGGCTTGGGACTCATAGTTGGAGGTGGATGCCATTGCTTGACTTGTTGTTGATCAAACTCTCCAAGAATCGACTCAAGAGGGTTGTAATCCTTCCAATGAGTGTAGCTCTGATACCAATTGTTGAGTTGATCGAACACTTGCAAATGGCCAAGAGGGGGTGAATTGGCAATTAAAATTTTGGTTAAGAGAAAGATTGAAAATAAAAATGACACAAGGGGTTATAGTGGTTCAAGTTCTCCAAATGAACTCTACATCCACTACCTTAGCTCCCACTAAGGATTTTCAAACAATTCACTAATTGAATTTGTCACCTTTTCTTGGATGAGGAGGAAACCTTACAATTTCGATTAAGCTTTCTACCCAAAGCTTAATCCACTCAAATACAAAGAAAGAATTTGGTAAACTCAAATGTTTCCTCTCAAAGGATGATTGTCTACCCAATTACAATTTCAACAACCCCAAACTCACAATACAATTTGACAATTGAAAGACAATAGAGCTGGGTACAAGAATATGACTTTGAATAGCTCAAGGGTTTGGATTTTTTGCTTTGATGATGCTTGAATGTTCAATAGTTGTTGCTTGGTCAATAGAAGCTTGTTTTTATATCCTTGCATTGATTTCTAGCCGTTTGGGTAGTTGGGATCATCAATAGAGCCGTTGTGGACATTTTTCCCGCAATAAATGCATCTCTGCAGCCTACCGTATCGGTACTCGGGAAGGGCGTATCGATACCTGCATCAAAGAGGAAAGAGCCGTTGTGCTTGAAAACAGAGCGTATCGATACGCATAGAAGGCGTACTAGTACGGTTTTAAGGGGCGTATCGATACGGAAGGCCGTATCGATACAGTTTTTGCTCACTGGAATCCCAAGCCAAGTTTACATAAAAAGTGTATCGATACGCATACCAAGCGTATCGGTATGCTATAACGATCTTTTGAAAATTGGGAAACCAACCAACTGACAAGTAACGGTCAAATAATTAAATGCTCGGATTTTTCAAAGATATGCTTATCGTATCGATACGGTTGCTAGGCGTATCGGTACGGTTTCATGAAAACATTTGCCCAGATGGATATCGTATCGATACGGTTGCAGGGCGTATCGGTACGGTAAGTTCAATAAAATTCCAGTGACAAAATAGGGTATCGATACGCTGAGGGTATCGATACGCCTGGGCGTTTTTGCATACTTAGGCTTGAAAAACATAGGAAAAGACTTAGAGAAATATATATGATTTAAGAGCAGGTCTTTAAATATTATTTTGTTCAAAAATACTTGTCAATTTATGAGACTTAAAAGAGTACTTAAAAATTTATTGTTTTGCAAATTGGTCCTTAGATTTATGTGTTATATCAAAATCAATTTTAGTTTTACATTTTATTTTGTTTCTTTTCAAAATTTAAAAGAAAGAAAAGCTAGCATCTTCTTAAAAGCTCCCTTTTCTCCCAAACCCCCATAAACTCTAAGTCATTATTTCATTACTCAAATCACTCATCCAAGCAAGATTTTTGAAGGTAACCTCTTCCTTATTTCAATTTTTACATTGTCTAGCTTGTGTTCTTTGAAAACCCTCTTTTAAAAGCCATTAAAATGTATTTTTGATTTGGAGTTGAGTTGAGAAAATGGGTATTTCTATGAGTTCTTCATGTGGGTTTCTAATGTAGCGTTTAAGGGTGTTTTTGATCACTTTTAGGCGTCTTAAAAATGTTAAATTGATGAGTATTGGTGGGAAACCCGAAATGGGTATAAAAATGAGATTTTTAGGTTTTAAAGGTTGGGTTTTTGGGTTGGTTTTAGGTTGAAAATGTGGCTGGTGGTTCCTTCGATGATGGGGGATGTTTCTAGATGTTTTTGGATGTGTTTTAGTGGTTGGAATAGATGATTTCAGTGTGGGGTTTGTTTAGAACGAAAATGGTGAAGTTTGGATGAAATTTTGGATTCGAATTGACGTGTTTTGGTTGCAAGAGTGAGTTTCCGGGTTGCTGCTGGTTTACGAGTGTATTAGTGTCCTAATAGTATGATTTGGATTGCTTTAAACAGAGGAATCGGTTCGGGTGCTTCGGGTGCTACGAAGGCTTGAGATCGGTGTTTCATCTTACGTTTGGGTTCATCGGTGAGTGGATATTGTTTTGAAATCTTATTTATGTTCAATAAAGGTTTGGGGTTTGGGTGGAGTCTTGAAGACTAACCTAGACCCAAGAGTAAGTTCATCTAATCTCGTTTGTTGGATGATTTTCGGTTATTGTGATATGTGTGATGTAATGATGTTTTAGATTGTTTTTACTCTCCGTTTAATGTTGTTGTGTAGTCGTTGTTGGTGTCGAGCCTCACGTGATGGTTGTCGTTACTACGGTGATGTGTAGTCCCACTAGTAGTGACTAGTAGAGAAGTACGGTGATGTGTAGTTCCACCGGAAAACTACTAGTTGAACGGTGATGTGTAGTCCCACCGAGTTTTGGGTTATGCATGTGCATACCTTGTATTGTGATGTTGTGATACATTACGTCTTTCCTTAATTGGTTTTGCTTAAATCTAAGTTTACGTTTTAAAAATTGCATTTTTGGTGTGTTTTAGAGCTCCGCTCACTAAGCTACTAGCTTACGCTCTCTTTTCTTTAACAATGCAGATCGTTAGAGGCTTCGGGAGGCAAGTGGGCAAGGGAGGAAACTCTTGGAGTTCTCATTAAGCTCAAAGTATGGTTTATGTTGTGTAATAAAGCTTGGACAATGGGGATGCTAGGTTGTATGTTATGGAGTTGGTGTCCAAACTCCTTTATTATGGTTTGTTTATGTCCAAACATGTTAAAAATGGTGATGTTATGTTATGTTGAGGTCAAATGTTGCCTTGTATGAATTGCTTGGTGTTTTGGCATGTTAGTGTTTTTGTGCCTAAGTGTTCATGTGAGCTTTGGGCTTTATTTCTATTTTGCTGCTTGAATGCATGTTTGAAAGTGTGATTAGGATGTTTTACCTCTAGATCGTATGCATGATATGTTGCTATGTGATCCTTGGTGATTTGGGACGTGCTTAGGAACCTTTGGAAGTGTCTAAGTGTGTTTTTGAGCTAAGCTGGGTGCATGTGTTTCAAAACGCTCGAGAGGGTTTCGAAACGGGTCACTACAAGAATATACGTTTTTAGTGACAAATTGATAGTGACTGGAAATAATTTTGTCACAAATATTAACTTTTTGTGACAATTTTTTTGTGCGACACAATTAGTATAAGTAATTGTGACATATTTTTATTTGGTCACTATAACAGTAGTAATTGTGACGATTTCATTTTACACAAATAAATTCTCACTATAAGTATACAATTGTGACACAAAGTTCATTGTCACTAAAACTTTGACACATGATAGTGACGATATGTGAAGTGGTCACTATTATTTGATATTTGTTGTTACAATAAATTACTTGTCACTTAAAGTTTCACTTTTTGTTGTGATAAATTTTGTCACAAATAAAAAAATAAAAGTAATGACAAATTAGACATTGTCACAATGATAAATTTATTTTTATAATTATAAAAATTAAAGTTATCATAAACTAGTTTGTTAAAAGGTAAAATATTTCTATAGTCTATACTATGTGTAAATTGTTGTTTTAGTCAATCTATTTTTGATCAACTTTAGTCCCTATATTTTTCAAATTTTAAAATTTTAATCCTAATCCTAATGAGACACCAACAATATGCCTAAATTACAAGGACTATAAATGATCAAATTAAAGAAAAAAATTAAATAAGCAACTTATGTATAACAAAATAGCTAAAAAGAAATTTTACTTAACATATTTAAATACGACCATTCATGTCAGGATAAAAAATTCAAAATTTAAAAGTATAGAAATTTAAAGTGATCAAATTAGAGTACAAAGACTACTATATGATTTTAGCATAATATATGATAATTTTTTTTTTGAAATTTTTAACATATATTTTCCATTTTGATTAGTTTTTTCTACAGAAAAAAAAATCTAAATGGTTTCTTCAACATACGTACTTCGTATAAGAAACCATAGAAAAATTAGGTAAATTATTATTATAATAATATGTTATAATTAATAAATATTTTTAAAACAAATAAAATTAATTTCAATTACAATTAAACCTAAATATAATTCTTTCAAAATAATATAAAATTTCTTGTCTGGCTTAGTGGATAAGTATTGCACTCTCGCCCTAAAGGTTCCAGGTTCGATCCTTCTTGAAGCCATGCATGCATTTATTTACTAAAAATTGATATTTGAATATGCTACATCATCTATACTTAAATTTCAATGATCTAATGAAAACTTAAAAGTTTGCGGACTAAAATGCAAAAGCTCCATTAAATTTCAAGGACAATTAGTGATTAGTTTAAAACCCTAAATAAAATGGTTACAATTAAAAATATAATTAATTTTTAATTATTGACAGTGACGGCATATTAGAGACACTATTTAAATATGTATTTGTGATAGAATGTTTGTCACTAGTAAGAATAACATTAGTGTCTAAATTTTAGTCACTATTAATAATCATTTGTGTCAAATAGTGTGGTTATAAAAAACATAACTATTGTGACGAAATACATGAAAATTGTCACTAATATAATAGTGACGGAGTTATTAGTGACGACATGTGACGACTCAGAAATATAGTCACTGTAAATTTCAGTGACTAAATTTAACACTTTTTGTGACTATTTTCAATGTCACTACAAATGCATTTTCTTGTAGTGGGTGTAGCTCCAGTGATACTCGTATCGGAACAGGGGTGGTGTCGTTTCGATACGATTTGACACTGTGAGCCTCCTTTTTGGAACTCATTTCGATACGTTTCGAGACTGTGAATCCCCGTTTCAAAACCCGTTCTGATACCTTTTGCTACTATTGACCCCCGTACCGGAACGGAGTAGACCATATCGGTACGACTTGGTCTGGCTTTTTAAACTGGAGCCCGCGTTTCGGAACGAGCAAGCTTGTTTCAAAATGCATGCCTGTCAATTGGCTTTTTGGCATCTTTGAAGGTTCTCGGATGTTGTATTTTAGTCCCTAATGAATGTATGTCTCACTGTTGAGTTCATATGTGATCCTTGTGATGTTTATGCCTCACATGCATGTAATTTTGACTAACGAACTACTCGGTAAAGTTAAGTATCGTGTGTTCTACTGGAATGGTTTTCGTTCTCGCTGTTATCTTCACGCTTAGGATTTAATGTGACATCTAGGCAAGATAATAAAATGAAAAAAGAAAAAAATAGGGTCGCTAATCGGAGTGAGATCCTAATGGGTTTCGCTTCGGTTTTCCCCGTGTAACCCATTCGATTCGGCCTGTAGGCTAGACTGGGACGAGGGGGTTACATTTGGTGGTATCAGAGCCTCGGTTATGAGGTCTATCCGGGAAAGGTAAGTCAGGTAAGTTGGTTTGTATGTTTTTTTGCTATTGCACGGTGTATGAATGCATGCTTCTAGATGTCCTTGTTGTTGATCGACGTTTAGTCAAGTGTTCTCATTGCTAGGTGTTGTTATTGAAAATGGTTTTGGTTTAAAGAGTTGAGAACTTGGGTCCTTGCCCTTTTGCTAACCTAATGTTTTCTTTTGTGTGTGATGTGTTGTTTGTTTTAGATTTTATCACATTATGGTGAGATCGAGGGCGTGGCCTAGAGTGGGTGACCAGGGACCCGGGGGTGAGCCTTCTGCTCCCGATGGTGATGGGGTGGGTGGCGAAGGTAATGTGCCTTAGGCCGGTGCTAATGTTGGAGGTAATAGAGCCTAGGCGGGTCAGGGTTAGGTAGGTGCGAATATGACCCATTTGATTCAGACCATAGCCGGAACTTTTCAGATAGCTTTGGCCGGTATGCAAACTAAGCTGAGTGCTGGTGTTTCGGAACGCTCGAGAGGGTTTCGAAACGCTCGAGAGGGTTTCGAAATGGGTGTAGCTCTAGTGATACTCGTATCGGAACGGGGGTGGTGCTGTTTCGATACGATTTGACACTATGAGCCTCCGTTTTGGAACTCGTTTCGAGACTGTGAACCCCCGTTTCGGAACTCGTTTCGATACCTTTTGCTACTGTAGACCCCCGTACCGGAACGGAGTGGACCGTATCGGTACGGTCTGGTCTGGCTTTTTAAACCGGGGCCCGCGTTTCGGAACGGGCAAGCCTGTTTTGAAACGCTGGCTTGTAAATTGGCTTTTTGGCATCTTTGAAGGTCCCCAAATGTTGTATTTTAGTCCCTAATGAATGTATGTCTCCCTGTTGAGTTCATATGTGATCCTTGTGATGTTTCTGCCTCGCATGCATGTAATTTTGACTAACGAACTACTCGGTAAAGTTAAGTATTGTATGTTCTACCGAAATGGTTTTCGTTCTCGCTGTTATCTTCACGCTTAGGATTTAATGTGACATATAGGCAAGATAAATAAAATGAAAAATGAAAAAATAGGGTCGCTAATCGGAGCGAGATCCTAATGGGTTTCGCTTCAGTTTTCTCCGTGCAACCCGTTCGGTTCGGCCTGTAGGCTAGACCGGGACGAGGGGGCTACAGCTCCTGCCTATCGACAGCAAGTAGTGGGTGCATTGTTAAGGCATATTACACTCTTAAGAAGAGGAGCGAGTTCGAACCTTAAAGATGATATTGTTGGAAGGGACAATTTCGCACCCCGAATATAGACCATAAAATGGACATATATATTACATAAATAAAATCTAATAAACTCGTCCGAATCAAACCGATTTTTCCCACAGTACTAAACCATGGAGAGTGGAGACGTATTCACAATTGACAATTCTACACCGCGTATTTCTTATGGTTATTAATATTATTCCTCTCATTAATAATTGTGTTTAAAATATTTTAATTTTTTCTTAAAAAAATAAAATATTTTAAATTTATATAAATTTTAATGTATCAGTAATTTGAATTATATAGATTTAGAGACATTTATATCGTCATGTTTATATATTATTGTTAACCATTTAGACACGTGGCCAAATAATAATGGTTTCCTTATTTAGTAGTTTGTTTGTTATATCTGTTAGGCTGTTAGGGTTTAGTTGTTATCCATTGGATAACTGCTCTTCACAGTGTATAAAATGAGAGCCTTGCCTCTCCATCGAACTCAGCGAGAGATAAATGAAATTCTGAATTTTTTCTCTATTGTGCTTCAAAGAGTCTTGTGTTTTACTATCTTTGTCAATGCTTAACATGGTATCAGTTGCTAGGTAGTTGAGTTGTTCTCATGCGTAAAAGCCTCAGCTGATTTTCTTGTGATTCTTCTTTCTTAATCTTCTTCAGAACTTCTCGTTCTGTTCTTCTCGCTCAGGTGTTAAAATTCTTTTCGTTTGCAAAGTTTCTTGCGTTATTTTCTTTCTCCATAACTTCTTGTTCTCAGTTTTTCTTGTGTTCATGGCTCCCCCAGATAATGTTGAAAAAAAAATATAATTTAAACTTTTCATGAATAGGTACAACTATTCATGAACATATGTTAATGAATGGATGCAACCATTCATCATGAATAGATGCAACCTTTGCATGATGAAAAGATGTAATTTTTTGAATAGCCACTAACAAGCCTATATAAAGGATTGTTAGTGATGGAACAAATCATTCAATTTTGTATTCTTGTAATAACATTCTATTTCTCTTCCTTTCTATAAAAGTCTTATAATTCTTCCACCTATTTCTAACAAAGTGGTATCAGAGCTTGGTTCGATAGTTAAAAAAAGAGAAGAAGATGGCCAACAATGGTATGTTTCCATTTCAATCTCCTCGTCTTACAAAAGACAACTATGAAAATTGGTGTCTCCGTATGAAGGCTTTACTTGGAGCACAAGATGCTTGGGAGATCACTCACAAGGGTTATGAGTCTCCTCAAAACGAAGCGTCGTTGTCACGACAAGAAAAGGAGGCTTTGACAAAAACAAGGATGAAAGATCAACATGCTCTCACCCTCATTCACCAATGTTTGGATGATTCGATGTTTGCAAAAGTGGCAAATGCCAACACCGCAAAGGAAGCATGGGAGATTTTGCAAAATTCTCTCCAAGGAGTTGACAAAGTGAAGAAGGTTCGACTCCAAGTATTACGAGGTGAGTTTGAAACCTTGCGGATGAAGGAATCCGAGTCCATTTCGGATTATTACTCAAGGGTGATGACTGTTGTTAATCAAATGAAGAGATATGGAGAAACCATAGAAGATGTTCGTGTGATTGAAAAGATCATTCGTTCTTTGACTCCAAAGTTTGATTATGTGGTTTGTGTCATTGAGTCAAAAGATTTAGACTCTATGACTATTGAAAATGTTATGGGTGATTTGCAAGCTCATGAAGATAAATTAAATAGAAGACAAGAAGAGTCCATTGAACAAGCCCTCAAAGCCAAGGTATTTTTGAAAAATAATCGAGAAGAAAAGAATAAAAAAGGACGAGGACGCGGACGAGGTCGAGGTTATGACCAACGAGGAAATGGAAGAAGTGATCATGAAGATCGTACATCATTAAGAAACCGAGGAAGATCAAGAGGAAGAGGAAGATTTAATTATCAAAGACCGAATGAAAAGAAGCATGACAAGTCCAATATTGAATGTTATAATTGTCAGAAATTTGGTCATTTTTCTTGGGAATGACAAAATGAAGGTAGAAATGAGGAGAGAGTCAATCTCATTGAAGATCAACAAGATATTGAAGAGCCAACCTTGTTGCTAGCAATGAAGAATGAGGAGAAGAATGATGCAAGCACATGGTACCTTGACAATGGAGCAAGCAATCACATGTGTGGAGATAAAGAGGCATTTGTGGAACTTGATGAGAAAGTTAAAGGCAATGTTTCATTTGGAGACTCCTCGAAAGTCCAAATTCAAGGGAAAGGTACAATCTTAATTTCTCTAAAGGATGGGAGCCATAGCCTTATTACTGAGGTTTATTATGTGCCTAAGCTAAGAAGTAATATTTTGAGTTTGGGACAACTCCTTGAAAAGGGTTATGAAATTCATATGAAAGATTGTTGTCTTTGGCTAAGAGATCAATATGGAAACTTGGTGGCTAAAGTATCAATGTCGAAGAATAGAATGTTCATGTTAAATCTCAAGACGATTGGTGCAAAGTGCTTGAAGGCTAGCGTGGAAAATGAAGCTTGGTGTTGGCACATGAGATTTGGTCACTTGAATTTTGGAGCCCTCAAAATGCTTGGAGAAAAAGAGATGGTAAATGGAATTCCAACCATTAGTCACCCTAACCAATTGTGTGAAGCGTGTCTTCTAGGCAAGCATGCAAGGTCAAGTTTTCCAAAAGAAGCAACATCAAGAGCGACCGAGCCCCTTCAACTTATTCATGCTGATATATGTGGACCCATCAAGCCGTTATCATTTGGTAAAAGCAGATACTTCTTACTTTTTATTGATGATTACAGTAGGAAGACTTGGGTGTACTTCTTGAAGCAGAAATCTGAAGCATTCGTTGCTTTTAAAAATTTTAAAGCACTTATTGAAAAAGAAAGTGGCTACGAGATAAAATCTCTGAGATCCGACAGAGGAGGCGAATTTACTTCTAATGAATTCAATGCTTTTTGTGAAGCAAATGGAATTCGTCGTCCTTTGACAGTGCCCAGATCCCCACAACAAAATGGCGTTGCAGAACGAAAAATAGGACCATTTTGAACATGGCAAGAAGTATGTTGAAGGCAAAGAATATGCCCAGGGAATTTTGGGCCGAAGCTGTTTCATGTGCAGTTTATCTATCCAATCGCTCACCAACAAAGAATGTGGATAATGCAACTCCTCAAGAAGCTTGGAGCGGAAAAAAGCCAAGTGTAAGACATATTCGGGTGTTTGGAAGCATTGCCTATGCACATGTACCTGACCAAGGTAGATTAAAGCTTGATGATCGGAGTTCTAAATATGTTTTCATTGGCTATGATTCAAACTCCAAAGGCTACAAGTTGTACAATCCAAGCAATGGAAGGATTATCATAAGTCGTGATGTTGAGTTCGATAAACAAGCAAGTTGGAATTGGGAAGCACAAGAAGAACAATCTTATGATTTCTTTCCATACTTTGTGGAAGAACAAGATGTGGCTCCAACACAAGTAATGAACCATCTGCCAGACATGACTCCTCAACAAGACATGACTCCTCCCCCTTCACCTACTCCGGTCCATGAAAGTTTTGAAGAAAGCTCTAGCTCTGGAGAAAGCTCAAGTGAAACGCCACATAAATTCAGAAGTGTCGAAGATTTATACCGCTCCACTAAAGCTATCAATAACTTGTTTTGTCTATTTATAGATAACGAGCCACTTAACTTCGGTGATGCAGTGAAAGATGAGAGTTGGAGACTAGCCATGGATGAAGAAATAAAATCAATTAAGAAGAACAACACTTGGGAGCTATCAGAACTTCCAAAAGGACATAAAGCTATTGGGGTCAAGTGGATTTTCAAGAAAAAGAAGAATGCAAGAGGAGAAGTGGTGAGATACAAAGCAAGACTTGTTGTTAAAGGCTATAAGCAGAAGCATGGGATCGATTATGATGAAGTCTTTGCACCAGTTGCTCGAATTGAAACTATTCGATTGATTATTTCTCTAGCGGCTCAAAAGAAGTGGAAAATCCATCAACTTGATGTGAAATCGGCATTTCTTAATGGTTTCTTAGAAGAGGAAGTTTACATTGAACAACCCATTGGATACAAAGTCAAAGGGCAAGAAGATAAATGTCTAAGGTTGAAAAAGGCATTATATGGATTGAAGCAAGCGCCTCGTGCATAGTACAGCCGCATCGACAAGTATTTTCAAGATAAAGGTTTTGATCGTTGCCTACATGAACATGCACTTTATATTAAAGTGAAAGATGGTGGAGATATCTTGATAGTTTGTCTGTACGTGGATGATTTGATTTTTACAAGCAACAATCACAACCTAATTGAAGAATTCAAGAAGGATATGTCACTTGTTTTCGAGATGACTGATGTGGGTCTAATGTGTTATTATTTGGGCCTAGAAGTGGAACAATCTGAGGATGGAATATTCATCTCACAAAAGGGCTATGCAAAAGAAGTGTTGAAGAAATTCAAAATGCTCGATTGCAATCCTGTTAATACTCCAATGGAATGCGGGGTAAAGTTGTCAAAGTTCAATGATGGAATAAAGGAAGATTCAACACTCTTCAAAAGTCTTGTAGGAAGTTTGAGATACTTGACTTGTACAAGACCTGATATCCTATTTGCAGTTGGTGTAGTAAGTCGCTACATGGAAGCTCCTACATCAACTCACATGAAGGCTGCTAAAAGAATTCTTCGTTACTTAAAGGGTACTATTGACTTTGGGCTATTCTACTCCTCTTCTCATGACTTTCAACTCATGGGATTTTGTGATAGTGATTTTGCCGGCGACATAGATGATAGAAAAAGCACCTCTAGATTTGTGTTTTTCTTGGGAGATTGTTGCATCTCTTAGAGTTCAAAAAAGCAATCCATTGTGACTCTTTCCACATGTGAAGCAGAATATGTAGCAGCAACTTCTTGTACGTGTCATGCTATTTGGCTTAAAAGATTAGTTAAAGAACTTCACTTACCACAAGAAGGGCCTACTAAAATTTGCATCGATAATAAGTCTGCACAAGCACTTGCCAAGAATCCGGTGTTTCATGATCGAAGTAAACACATTGACACCCGATATCATTTTATTAGAGATCATATTGCCAAAAAGGAAGTGGAGCTCAAGTTTGTAAAGACTCAAGATCAAGTTGCAGACATTTTCACAAAACCTCTCAAGTTTGAAGATTTTCAAAGAATGCGTGAAAGCCTTGGTGTGATCAAGAAAAGTTAAAATTAAGAGGGAGTGTTGAAAAAAATATATAATTTAAACTTTTCATGAATAGGTACAACTATTCATGAACATATGTTAATGAATGGATGCAACCATTCATCATGAATAGATGCAACCTTTGCATGATGAAAAGGTGCAAAATGAAAAGATGTAATTTTTTGAATAGCCACTAACAAGCCTATATAAAGGTGTTGAGTGTGTAAAAGTTCTATTATTTACACCCTTTTTAACCCATATTTCTGCTGCATTCAAGCATTATTGCATTGCATTTAGGTAAGTTTTCAGTAAAACATCACATATGGATTAAAAGCACGGATTCTACTAAAAGATGGCTATTTTCGCAGGTATCTGCCATAGTAGACGTTGAAGGCAGGCGCATGGCAGAGAAGCAGGAAAGCTGAACTGGACAAGTAGACAAAGAAGACGAAGCTGCCATGGACCTGTCGTGACAGCATGGTGACAGCAAACTTATGAAGATGAAAAGCAAAGTGGACCTCGATAGATAGAGAAAAATCTGCTCGTCTGTCGTGTGAAAGCCACATATTTTTCCAAGCCCCGGATCAAAAGATATGTCAAGCCAAAGCTCAAGGAAAGGAAATTCCTAAAAGCAAGGATGCGGCTGGAAAGTAGGAGTCTTTAGAGATTTAGTCTTTATTAGAATCTTACTTTTAATTAAAGTTGTAATCCTTGTTACCTTAGATGACTTGAGCCCAAAGCTTATATAAGGGCATAGATTTAACCTAGGAGGCACAATCGATTACCCCATAATCGAAACCAAACCCCTGCCGTCCACCCGTCACCGATATGTTCTAAATTCCCCCTAGGGCTACGGGTTGTTTTGTAAAGTAGTTGCAAGGGTTGCTTTGTTTTAGGATTTTTCAGTTCAATAAAATAAACTTCAAGTTCTCTTATTTTGGTTTTAACATCTTGCAAGAGCATCGGGAGAGCATTGTGAGGTTATCCATTTACTTAGCATCGGGAGAGTTAAGTATACGAAAGAAATAAAGAGCGCGTTCTCTAGTTTATAGTTGAACCATCTCGTGCCTAGGGATAGGGCGAGGTTAAGTGGCTAAGGAAGAATTCATACACATCGGTGTTCATCCTTCGATTCACGCCGGGAGGTATCATCAAAGACGTGATCATCGACAGACTTGGACCTAGGGATAGGCCAAGGCAGATCTGGGATTCTTGCCAAGCTTGAAGTACGGAGTTGGTGTGTCTGCTGCCGCGACAGCTAACGGACAGCCGCCGCGACAGGTGCTGTCGACGACGGAGCGACGACAGAACTGGAGATCCTAAGCAATTCAATACCAGCCCAGTCTCTCTATCTTGATAACTCAATTCTTTTATTTGCGTTTTTATCTTATTATTTTCGTGGCAATTCTAAACTATCTCTTTTACTTCGTGCAGTAAACTAAGGTGAAGTCATTAGCCCAATCCTTGTGGAGACGATATCCGATACTTCGTATCACTTTACTACTTGCGTCGTGTACACTTGCACTACAATTGCGATAGACTCTTTTACACGCAACAAGTTTTTGGCGCCGTTGCCGGGGATTGGAAACATAACTACATCTTTCTTTTATTGCACTTTTTGCTTTTATTTTTATTTTTATTTTTGTTTAATTTTTATTTTTATTTTTCTTTAATTTTTCTTTTGTGCTTTCAACTCTCGCTTTTCACGAGGTTTTCTTGTTTATGCGCAGATCCAAAAGAGGTGAAGATCCTGAGTATAAATTAGATCCGGAGATCGAACGTTCCTTCAATCTCAAGAAACAACTTCGCCGCCTTTTAGACCGGAACGAATACCTCGAGGAACAGCTAGAGCAGATGGCACGTAACCAGCCTGTTGGTGGCGGTGTACCGCCTGTCGATGACCCGCCCGCAGCAGATGGACGACGGTCATGTCGTGACTACATGCTGAACGATCATGTAGAGCTGGAGACCACACTGCCGGATATTGATGTTGACAACTTCGAACTTAAACTTGTCATGTTTAGTATGATCAACAACGCCGGGCAGTTCAGTGGTTCTGCGACAGAAGATGCTAGGGAGCATCTCAAAACGTTCCAGGAGATCTGTGGTTCGTTTAGACTGCCAGGAGTTAGTCCGAAGATACTGAGGCTTCGGTTATTCCCCCATTCATTGAGGGACAGAGCTAAAACTTGGTGGAATAAACTTACACCGGGTTCCATTATGACTTGGGCAGATCTAACTCGTGAATTTTTATCTCGTTTTAATCCTTCACATTTATCTGAGCGATTACGTAATGAAATTGCTACTTTTCAACAGGAAGATGACGAGCCAATGCACGAGGCCTGGGACAGGTTTACTACTCTTCTTCGGAACTGCCCAATGCATGGATTTCCCGTCTGGAATCAGGTAACTAAGTTTTATAATGCTGCTAACTTACAAACTCGCATTCGAATTGATTCTGCAGCAAATGGACTATTATTGGATAAAGATCCGGACGAGGCATTGCAAGTTCTGAAAAATCTAGCTAAGAATGAGGAGCAGTTTCCGACAGCTAGAAGAGGGGGTAAACGGGTACTTGCTGTCAAGGACTATGAGGCCGACAGCACTATGAAATCACAGGTAGCATTCCTTACTAAAGCAATGAAACACTTATTGAGAGAAGAGGAATTACGAGGATTTGCTGTCGAGGAAGTTTGTGCTATTTGTGAGGGAAATCATAGTAGGGATGAGTGCCCGATAAATATAGAAGAGGGAAAATATGTTGGAAATTACAAGCCGAACTACAATTCCAACAACTATAATCCCAATTGGAGGAAAGATCCAAATTTTCCTGGAGTAACACTAACAATGCCCTGAATCCGCAAGCATATAATTAGAATCAGGGGGTCCTAGATTGTTGACGCGACAGCAACTGCCGCCGCAGAACCTGCCGCAGCACCTGCCGCCGCAGCAGCAACAGCAGCCACTGTTGAGTGTGTAAAAGTTCTATTATTTACACCCTTTTTACCCATATTTCTGCTGCATTCAAGCATCATTGCATTGCATTTAGGTTAGTTTTCAATAAAACATCACAATTATATAAAAGGCACAGATTCTACTAAAAGATGGCTATTTTTGCAGGTATCTGTCATAGTAGAAGATGAAGGCAGGCGCAGGGCAGAGAAGCAGGAGAGCGGAACTGGACAAGCAGCCGAGGAAGACGAACCTGTCATGGACCTGTCGTGACAGCATGGTGACAGCAACTTTATAAAGAGGAAAAGTCAAGTGGACCTCGATAGATAGAGAAAAATCTGCTCGTCTGTCGTGTGAAAGCCACATATTTTTCCAAGCCCCAGATCGAAAGATATGTCAAGCCAAAGCTCAAAGAGAAGAAATTCCTAGAAACAAGGATGCGGCTGGAAAGTAGGAGACTTTAGAGATTTAGTCTTTATTAGAATCTTACTTTTAATTAAAGTTGTAATCCTTGTTACCTTAGATAACTTGAGCCCAAAGCTTATATAAGGGCATAGATTTAACCTAGGAGCATAACCGATTACCCCAGAACCGAAACCAAAACCCTGCCGTCCACCCGTCACCGACATGTTCTAAATTCCCCCTAGGGCTACGGGTTGTTTTGTAAAGTAGTTGCAAGGGTTGCTTTGTTTTAGGATTTTTCAAGTTCAATAAAATAAACTTCAAGTTCTTTTATCTTGGTTTTAATATCTTGCAAGAGCATCGGGAGAGCATTGTGAGGTTATCCATTTACTTAGCATCGGGAGAGTTAAGTATACGAAAGAGATAAGAGCGCGTTCTCTAGTTTATAGTTGAACCATCTCGTGCCTAGGGATAGGGCGAGGTTAAGTGGCTAAGGAAGAATTCATACACATCGGTGTTCATCCTTCGATTCACGCCGGGAGGTATCATCAAAGACGTGATCATCGACAGACTTGTGCCTAGGGATAGGGCAAGGCAGATCTGGGATTCTTGCCAAACTTGAAGTACGGAGTTGGTGTGTTCGCTGCCGCGACAGCCAACGGACAGCCGCCGCGACAGGTGCTGTCCGCGACGGGCGCGTGACAGAACTGGATTTCCTAAACTCTGCAATACCTGCACTACTGAGCAATTCAATACCAGCCCATTCTCTCTATCTTGATTTCTCTATTCTTTTATTTGCGTTTTCTTTATTATTTTCGTGACAACAATCTTAACCTATTCTTTTCCCCTTGTGCAGATAGCGAAGGAAAGGGTTAGCCCAGTCCCTGTGGAGACGATATCCGATACTCTAGTATCACTTTATTACTTGCGACGTGTACACTTGCACTCAATTGCGATAGACACTTTTACACGCAACAAGTTTTTGGCGCCGTTGTCGGGGACTGGCAACACACTCTTACCCTAGCTTCTGCACTTTTCTTTTATTTTTATTTTATTTTATTATTTTTTTAACAAAAAAAAAACTCTAGTGAAAATACAGGTTCAAGGGCATCAACATGCCGGGAAAAACCATTCGAGAGTTGATGTGGGAAAGTTCTCGCAACTACCGTAAAGACATGCTGCCACGACAGCAATAGGGGTAGCAAAATTTTTTATGGTACGATCAAAACCCACAAAATTTTTTATACCATAACAGTTTTGCTGCAGAACCCGACCTGCCCTAGCAATGTCATCATCCTCAAGAGCAGTCAAAATCCTTAGAAGACACACTGCAAGCCTTCATGGCACTCGCTCAAAAAGTGTCGGCTTCTACGATCGCAAGTATCGCCAAGATGGATGAACTCTTGAGCAGACCTGTCCTCATTCATGCCACGACTGAACCTAAAATCTCGAGGCAAGATGACGAGGACGCCCATGTGAAGGAATACCCAACATATGATGAGTCTGAGCAACAACTTGCCATGACAATGATCGAGGAGCCGGAATGGAGCAACACCGCGACAACACTGAGTGAAATTCAAGAGAATGTCACGGCAGCAACAACTTTTGAGGCAGAAACTCCAGTCAAAGCAGAAACTGCCGCCTCGACAGAAACTGCCGCCTCGACAGCAACTTCCGCCTTGACAGCAACTTCCGCCTCGACAGAAACTGCCACCTCGACAGCAACTGCCGCCTCGACAGCAACTGCCGCCTCGACAACAACTGCCGCCTCGACAACAACTGCCGCCTCGGCAGAAACTGCCGCCTTGACAGCAACTGCCGCCTCGGCAGCAACTGATGCTGAAGCAGCAACCACATCAGAGGCAAATTCTAAACCCACCACCTCGATTATGCCTGACCAAGATTGCACACATCCATCCCTGTCATGGCACTCGCACGACCACCTAGAAGAGCTACCCAATGACAATGCCTCACCGATGGAATATGAGCAGGTAATAAACGAACCTTTTGAATTATATGAAAACTCACCAATTCCATTGCAGGCATTTGAGGAACCAAAGCTGGTGGACACAGAATCATCAAAGTCTCTACTGATGGAGATCTACGAGTGGTCAACAGAATTTGGTATAGAGAGTGACGGCACTTACCAATGTCCCATTGACCTGCAAAGTAACCTGATAAAAAACTGTCAAAATAACTACCTGCCGCAGCAGCGGGCACGACAGCAAGGGCTACATTCAACCACAACATTATTCAACGAAAACAAGGTAAGTTTGTGGCCGAATGTCAATTTGATTATTTCTAATCATATATTCATGCCCTCATAAACATTACCAAGAAGGGAGGACTTCATGGACTACAAAGGAAAGAGAAAGAAAGGAGCACCCACCATGAGAATAATCACTAGATGGAGGGTACGGATGGACTTCAAGAAGTACCGGAAACGACGCCTCAAGCATTATCAGGGGACTAAAGCCCCATGAATACAGGAAGTGGTTACCTTAGAAGATGCCCCACATGGCATCCCTAACTTAACTTAACTTTTATTTTTATTTGTTTTATTATTATTAGGAAATAAGGATTATTCTATTTTAATAATGTTTTTATAGGAAATAAAGGAGTCAAGAAGGACAGGAGAAGTGACTCAAGCCCACCATCCATCCACCAGCCCAACAGAGCCCATTTATTAAAACCTGTCGTTTCGGCTGCCGCCGCAGACGGATAAGACAGGCTGTCAACAGACTGACACGGCAGACGCAGAAGCGTGCGGCAGACGCGTAACAGACGCATAAATGCGTGTCAGACGCGTCAGACACGCTAAATACCATCCGTCGCCACGTTATTCACGCCTGCCGTTACAGCATTAAACGGGCAGCAACTCGACCGCTATAAAACCCCGTTTCCATTTTCATTTTTTCTCACTTCTGTTTACTCTTCCTTGCTTTCTCCCCTAGTTTTATTTGCTTTCTTCATTTTTCACAACCCTTGCAACTAACATGTCGTCTAGACAGACCCGCCGTAGTGCTGCCTCAGGCTCTTCACCAGCAGCAGCGACGCCCTTCGCCACAAAGGAATTATGGGAGGAACGTGGTTTCGTGTACATCTGAAAGGCACCCAACATGGGACTCCGGCCGTTCATCGTACAGGCCATCACGGCTCAACTATGGGAGCACTTTGCTGAACAACCGGCAGAGCTAAACGACACATTAGTCCGGGAGTTTTATGCCGCCATAGACAGTAGAACGGCGACATCTGTCATCGTTCGAGGTGTTCAGGTGCCATTCACTGCCGACAGCATCAACAACATGTTTGGCCTCTACGTTGGCCCCGATTACGATGCCCACCAGAAATTTCTCGACACCCTCGATGCTGCCGCTTATGATGCTGTCATGGTAGAGTTGACAAAGGAGGGAACATCATGGACAACCAGCAAAAAGCGTATCATGCCTTCGTCCCACCACACGACAGTCAACCGGCAGCGGCTCGCCCTAATTCATTCCATCATGCACGACAAGCCTATCAATGTGGGCCGTTATATGAGGGACAGCATCCTGGACTGCACCTTCTGCTCCGACTCCCGCCTCTGCCTGCCGTTCACAATAACCTCCCTCTGCTGATGTGCAGCTGTCCCCGAGGAACCCTCCGACAAAATAATCAAGGGCAGAGGCTGGACAGACAACAACATCAACAGCCTCATGGAGCTGGTAGTGGCTACACCTGTCTCATCTTTCAATCCAGCCGGCTCCCCAGAAGAATCATCAGAGGAGCCTGTCCCTGAACCTGCCGCCGCAGCCGCTCCGACAGACCAGTCTGCCCTCATCCTTGCTGCGCTACAACGGGTAGAGGAGAGACAAATGGGATTGATGACGTTCATTCGGGACTTCGCTAACTCGACGGTAAACTTCATTACCCAAACTTTAAATTTTCCCGATGTTCAATTCCCTACATTTCCTGCCCATTATTTCCACATCCCCTCCCCTGTCCACACACCCACACCACCTGCCTCCCCACATTCCCACTCGACTGCTTCCACCCCATCACCTGCCCCGACGGCAGTAGGCAGTCCACCGGCCAACACCTCTGCCAGAGGAACAAAAAGGCCTGCCTCCGATGACAGCCCTCTGATCAGGAGGAATTTGGAGAGAGAGTTTACGCCTGTCAAGAGGATAAAGCACGTGGCAGACAGGAAGCAGATGCCCAAAGCTAGCACCATCACCAGCAGCACTTGGGACAGTGGCAGCAGTTTCGACATCCGGCTTGTGGAGCAGTCTGCCCCTGCACCTGCCCCTGAACCTGCCCAGCCTCCTCCACAGCCAAGATGCTGCCGTCATATCCGTCTTAGCAGCAGCAGCGAGGACAGCGACTGAAAATTTAAGTTTTTATTTCCCTCTTATTGCTGCCTGCCTTTATATTTTGTGATGTACTTTTCTTCATATTTTTGTTTTTTCTGTCATTTTGCATTGAGGGCAATGCAACCCTCGAGTTTGGGGGTGGCAACCCTCTATCATTAATGGAGTCTTAAGTACATCTTTTTATTATTGTTGTGTCTTTTAATTTCTCTTAAAAAAATCAGAAAATTTAAACTGTTGGCTTAAAACTGTGAAGTTAGCTTACCTGTCATGACGGCTCTGTCGTGGCAGCATCTTTAGGACAGGTTAAGGAAAAGTTTAGAGCCTTTCTATAGTTCTGAAAACTTAAACACTTTTGTGACTGTTATATTGCTTAGATTTCTTTTAGCCAAACTAGAATAGGAAGCTTAGAACTTGGATAGCCCCTAGAGGTGCCTAACACTGGCTCTAGGAAAGAAGTTTAGCAAAAGAAAATTTAAAACCTAGAGGTGCCCGAAACAGGCTCTAGGAAGCTAACTAGAGGTGCCCAACACTGGCTCTAGAAAAAATTAGCTTGAAAATAGAAGAAAAAGAAGCATGAAAATGTGCCTTCTAAAAAAAATAAACTTTGGCATAAAAATTCAAGTTAAGAAGTTGAATATTCTAGTGAAACTAAGAGAGTCTTAGCATATAACTGTTCACAAGCATGCACACACTGCACGAGAGCTATAGGGAGATTCCGGACAGATCCTAACCTTTCCGACAGGTTGCTGCCGCCATAGAGAATGAGCGACGGGTAAGGGACAGTTCACTGTTTGAAGGCCAACACAAAAATTTTCATTTTTCCTTTAAGTCTTGATTGCTTGAGGACAAGCAAAAACTTGAGTTTGGGGGTGTGTTGAGTGTGTAAAAGTTCTATTATTTACACTCTTTTTACCCATATTTCTGCTGCATTCAAGCATCATTGCATTGCATTTAGGTTAGTTTTCAATAAAACATCACAATTATATAAAAGGCACGGATTCTACTAAAAGATGGCTATTTTTGCAGGTATCTGTCATAGTAGAAGATGAAGGCAGGCGCAGGGCAGAGAAGCAGGAGAGCGGAACTGGACAAGCAGCCGAGGAAGACGAACCTGTCATGGACCTGTCGTGACAGCATGGTGACAGCAACTTTATAAAGAGGAAAAGTCAAGTGGACCTCGATAGATAGAGAAAAATCTGCTCGTCTGTCGTGTGAAAGCCACATATTTTTCCAAGCCCCAGATCGAAAGATATGTCAAGCCAAAGCTCAAAGAGAAGAAATTCCTAGAAACAAGGATGCGGCTGGAAAGTAGGAGACTTTAGAGATTTAGTCTTTATTAGAATCTTACTTTTAATTAAAGTTGTAATCCTTGTTACCTTAGATAACTTGAGCCCAAAGCTTATATAAGGGCATAGATTTAACCTAGGAGCATAACCGATTACCCCAGAACCGAAACCAAAACCCTACCGTCCACCCGTCACTGACATGTTCTAAATTCCCCCTAGGGCTACGGGTTATTTTGTAAAGTAGTTGCAAGGGTTGCTTTGTTTTAGGATTTTTCAAGTTCAATAAAATAAACTTCAAGTTCTTTTATCTTGGTTTTAATATCTTGCAAGAGCATCGGGAGAGCATTGTGAGGTTATCCATTTACTTAGCATCGGGAGAGTTAAGTATACGAAAGAGATAAGAGCGCGTTCTCTAGTTTATAGTTGAACCATCTCGTGCCTAAGGATAGGGCGAGGTTAAGTGGCTAAGGAAGAATTCATACACATCGGTGTTCATCCTTCGATTCACGCCGGGAGGTATCATCAAAGACGTGATCATCGACAGACTTGTGCCTAGGGATAGGGCAAGGCAGATCTGGGATTCTTGCCAAACTTGAAGTACGGAGTTGGTGTGTTCGCTGCCGCGACAGCCAACGGACAGCCGCCGCGACAGGTGCTGTCCGCGACGGGCGCGTGACAGAACTGGATTTCCTAAACTCTGCAATACCTGCACTACTGAGCAATTCAATACCAGCCCATTCTCTCTATCTTGATTTCTCTATTCTTTTATTTGCGTTTTCTTTATTATTTTCGTGACAACAATCTTAATCTATTCTTTTCCCCTTGTGCAGATAGCGAAGGAAAGGGTTAGCCCAGTCCCTGTGGAGACGATATCCGATACTCTAGTATCACTTTATTACTTGCGACGTGTACACTTGCACTCAATTGCGATAGACACTTTTACACGCAACAGCCACCACCTGCCACGAGTAGTGTATTGGAACAGACTCTGGCCACTTTTAAGTCTCAGACCGGTACGTATATGGAGAATATAAATCAGTTTGTCAAGAAGACGGAAAATTTTATAGATAAAACCGAGATGAGGATGACAAACCATGAAGCTACATTGAAATCTCTAGAGACACAAATGGGTCAGGTGTCACAACATATTAAGCCGAGGCAGAATGGAGGTTTCCCTAGCAATACTGAAAATGCTAGACCACCCCCACATGAGCAATGTAAGGCGATTACTACTAGGAGTGGGAAGAAACTACCAGGGCCGGAAAAAGAAGCTAATACAGAAAAGGAACCTGCCTTGGATAAACCTGTCGAGGAAGCTGCCCCGACAGGTGATAAACAGACTGCTGCCGATGAGCCTGTCACGACAGCAGAAGCGACAGAGGAGAAAAAAGATGATTATCGTCCTCAGATTCGCATACAGTGGGAAGGACGCATTGCTGATTATCGTCCTCCACCACCTTTTCCTCAACGGATACAGCAAGCTAAGCATGAATCTCAACTTAAAAAGATTTATGATATTTTTAAACAGGTTCATATTAATATTCCGTTGTTAGATGCCGTTAGGGAGATGCCCGGTTATGCTAAATTTCTCAAGGATGTTATGTCGAAAAAATCTAAACTTGGGGAATTTGAAACGGTAAGGATGCAAGAAGGTTGCATGAGTATTCTTCATAGGCAGCCGCCCCAGAAAAAGAAGGATCCAGGGAGCTTCATCATACCTTGTGTAATCGGCGACAAATTCGTGGGTAAGGCACTTTGTGATCTTAGAGCTAGTGTTAATCTAATGCCCAAATCTGTTTTTCAGAAATTAGGTATTGGGAAGGCGCGGCCCACAACAGTAACCCTACAGCTAGCCGACCGCTCTTACGTTCACCCCGAGGGAAAAATTGAAGATATTTTGGTAAGAGTGGATAAGCTTATTTTTCCTGCTGACTTTCTTATTTTAGATTGTGAGGCAGATGAAAACGCACCAGTCATCCTTGGGCGACCCTTCTTAACCACGGGAAGATCATTGATTGATGTGGAGAAAGGAGAACTCACCATGCACGTGAACGATCAAGAGATTAAGTTGAATGTTCTCCAAGCAATGAAACATGCTGATGTGGACGAGGAATGCAAGGCCATCATTGAGGTGACCTTTGATTACCCCTGCATCAGGTCGGGCTGCCGTGATATAAAATTTGGTCACTACTGCGACAGCCACCTACAAGCCTGTCACGACAGTGACGACGACAGCAACGACGACAGCACTGACAACAGCGACTCCTCTGAATCCGATACATCTGATACTGAAGGTCATGAGGAGGTAAACTGGTTAGACCATCGTCCAGGTAAGTTATTCGAACCCTTGAATTACACTTCGGATAACCATTTAGTCCAAAAGCCCTCTACTGTTGAACCACCTGTCTTAGAACTTAAGCCCCTGCCAGGGCAGCTTAAATATGCTTATCTTGGTTGTGATGACACACTGCCCGTAATCATCTCTGCTAAGCTGCCGCAGGAACAGGAACGACAGCTGATCGACATGTTAAGGCAGCATAAACGGGCGATTGGATGGACGATAGCAGATATACAGGGCATTAGTCCGGCAATATGCATGCACAAAATCCTCCTAGAGGAAGATCATAAGCCGACTATTGATGCCCAAAGGCGGTTAAACCTTGCAATGAAGGAGGTAGTGCGTAAAGAGATAATTAAATGGTTAGATGCTGGTATTATTTACGCCATCTCCGACAGCAAATGCGTAAGCCCGGTGCAATGTGTTCCCAAGAAAGGAGGCATGACAGTGATAACCAACGAAAACAATGAGTTAATCCCAACCAGGACTGTGACCGGTTGGAGGGTTTGTATGGACTATCGGAAGCTTAATAAAGCTACCCGAAAGGACCACTTTCCTTTACCCTTTATTGATCAAATGCTTGATAGATTAGCGGGTAAGCCTTACTATTGTTTTCTTGATGGTTACTCAGGTTATAACCAAATTGCTATTGCACCAGAGGATCAAGAGAAAACGACTTTCACATGCCCCTACGGAACATACGCATTTAGGAGGATGTCGTTCGGCCTCTGCAACGCACCTGCCACCTTCCAAAGGTGCATGATGGCAATATTCTCCGACATGGTAGAGGACTTCCTTGAGATTTTCATGGATGATTTTTCCGTCTTTGGAGACGATTTTGAAAGCTGCCTCGGCAATCTTCAAAAGGTACTTGAAAGATGTGAAAAAGCTAATCTTGTTCTAAATTGGGAAAAATGCCATTTTATGGTGGACGAAGGGATAGTCCTAGGCCATAAGATTAGCTGCCGAGGGATAGAAGTCGACAGGGCCAAAATAGAAGTCATAGAGAAGCTGCCGCCGCCAACCACAGTCAAGAAAATTAGAAGTTTTTTAGGGCATGCGGGTTTTTATCGAAGATTCATTGCAAATTTTTCAAAGATCACCAAACCGCTATGCCATCTTTTAGAGCAGAACCGACCCTTTGACTTTAATGAGGAATGTACTGAAGCATTCAAGATTCTGAAGGAAAAGCTAGTGACAGCCCCCATAGTACAGCCACCAGACTGGACACAACCATTTGAGATCATGTGTGATGCTAGTGACTATGCTGTCGGGGCAGCACTTGGGCAGCGCAGAGATAAGCTGTTTCACGTCATATACTATGCCAGCAAAACGTTGAATGACGCCCAAGTGAACTACACCACCACAGAAAAGGAGCTGTTAGCGGTGGTGTTCTCCATCGACAAGTTTCGTTCTTACATACTTGGAACGAAAGTAATAATACACACCGACCATTCTGCCCTAAAGTATTTGTTCGCAAAGAAGGATGCAAAGCCTAGGTTGATACGATGGATATTGCTATTACAAGAGTTCGACCTTGAGATCAAGGACAAAAAGGGGACAGAAAATCAGGTGGCAGACCACTTGTCGAGGTTGGAAAAGGGACAAAGTCTACCTATAGACGAGACAAACATACTGGAGACCTTCCCTGATGAGCAGCTCTTTGCTGCCGCAATCGTTGTCGCGACAGCCATGGCGGCAGGTAAGTCTTCTAACCTTCCCTGGTATGCTGATTTCGTTAATTTTATAGTTAGCGGAATATTACCTTCTGATCTTAATTATCAAGCCAGGAAGAGGTTCCAAAATGATGTTAAACATTATTATTGGGACGAACCTCTTCTTTTCAAACTATGCACAGATCAGGTTATAAGGAGGTGTGTACCACAAGAAGAGCAAGAAGACATTCTCCACCACTGTCATGCTTCATGTTGCGTGTAAAATAGTCTATCGCAATGGTACTGCAAGTGTACACGACGCAAGTAGTAAAGTGATACGAAGTATCGGATATCGTCTCCACAGGGATTGGGCTAATGACTTCACCTTGATTTACTGCACGAAGTAAAAGAAATATTTTAGAAAGTTGTCACGAATAATAAAGTAAAAACGTAAATAAAAGGATTGAATTATCAAGATAGAGAGAATGGGCCGGTATTGAATTGCTCGGTAGTGCAGGTATTGAGTTGCTTAGGATCTCCAGTTCTGTCGTCGCTCCCGTCGCCGACAGCACCTGTCGCGGCGTCTGTCCGTTAGTTGTCGCGGCAGCAGACACTAACTCAGTACTTCAAGCTTGGCAAGAATCCCAGATCTGCCTTGCCCTATCCCTAGGCACAAGTCTGTCGATGAACACGTCTTTGACGATACCTCCCGGCGTGAATCGAAGGATGAACACCGATGTGTATGAATTCTTCCTTAGCCACTTAACCTCGCCTTATCCCTAAGCACGAGATGGTTCAACTATAAACTAGAGAACGCGCTTTTATCTCTTTCATATACTTAACTCTCCCGATGCTAAGTAAATAGATAACCTCACAATGCTCTCCCGATGCTCTTGCAAGATATTAAAACCAAGATAAAAGAACTTGAAGTTTATTTTATTGAACTTGAAAAATCCTAAAACAAAGCAACCCTTGCAACTACTTTACAAAACAACCCGTAGCCCTAGGGGGAATTTAGAACATGTCGGTGACGGGTGGACGGCAGGGTTTTGGTTTCGGTTATGGGGTAATCGGTTATGCCCTAGGTTTAATCTATGCCCTTTATATAAGCTTTGGGCTCAAGTTATCTAAGGTAACAAGGATTACAACTTTAATTAAAAGTAAGATTCTAATGAAGACTAAATCTCTAAAGTATCCTACTTTCCAGTCGCATCCCTATTTTGTGGGAATTCTTTTCCTTGAGCTTTGGCTTGACATATCTTTTGATCCGGGGCTTGGAAAATTATTTGGCTTCCACACGACAGACGAGCAGATTTTTCTCTATCTATCGATGTCCACTTCACTTTTCCTCTTCAATGATCTGCTGTCACGACAGGTCCATGACAGGTTCGTCTTCTTCAGCTGCTTGTCCAGTTCAGCTCTCTTGCTTATCTGCCCTGCGCCTGCCTTCATTGTCAACCATGGCAGCTACCTGCAAAATATACCTTCTTTTAGTAGAATCCGTGCCTTTTATATAATTGTGATGTTTTATTGAAAACTACCCTAAATGCAATGCAATGATGCTTGAATGCAGCAGAAATATGGGTTAAAAAGGGTGTAAATAATAGAACTTTTACACACTCAACACACCCCCAAACTCAAGTCTTTTCTTGCCCTCAAGCAATTAAACCTAAAGAAAAATGAAATTTTTTTGTGTTGGCCTTCAAACAGTGAACTGTCCTTTACCCGTCGCTCATTCTCTATGGCGGCAGCAACCTGTCGGAAAGGTTAGGATCTGTCCGGAATCTCCCTATAGCTCTCGTGCAGTGTGTGCATGCTTGTGAACAGTTATATGCTAAGACTCTCTTAGTTTCACTAGAATATTCAACTCCTTAACTCAAATCTTTATGCCAAAGTTTATTTTTTTCGAAGGCACATTTTCATGCTTCTTTTTCTTCTATTTTCAAGCTAAAATTTTCTAGAGCCAGTTTTTGGGCACCTCTAGTTAGCTTCCTAGAGCCGGTTTCGGGCACCTCTAGGTTTGTGATTTTCTTTTGCTAAACTTCTTTTCCTAGAGCCAGTGTTAGGCACCTTTAGGGGCTATCCAAGTTCTAAGCTTCCTATTCTAGTTTAGCTAAAAGAAATCTAAGCAATATAACAGTCACAAAAGTGTTTAAGTTTTCAGAACTATAGAAAGGCTCTAAACTTTTCCTTAACCTGTCCTAAAGATGCTGCCACGACAGAGCCGTCATGACAGGTAAGTTAACTTCACAGTTTTAAGCCAACAGTTTAATTTTCTGATTTTTTTTTAAAAGAAAAATAAGTAAATAAAAAGACACAACAAATAATCAAAAGATGTGCTAAAGACTCCATTAAATATGGAGGGTTGCCACCCCCAAACTCGAGGGTTGCATTGCCCTCAATGCAAAATGACATAAAAACAAATAAAGAAAAACAAGATAAATAAAAGTACATCACAAATATATAAGGGCAGGCAGCAATAAGAGGAGAAAAAGAAATAAAAACTTAAATTTCATTCGCTGTCCTCGCTGCTGCTGCTGACGCGGATCTGATGTCGGCGTCTGCGTTGTGGAGGTGGCTGGGCAGGTTCCGGAGCAGGTTGATCAACAGGTTCATCAGCCTGTTGAGGGGCAGGGTCTTCCTCCGGTTGGGGGACAGGGTCGTCAGCAGGTTGAAGGGCAGGTGGCTCCACTAGCCTGACATCGGAACTGCTGCTGATGTCCCAGCTGCTGGTCATGATGGCTTTGGACAGCCTTCTCTTGTCGGCCACATGCTTAATACGTTTTACCCGCGTGAAGGCGCTGTCCAAATTCCTCCGTACAAGAGGGCTGTCATCAGTGGCAGCTCGCTTGGTTCCTCGAGGGGAGGGGACGAGGGCAGGATACACTTTTTGATAAAAGCGTTCCATAGTTTTGCCTCAGGGAGTAGCTGCCCCCTATTGACAGAGTGGGGGTTCTTCTTACTTGTGCTCCATGCCGTTCCCGCTTCTGTCAACTCCCTCATGACAGCATCATGTCCGGCAGCGTCGAGGGTGTCCCAAAATTGTTGATGAGCATCATCATTGGGGCCAAAGAAGAGGCCGAATACATGGTTGATGCTGCTGGCGGTGAAAGGAACTGTCACTCCTCGGACGGTGACAGATGTCGCCGTCTTGCTCTCGATCGCCGCATAAAATTCCCTGACCAGAGTGTCATTAAGTTCTGCCGGCTGCTCGGCAAAGTCCTCCCAAAGTTGTGCTGTTATGGCCTTCATAATGAACGGCCGGAGTCCCATATGGGGGGCATCTCTGTTATAGATGAAGCTCCGCTCCTCCCATAGTTCCTTTTTAGCGAACGGGGATGCTGCTGCTGAAGAAGAAGCGGCAGCAGCGTTCTGACGGGTTTGTCGTGAAGACATTTTGGTTGCAAGGGCTGAAAAAGAAAGAAAATAGATAAAACTAGAAGAGAATAACAAGAGAAAAAAAATCAGAAGTGATGAAAAATGAAAAGGGGAAGGGGTTTATATAGCGGTCGAGGAGCTGCCCATTTAATGCCACAACGGCAGGCGGGAATAACGGGGCGGCAGATTGAATGTAGCGTGTCTGACGCGTCTGACGTGCATTAATGCAGCTGCTGTGCGTCTGCCGCACGCTTCTTCGTCTACTGTGCGTCTGTTGACAGCCTGTCAAATCCGTCTGCGCCGGCAGCCGAATCGACAGGTTACCATAAATGGGCTTTATTGGGCTGGTGGATGGGCGGTTTTCTTGGGCCACTTCTTCTTTCTCACTTTATTCCTTTAGTTCCTAAAAGCTGAAATTAGAAAAATAAAACATTATTCGAAAATAGATCTAATTCCTAATAAATAATATTAATAATAAAAATAAAAATAAAAAATTAGGTTAAATTAGGGATGCCTTGTGGGGCATCACCTAAAGTAACCACTTCCTGTATTCCTGGGGCTTCAGTCCCTTGATAGTGCTTGAGGCGTTGTCCATTGACTTTGAATTGGTGCCCGTCCTTTAGTGATTGAATTGTAATGGCACCATGGGGAAAAACTTGAACTACTTGGAACGGGCCAGACCATCTAGATTTGAGCTTCCCTGGAAAGAGTTTCAACCTAGAATTAAACAACAACACAAGCTGCCCTGGGCAGAACTGTCGTGGCAGCAACTTCTTGTCATGCCACTTCTTAGTCTTTTCCTTGTAAATCCTTGCATTGTCGTAGGCCATTGTCCGTATTTCATCGATCTCATTCAAATCTAACAGCCTTTTCTGGCCTGCCTTGTCCAAGTCCATGTTTACTGCCTTGATTGCCCAATATGCCTTGTGTTCTATCTCGACAGGCAGATGACAGGTTTTCCCATAAATCAATCGGTATGGAGACATGCCCAATGGAGTCTTGAAAGCTGTTCTGTATGCCCATAGTGCATCATTCAGAAGCAAAGACCAATCTTTCCTAGTTGGTTTAACCATTTTTCAAGAATGTTCTTCACTTCCCTATTGGATATCTCAGCCTGTCCATTGGTCTGTGGGTGGTATGCTGTCGCGATCCTGTGCTTGACACCATATTTTTTCAAGGCGGCAGCAATTACCCTGTTGTCAAAATGTCTCCCTTCATCACTGATAATCGCCCTAGGGATGCCAAATCTAGAAAAGATGTTTTTGTGCAAAAACTTTTGGACCGTTTTGGCATCATTCTTTTGAGTTGCGATTGCTTCTACCCACTTGGAGACATAATCTACTGCTAGGAGGATGTAAAGATTTCCACACGAAGATGGAAAAGGTCCCATAAAATTAATCCCCCAAACGTCGAAGATCTCGACTTCCAAAATATTCTGCAGTGGCATCTCGTTTCTCCTTGAGATGTTACCTGTCCGCTGGCACCTGTCACAGTTTTTGTAAAATTCCTGTGCGTCCTTGTACAGTGTCGGCCAGTAGAACCCTGACTGCAGTACCTTGGCAGCAGTTTTATTGCCTCCTAAGTGTCCTCCATATTGTGAAGCGTGACAGTGATGGAGAATGTCTTCTTGTTCTTCTTGTGGTATACATCTCCTTATAACCTGATCTGCGCACATTTTGAAAAGAAGAGGTTCGTCCCAATAATAATGTTTAACATCATTTTGAAACCTCTTCCTGGCTTGGTAAGTAAGATCAGAAGGTAATATTCCGCTAACTATAAAATTAACGAAATCAGCATACCAAGGAAGGTTAGAAGACTTACCTGCCGCCATGGCTGTCGCGACAGCTATTGCGGCAGCAAAGAGCTGCTCATCTGGGAAGGTCTCCAGTATGTGTGTCTCATCTGGCGGTAGACTCTGTCCCGTCTCCAACCTCGACAAGTGATCTGCCACCTGATTTTCTGTCCCCTTTTTATCTTTTATCTCAAGGTCGAACTCTTGTAATAGTAAGATCCATCGTATCAACCTAGGTTTTGCATCCTTCTTTGCAAATAAGTACTTGAGGGCAGAGTGGTCGGTGTGTACTATAACCTTCGTTCCAAGTATGTATGAACGAAACTTGTCGATGGAGAACACCACAGCTAACAGCTCCTTTTCTGTGGTGGTATAAGTCACTTGGGCATCATTTAATGTTTTGCTGGCATAATATATTACATGAAACAGCCTGTCCTTGCGCTGCCCAAGTGCTGCCCCGACAGCATAGTCACTAGCATCACACATAATTTCAAACGGTTGCGTCCAGTCTGGTGGCTGTACTATGGGGGCTGTCACTAGTTTTTCCTTCAGAACCTTGAATGCTTCAGTACATTCTTCATTAAAGTCAAAGGGTCGGTTCTGCTCTAAGAAATGACATAGGGGTTTCGTGATTTTTGAAAAATTGGAAATAAATCTCCTATAAAAACCAGCATGCCCTAAAAAACTCCTAATGCCCTTGACAGTGGTTGGCGGCGGCAGCTTCTTATGACCTCTATTTTTGCCCTGTCGACTTCTATCCCACGACAGCTAATCTTGTGGCCTAAAACTATCCCTTCATCTACCATAAAATGGCATTTTTCCCAATTAAGAACAAGATTAGCTTTTTCACATCTTTCAAGTACCTTTTTAAGGTTGCTGAGGCAGCTCTCAAAATCGTCTCCAAAGACGGAAAAATCATCCATGAAGATTTCAAGGAAGTCTTCTACCATATCGGAAAATATAGCCATCATGCATCTTTGGAAGGTGGCAGGTGCGTTACATAGGCCGAACGGCATCCTCCTAAATGCATATGTTCCGTAGGGGCATGTGAAAGTCGTTTTCTCTTGGTCCTCCGGTGCAATAGCAATTTGATTATATCCTGAATAACCATCAAGAAAACAATAGTAAGGTTTACCCGCTAATCTATCAAGCATTTGATCAATAAAGGGTAAAGGAAAGTGGTCCTTTCGGGTAGCTTTGTTAAGCTTCCGATAGTCCATACAAACCCTCCAACCGGTCACAGTCCTGGTTGGGATTAACTCGTTGTTTTCGTTGGTTATCACGGTCATGCCTCCTTTCTTGGGAACACATTGCACCGGGCTTACCCATTTGCTGTCAGAGATAGCGTAAATAATACCAGCATCTAACCATTTAATTATTTCTTTACGCACTACCTCCTTCATCGCAAGGTTTAACCGCCTTTGGGCATCAATAGTCGGCTTATGATCTTCCTCTAGGAGGATTTTGTGCATACAGATTGCCGGACTAATGCCTTGAATGTCTGCTATCATCCATCCTATCGCCCTTTTATGTTGCCTCAACATGTCGATCAGCTGTCGTTCCTGTTCCTGCGGCAGCTTAGCAGAGATGATTATAGGCAGTGTGTCATCACAACCAAGATAAGCATATTTAAGCTGCCCTGGCAGGGGCTTAAGTTCTAAGACAGGTGGTTCGACAGTAGAGGGTTTTTGGATTAAATGGTTATCCGAAGTGTAATTCAAAGGTTCGAATAACTTACCTGGGCGATGGTCTAACCAGTTTACCTCCTCATGACCTTCAGTATCAAATGTATCGGATTCAGAGGGGTTGCTGTCGTCGTTGCTGTCGTCATCGCTGTCGTGACAGGTCTTTAAGTGGCTGTTGCAGCAGTGACCAAATTTGATATCACGGTAGCCCGACCTGATGCAGGGGTAATCGAAGGTCACCTCGATGATGGCTTTGCATTCCTCGTCCACATCGGCATGTTTCATTGCTTGGAGAACATTCAACTTAATTTCTTGATCGTTCACGCGCATGGTGAGTTCTCCTTTCTTCACATCAATCAATGATCTTCCCGTGGCTAAGAAGGGTCGCCCTAGGATGACTGGTGCGTTCTCATCTGCCTCACAATCTAAAATAAGAAAGTCAGCAGGAAAAATAAGTTTATCCACTCTTACCAAGATATCTTCTATTTTTCCCTCGGGGTGAACGTAAGAGCGGTCGGCTAGCTGTAGGGTAACTGTCGTGGGCCGCGCCTTGCCAATACCTAGTTTCTGAAAAACAGATTTGGGCATTAGATTAACACTAGCACCAAGATCACAAAGTGCCTTACCCACAAATTTATCGCCGATTACGCAAGGTATGAGGAAGCTCCCCGGATCCTTCTTTTTCTGGGGTGGTTTCCGATGAAGAATACTCATGCAACCTTCTTGCATCCTTACCGTTTCAAATTCCCCAAGTTTAGATTTTTTAGACATGACATCCTTGAGAAATTTAGCATAACCGGGCATCTCCCTAACAGCATCTAACAACGGAATGTTAATATGAACCTGTTTAAAAATATCATAAATTTTTTTGAGTTGAGATTCATGCTTAGCTTGCTGTATCCGTTGTGGAAAGGGTGGTGGGGGACGATAATCAGCAATGCGTCCTTCCCACTGCATGCGAATCTGAGGACGATAATCTTCCTTTTTCTCCTCTGTCGCTTCCGCTGTCGTGACAGGCTCATCGACAGCAGTCTGTTTGTCACCTGTCGGGGCAACTTCCTCGGCAGGTTTATTCAAAGCAGGGTCCTGTTCTGTTTCAACTTCTTTTTCCGGCCCTGGTAACTTTTTCCCACTCCTAGTAGTAATCGCCTTACATTGCTCATGTGGGGGCGGTCTAGCATTTTCAGTATTGCTAGGAAAACCTCCATTCTGCCTCGGTTTAATATGCTGCGACACCTGACCCATTTGTGTCTCTAGAGATTTCAAGGTGGCCTCATGGTTTGTCATTCTCATCTTAGTTTCATCCATAAAGTTTTCAGTCTTCTTGACAAACTGATTAATATTATCCATATACGTGCCAGTCTGAGACATAAAGGTGGCCAAAGTCTGCTCCAATACACTACCCGTGGCAGGTGGTGGCTACTGTTGTTGCTGAGGTGGCAGGTTTTGCGGCAGGTTCTGCGGCTGCAGTTGCTGTCGTGTCAACAATCTAGGACCCCCCTGATTCTGATTATATGCTTGTGGATTTAGGGCATTGTTAGGGTTACTCCAGGAAAATTTGGGATCTTTCCTCCAATTAGGGTTGTAGTTGTTGGAATTGTAGTTTGGCTTGTAATTTCCAACATATTTTCCCTCTTCTATATTTATGGGGCACTCTTCACTACTATGATTTCCTTCACAAGTAGCACAAATTTCCTCGACAGCAAATCCTCGTACTTCCTCTTCACTCAATAAGTGTTTCATGGCTTTAGTGAGGAATGCTACCTGTGATTTCATAGTGTTGTCGGCTTCATAATCCTTGACAGCAAGTACCCGTTTACTCCCTCTTCTAACTGTCGGGAACTGCTCCTCATTCTTGGCTAGATTTTTCAGAACTTGCAACGCCTCGTCCGGATCTTTATCCAATAATAGTCCATTTGCTGCAGAATCAATGCGAATACGAGTTTGTAAGTTAGCAGCATTATAAAACTTAGTTACCTGATTCCAGACGGGGAATCCATGCATTGGGCAATTCCGAAGAAGAGTAGTAAATCTGTCCCAGGCCTCGTGCATCGGCTCGTCATCTTCCTGTTGAAAAGTAGCAATTTCGTTACGTAATCGCTCAGATAAATGTGAAGGATTAAAACGAGATAAAAATTCACGAGTTAGATCTGCCCAAGTCATAATAGAACCCGGTGTAAGTTTATTCCACCAAGTTTTAGCTCTGTCCCTCAATGAATGGGGGAATAACCGAAGCCTCAGTATCTCCGGACTAACTCCTGGTAGCCTAAACGAACCACAGATCTCCTGGAACGTTTTGAGATGCTCCCTAGCATCTTCTGTCGCAGAACCACTAAACTGTCCGGCGTTGTTGATCATACTAAACATGACAGGCTTAAGCTCGAAGTTGTCAACATCAATATCCGGTAGCGTGGTCTCCAGCTCTACATGATCGTTCAGCATGTAGTCACGACATGACCGTCGTCCATCTGCCATCGGCGGGTCGCCGACAGGCGGTATGTCTCCTCCAGCAGGCTGGTTACGGGCCATCTGCTCTAGTTGTTCTTCAAGGTATTCGTTCCTGTCTAAAAGGTGGCGAATCTATTTCTTGAGATTGAATGATCGTTCGATTTCCGGATCTAACTTATACTCAGGATCTTCGCCTCTTTTCGATCTGCGCATAAACAAGAGAACCTTGTGAACAGCAAGAGTTGAAAACACAAAATAAAAATTAAAGAAAAACTAAAAACGGAAGCAAAAATAAAAATAAAAACAAAAAGTGCAATAAAAGAAAGATGTAGTTATGTTGCCAGTCCCCGGCAACTGCGCCAAAAACTTGTTGCGTGTAAAATAGTCTATCGCAATGGTAGTGCAAGTGTACACGACGCAAGTAGTAAAGTGATACGAAGTATCGGATATCGTCTCCACAGGGATTGGGCAAATGACTTCACCTTGATTTACTGCACGAAGTAAAGGAAATATTTTAGAAAGTTGTCACGAATAATAAAGTAAAAACGTAAATAAAAGGATTGAATTATCAAGATAGAGAGAATGGGCCGGTATTGAATTGCTCGGTAGTGCAGGTATTGAGTTGCTTAGGATCTCCAGTTCTGTCGTCGCTCCCGTCGCCGACAGCACCTGTCGCGGCGTCTGTCCGTTAGTTGTCGCGGCAGCAGACACTAACTCAGTACTTCAAGCTTGGCAAGAATCCCAGATCTGCCTTGCCCTATCCCTAGGCACAAGTCTGTCGATGAACACGTCTTTGACGATACCTCCCGGCGTGAATCGAAGGATGAACACCGATGTGTATGAATTCTTCCTTAGCCACTTAACCTCGCCTTATCCCTAAGCACGAGATGGTTCAACTATAAACTAGAGAACGCGCTTTTATCTCTTTCGTATACTTAACTCTCCCGATGCTAAGTAAATAGATAACCTCACAATGCTCTCCCGATGCTCTTGCAAGATATTAAAACCAAGATAAAAGAACTTGAAGTTTATTTTATTGAACTTGAAAAATCCTAAAACAAAGCAACCCTTGCAACTACTTTACAAAACAACCCGTAGCCCTAGGGGGAATTTAGAACATGTCGGTGACGGGTGGACGGCAGGGTTTTGGTTTCGGTTATGGGGTAATCGGTTATGCCCTAGGTTTAATCTATGCCCTTTATATAAGCTTTGGGCTCAAGTTATCTAAGGTAACAAGGATTACAACTTTAATTAAAAGTAAGATTCTAATGAAGACTAAATCTCTAAAGTATCCTACTTTCCAGTCGCATCCCTATTTTGTGGGAATTCCTTTCCTTGAGCTTTGGCTTGACATATCTTTTGATCCGGGGCTTGGAAAATTATTTGGCTTCCACACGACAGACGAGCAGATTTTTCTCTATCTATCGATGTCCACTTCACTTTTCCTCTTCAATGATCTGCTGTCACCATGCTGTCACGACAGGTCCATGACAGGTTCGTCTTCTTCAGCTGCTTGTCCAGTTCAGCTCTCCTGCTTATCTGCCCTGCGCCTGCCTTCATTGTCAACCATGGCAGCTACCTGCAAAATATACCTTCTTTTAGTAGAATCCGTGCCTTTTATATAATTGTGATGTTTTATTGAAAACTACCCTAAATGCAATGCAATGATGCTTGAATGCAGCAGAAATATGGGTTAAAAAGGGTGTAAATAATAGAACTTTTACACACTCAACACTTCACAATATGGAGGTCACTTAGGAGGCAATAAGACTGCTGCCAAGGTGCTGCAGTCAGGGTTCTACTGGCCGACACTATATAAAGATGCACAGGAATTTTACAAAAACTGTGACAGGTGCCAGCGGACAGGTAACATCTCGAGGAGAAACGAGATGCCACTACAAAATATTCTAGAAGTCGAGATCTTCGACGTTTGGGGGATTGATTTTATGGGACCATTCCCATCTTCATGTGGAAAATTGTACATCCTCCTAGCAGTGGATTATGTCTCCAAGTGGGTTGAAGCAATCGCAACTCAAAAGAATGATGCCAAAACGGTCCAAAAGTTTTTGCACAAAAACATCTTTTCTAGATTTGGCATCCCTAGAGCGATTATCAGTGATGAAGGGAGACATTTTGATAATAGGGTAATTGCTGCCGCCTTGAAGAAATATGGTGTCAAGCGCAGGATCGCGACAGCATACCACCCACAGACCAATGGACAGGCTGAGATATCCAATAGGGAAGTGAAGAACATTCTTGAAAAGATGGTTAAACCAACTAGGAAAGATTGGTCTTTACTTCTGAATGATGCATTATGGGCATACAGGACAGCTTTCAAAACTCCATTGGGCATGTCTCCATACCGACTGATTTATGGGAAAACCTGTCACTTGCCTGTCGAGATCGAGCACAAAGCATATTGGGCAATCAAGGCAGTGAATATGGACTTGGACAAGGCCGGCCAGAAAAGGTTATTAGATCTGAACGAGATTGAAGAATTACGGACAATGGCCTACGACAACGCAAGGATCTACAAGGAAAAGACTAAGAAGTGGCACGACAAGAAACTGCTGCCACGACAGTTCTGCCCAGGGCAGCTTGTGTTGTTATTTAATTCTAGACTTAAACTCTTCCCAGGAAAGCTAAAGTCTAGATGGTCTAGCCCGTTTCAAGTAGTTCAAGTTTTTCCCCATGGTGCCATCACAATTCAATCATTAAAAGACGGGCACCAATTAAAAGTCAATGGACAGCGCCTCAAGCATTATCAGGGGACTGAAGCCCCAGGAATACAGGAAGTGGTTACTTTAGGAGATGCCCCACACGGCACCCCTAATTTAACCTAATTTTTCTTTTTATTTATGTTATTATTATTATTTATTAGGAATTAGGTTTATTTAAATAATGTGTTGTTTTTATAATTTCAGTTTTTAGGAAATAAAGGAGTCAAGAAGGAATGAAGAAGTGGCCCAAGCCCACCGCCCATCCATCAGCCCAATAAAGCCCATTTATGGTAACCTGTCGTTTCGGCTGCCGCCGTAGACGGACTTGACAGGCTGTCAACAGACTGACATTGCAGACGCAGAAGCGTGCGGCAGACGCACAGCAGACGCATATAATACTCGACCGCTATATAACCCCGTTTTTCCCTTTCATTTTTCATCACTTCTGATTTTTCTCTCTTGTTTTCTCCTCTAGTTTTATTTGTTTTCTCTCTTTCACAGCCCTTGCAACCAAAATGTCGTCGAGACAAACCCGTCGTAACGCTGCTGCCGCTTCTTCTTCAGCAGCAGCGTCACCCTTCGCCAACAAGGAGTTATGGGAGGAGCGTGGCTTCATATACAACAGAAAAGCTCCCCATATGGGACTCCGGCCGTTCATTGTAAAGGCCATCACGGCACAGTTATGGGAGGACTTTGCCGAACAGCCGGCAGAGCTAAATGATACCTTGGTCCGGGAGTTTTACGAGGCCATAGACAGCAAAACGACGACATCTGTCACCGTCCGAGGAGTGGAAGTTCCCTTTACTGCCAACAGCATCAATCATATGTTTGGCCTCTTCTTTGGCCCCGATGATGATGCTCACCAACAATTTCTCGACACTCTTGATGCTGCTGCCTATGATGCTGTCATGGTGGAGTTGACAGAGGCTGGTACATCATGGACAACCAGCAAGAAGAACCCCCACTCAGTCAACAGGGGGCAGCTCCTCCCCGAAGCAAAACTTTGGAACGCTTTCATCAAAAAGCGTATCCTGCCCTCCTCCCACCACACGACAGTCAACCGACAGCGGCTGGCCCTTATTCACTCCATTATGCACGACAGGCCCATCAATGTGGGCAGATATATGAGGGACAGCATCCTCGACTGTGCCTTCCGCTCCGACTCTCGCCTTTGCCTGCCGTTCACTATCACTTCCCTCTGCCGATGTGCTGCTGTACCCGAGTCGCCCTCCGACAAACTACTCAAAGGTCATGGCTGGACTGACAATAACATCTCCAGCCTCATGGAGGTCGTAGCTGCAACACCCATCAATGCCTTCGATCCAAATGCACCACCTGCAGACTCAGATGAGGAACCTGCCACCGAGCCTGCCCCTGAAGCTGCCACCGCCACCGCTCCGACAGACCAGTCGGCCCACATCCTTGATGCAATCCTACGGGTAGAGGAGCGGCAAATGGGATTGATGACTTTCATCCGCGATTTCACAAATGCCACGGTAAATTTCATTACTAACACTTTACATTATACGGATGTCATCTTCCCCGCCCATTATTTCCATATCCCCTCCCCCACACCTACACCACCTGTCTCTCCTCATACACATTCTGCCGCTTCCACACCATCCCCTGCCCCGACGGCAGCAGGCAGCCCTCCGGCAGACACCTCCCCTCGAGGAACCAAGAGAACTGCCACTGATGACAGCCTTCTTATCTGGAGGAATTTAGAGAGTGAATTCACGCCGGTCAAACGGATCAAACATATGGCCGACAAGAAAAGGCTGCCCAAGGCTAGCACCACCACCAGCAGCTCTTGGGACAGTGGCAGCAGTTCTGATGTCCAACTTGTAGAGCAGCCTGCCCCAGCACCTGCCCCTGAACCTGCCCAGCCTCCTCCACAGCCCAGACGCCGCCGTCAGATCCGTGTCAGCAGCAACAGCGAGGACAGCGACTAAAATTTAAGTTTTTATTTTTCCTTTACTACTGCCTGCCTTTATCTTTTGTGATGTACTTTTCTTATTATTTTTGTCTTTATTTTTCATGTCATTTTGCATTGAGGGCAATATAACCCTTGAGTTTGGGGGTGGCAACCCTCCATCATTAATGGAGTCTTTAGTACATTTTTTTATTAATTGTTGTGTCTTATTATTTATTTATTTTCTCTTAAAAAAATCAGAAAACATTAAACTGTTGGCTTAAAACTGTGAAGCTAAACTTACCTGTCATGACGGTTCTGTCGTGGCAGCATCTTTAGGACAGGTTAAGGAGAAGTTTAGAGCCTTTCTATAGTTCTGAAAACTTAAAACACTTTTGTGACTGTTATATTGCTTAGATTTCTTTTAGCCAAACTAGAATAGGAAGCTTAGAACTTGAATAGCCCCTAGAGGTGCCTAACACTGGCTCTAGGAAAGAAGTTTAGCAAAAGAAAATCAAAAACCTAGAGGTGCCCGAAACCGGCTATAGGAAGCTAACTAGAGGTGCCCAAAACTGGCTCTAGTAAAACTTAGCTTGGAAATAGAAGAAAAATAAGCATGAAAATGTGCCTTCTAAAAAATAAACTTTGGCATAAAAATTCGAGTTAAGAAGTTGAATATTCTAGTGAAACTAAGAGAGTCTTAGCATATAACTGTTCACAAGCATGCACACACTGCACGAGAGCTATAGGGAGATTCCGGACAGATCCTAACCTTTCCGACAGGTTGCTGCCGCCATAGAGAATGAGCGACGGGTAAGGGACAGTTCACTGTTTGAAGGTCAACACAAAAATTTTCTTTTTTCTTTTAAGTCTTCATTGCTTGAGGGCAAGCAAAAACTTGAGTTTGGGGGTGTGTTGAGTGTGTAAAAGTTCTATTATTTACACCCTTTTTAACCCATATTTCTGCTGCATTCAAGCATTATTGCATTGCATTTAGGTAAGTTTTCAGTAAAACATCACATATGGATTAAAAGCACGGATTCTACTAAAAGATGGCTATTTTCGCAGGTATCTGCCATAGTAGACGTTGAAGGCAGGCGCAGGGCAGAGAAGCAGGAAAGCTGAACTGGACAAGTAGACGAAGAAGACGAAGCTGCCATGGACCTGTCGTGACAGCATGGTGACAGCAGACTTATGAAGATGAAAAGCAAAGTGGACCTCGATAGATAGAGAAAAATCTGCTCGTCTGTCGTGTGAAAGCCACATATTTTTCCAAGCCCCGGATCAAAAGATATGTCAAGCCAAAGCTCAAGGAAAGGAAATTCCTAAAAGCAAGGATGCGGCTGGAAAGTAGGAGTCTTTAGAGATTTAGTCTTTATTAGAATCTTACTTTTAATTAAAGTTGTAATCCTTGTTACCTTAGATGACTTGAGCCCAAAGCTTATATAAGGGCATAGATTTAACCTAGGAGGCACAATCGATTACCCCATAACCGAAACCAAACCCCTGCCGTCCACCCGTCACCGATATGTTCTAAATTCCCCCTAGGGCTACGGGTTGTTTTGTAAAGTAGTTGCAAGGGTTGCTTTGTTTTAGGATTTTTCAGTTCAATAAAATAAACTTCAAGTTCTCTTATTTTGGTTTTAACATCTTGCAAGAGCATCGGGAGAGCATTGTGAGGTTATCCATTTACTTAGCATCGGGAGAGTTAAGTATACGAAAGAAATAAAGAGCGCGTTCTCTAGTTTATAGTTGAACCATCTCGTGCCTAGGGATAGGGCGAGGTTAAGTGGCTAAGGAAGAATTCATACACATCGGTGTTCATCCTTCGATTCACGCCGGGAGGTATCATCAAAGACGTGATCATCGACAGACTTGGACCTAGGGATAGGCCAAGGCAGATCTGGGATTCTTGCCAAGCTTGAAGTACGGAGTTGGTGTGTCTGCTGCCGCGACAGCTAACGGACAGCTGCCGCGACAGGTGCTGTCGACGACGGAGCGACGACAGAACTGGAGATCCTAAGCAATTCAATACCTGCACTACCGAGCAATTCAATACCAGCCCAGTCTCTCTATCTTGATAACTCAATTCTTTTATTTGCGTTTTTATCTTATTATTTTCGTGGAAATTCTAAACTATCTCTTTTACTTCGTGCAGTAAACTAAGGTGAAGTCATTAGCCCAATCCCTGTGGAGACGATATCCGATACTTCGTATCACTTTACTACTTGCGTCGTGTACACTTGCACTACAATTGCGATAGACTCTTTTACACGCAACAAAAGGATTGTTAGTGATGGAACAAATCATTCAATTTTGTATTCTTGTAATAACATTCTATTTCTCTTCCTCTCTATAAAAGTCTTATAATTCTTCCACCTATTTCTAACAGATAATGTCCTTTCCATAGTTGATGATGATCAACTTTTTGAGATTCCAGTTTTTTCAAACAAAAGAGTGAATGTTTGCCTAAATGAGTCTAACTATCTTTTATAGAAACAACAAGTTGTGCTTACTATTCGTGGCCTTGGGTTGGAAGGCTATCTTGATAGGTCTTTGGTTTGCAAGCTGAGAAAGGCGCTCTATGGACTTCGACATGCACCTAAGAATTGATTTCTCAAGCTTCGTGACATCCTATATGAAGTAGGGTTTCAATCCTCACGGGCTAATCCATCCTTGTTTACTCTTGTGCAAGATAGTGATGTGGTCTACTTGGTTATATACGTTGATGATATACTGCTCACTGGCAGTTCGCAATCCCTGATTGATAATTTTATTGGTGAGCTGCATGCAACGTTTTCACTCAAGGATCTTTGTCAACTTTAATTTTTCCTTGGGATTGAAGCATTGTGATCCGACAGTGGGTTGTTTCTCACACAACGCAAGTTCATCAGAAAACTTCTTCAGAAGACACAACTGCTAGATTCCAACTTTGCCACAACTCCCATGGCACCCTCTGTCAAACTTTCCAAGCACAATGGTACCCCTCTAGACAACGTTCAACTTTATCGCAGTACGGTTGGTGCTTTACAATACATATCCCATACTCGCCCTAACATTTCACTTGGGGTCAACAAGACTGTTCAATTCCTTCAAAGCCCTTTCACTGAACATTGGTTAGCTGTCAAACGCATCTTGCGTTACTTGGGAGGCACATCAGACTTTGGCTTATGGTTTCCTAACCAAGCTTCTAGAGGCATTCATGGAGGAGCACAACTTACGGTCTTTTCTGATACCGATTGGGAAGGGGATGTTAATGATAGAAGATTCATCTCGGGTCACTGTGTTTTCAATGGGAGTCATCTTCTCTCCTGGAGTTCTAAGAAGCAACGCGCAGTAGCACGATCAATTGTCGAGGCTGAGTACTGCAGTTTAGCAAATGCTGCAACTGAAGTCACTTGGGTCACGGTTGTGTTCTTGGAGCTAAGCATTCCTCAAGCCCAACTCCCTTGCGTCTGATGTGACAACACAAGTGTAGTAGCCATGACTGCAAATTCCGTGCTCCATGCAAAAACCAAACACTTTGAGCTGGACTTGCATTACGTACGTGAAAAGGTGGCGGAACAGCAACTGCAGGTCAATTATATATCTACTGATAGTCAGTTGGCAGATGTGTTCACCAAACCTTTAGCCAATGGTCATTTCGAGCTACTTAGAAGGAAGTTATTTGTGGTGGCTCTACAAGAAGTTTTCCCAGACCTAAGGAAGCAGGGTGAATGTTAACCATTTAGACATGTGGCCAAATAATAATGGTTTCCTTATTTAGCAGTTTATTTGTTATATCTGTTAGGATGTTAGGGTTTAGTTGTTATCCATTGGATGACTTCTCTTCACGTCACAGTGTATAAAATGAGAGCCTTGCTTCTCCGTTGAACTCAGCGAGAAATAAATAAAATTTTAAGTTTTTCCTCTATTGTGCTTCTAAGAGTCTTGTGTTTTACTATCTTTGGCAATGCTTAACAATTATTACCTTGAGTTATTGTTCCCGACAGTCTTTGTATCACCAAATGCTTCTAAAACAAGGTTGAAGTGCAGATTAGTTGAAATAAGAAACAAATATTGTTGAACACAGTTGCTAGGATGATACATTTAAACTATCAACATTAGACTTAGTCACAAAGATCAAAATTGACAGCCACATTCACCTCTAGAACTTGCTGCTCAACTGATCTTCCTTCAGAAGCAGCTCTACCACCCATGTAAGCAATTTTGTACTTTCTGTTTTTTTTTCCAGCCCCACTTTCACCACTAACCAAAATCGAATGGCTTATTCCCTCATTGATCATTAGTCTGCATTAACGGGGACATCGATTTTCATTGTCAAAAAAACAAGTTATCATACAAAATGAACTTCTAGTCAAAATAGCAGGGTACCTCTTTGGTAAAAAAAAAAAAAGCAGGGTACCTGTAAGCAGCATTTGCTACAGCAAAAGGGTGGATGGTTGGTGAGGGTGAAAGTGGGTTGATGTTTTGAGTGTTGGGGGATTTGGGGTTTTTATTTTATTTTTTATTTAATAATAATAAAATATAATTTTGTTTTTATTTTAAATTAATTTTTATATTTAATAATAATAATATATGTCAAGTCATATCAAAATATTAATAAAATAATTCAAAGTGACTAAAATAGGTCAAAAGTAAAGTTTAGTGAGTAAATTGATCATTTTGAAAGTTCAGTGACCAAAATAGGTCTAGGAGCAAAGTTGAGGTGTTGATTTAGGCATTTTATCATTTAATCAATTAAGCTCTTTGACCAATTTTGATCAATAAATTTTGACAGTTTTTCCTTTAAATATTACTAGCACATGGTACATTACAGTTCTATCATGTTGCATATACAGATTTTTTCAAAAAAAATATTTTTATAAATTTTATAAGTCTTTTAGAATTTTTAGAACTTTTAAATAATTCTTTAAGTAAAATAAAAAAATCCTGAAAATGTCAAATGTAAACACTTTGACACGATATACTGCACCAACAAATCCAAAAAAACTATCAAGAATTAGTGATAAAATTGGTCAAATAATTTAATTAATTAAATTTTTTATCTAAAAACTTAATTAGTGCAAAAAAATAATTAACATTTTAAGAACTTTTTACGCCTTTAAGCCAAAAAAAAACTCCCCAAAAATCACAATCAGAGGAGTAATGGTAATTATGGTATTGTGGAAGTTGGCATTAAGACCAGGCAGGCCATTGAAAGTTACAACGGCTGGACCAAAAAAGCAAGTAGCGCGCCGTATCAATTATCAAATTGGATGCTTTAAAATAAAGTGAGCTGAGGCATAAGCAACAAGATTCATATTGTCACCTACTTTTATGATTTAAATAAAAATATTTAAAAACTAACTAAGCATAGGTTTAACCAATAACAAAATAGGGTAGAACAGGGTAGAGCCAACAAATTTAAATTAAAACGTCATAATTTAAATTTATAAAAAGATTATTTTTCAAAGAAAAATTAGGTGTCAATGTCACTGATACTCATCCTTGTTACGGACTCCGCCAGTAAATTTCAGTAATTTTTTTTATAAGATGTACATTTTTAAAGACTAAAGGTATAACAAATACTACTAGGTGACTATTAAATAATGTTAAAAAAACTAGTCGAGAAATTAAACATTAGATGTTATAATGAGTAGGGATGTTAAAAAAATACTCGATTGACCGACCCAATGGCCCGAGCCTAAAAATGATGGGTAATTTTATAAAAAAAATTACCCGACCCGGTAAATTTTTCAGGACACGGGCCGAAAGTTTTCCCTTACAAGATACTCAACCCGACGTGATAATTTTTAATATATATATTTATATTTTAAGTTATATTTTTATTTTAAGTTTCTTAATATTTTTACTCTAAAACTAAATTTAAATCCTTAAATTCTTTCTATGTTTGCATTATATACTTTTAAGTTTAAAATTTTTTAAAAATAATTTTGTGTTTAATATGTGATTTTTTTAATTTTAAAATAAAAAATAAAAACATATAACTTGGGTAGCCAAGTAGCGGGTACCCGGGTGTAACGGGCCGCTAAAGTAGGTACCTAGATGAACCGGTTACCCGACAATGAACACCCCTAAGGATGAGATCTAATTATGAATTCATACTTTTACTTTACGAAAACTGAAAAAGCTAGTCCCTTTATTTTAATTTGTTAAAATTTGATCCTCATGCTTTTAGAAAAACCGAGAGAAGTTAATCGGATTGTTGTGAACACAGTTGAACTTGAACTGTTATATTTTGTTTATTTGTTACATATACACTTTTTTATTTTTGTTAATTCTTTGTATATATAAATGTTTAAACTATTGATTCCAAATCAAAGATTTAATGACAAGGTTTAACAATATTTCCTAAATGTACTAACTTAACAATTTGCATACAATACAAATACCAACTTTTGGTAAATTATTATTTTTTGAATAGTTTGATAAATTATTTTTTTATGATAAATAACATCATTAATTAGACTATTTATGAGCAGCAGCATTTCCGTTGCAATTTATATAACAAAAACTAATACTATCAAACTCGACCATTAAAGTATGAACCTCTTTTTTTAAGTAAAACCCAACAATTTGAAATGTTTGGTCTTAGGTTTGCTAGGCGATTAATTTTTAGGGTTGAAATTCATAATCACACCGCCAAAATAATATTCAACCATCAGCTTTTAGTTAATTCAATTCGGTTTAATGAATATTTTTTAAATAACGGCAATTGGATTTCTTTAATAAAAAACAATGGAATGAATTAAAATTACAACACACCTAAACATAGAGAGAAAATACGGACAATAGTCACACAAAAAAATTACACAAAAAACAAAAATATTAAACCCAAAAATAAAAAGAAAATTGAAACTTTCCTTGAAATTGACGTCCAACATCAAAAGAACCCAATAACTAGGGATGGACTTAGAGGGTTTTGAAAATCCTATATAATTTAAAAAAAATTTAAAAAATTTAAATGTATTTCCTATTAAAAATCTATTTTCACCCTCTAAAATTTTATAATTTTGTCCCCTAATATAAAGTTCTGCGTCCGTTCCTGTCAGTAAATTTATTTGACTACGAAATATTTGCAATATTACGCTGCCCAGGCAGCTCGAGGAGATTTATCAACTGATCTTAAAGTTTACTGCAATGTCTAAGGTTTTGTGCATCAATAAGTTTAACAATATTTCTTAATTGCCCGTAAGGTATGCGTGAGTTTTATGGAGGGTTAAACTATTATAGATACTACTCTGGGACTATATTAAGAACAGTATATTTTATTAATTTGATACATATATATGAGCAGTTGATTTATGGACAAGGTTCAACAATATTCAACTTATCCTAAGTCACCATTTAATGACCAATGAAAAAAAAAAGTGTCAAAGCAAACTTCAGACGAGTTACCAAATAACCAGAAATTCCGTTTGTGAATCCTAATGATAGTCTTCCAAGGTCAAGCAACCAAGGGACCTTCCGAAAACAAATGAAAACAAGTATTACGAAATACGAACCGGCAAACTGACCATAACAGCCAGGATCCTAGTTAGCATTGTGAGTCATCATGGAAAACAATGCGAATTTATATCCGACTTAGTACATAAATCAAGCATGTCGTAAACAAAAAGCATATAAAGGAATGAGCAGAAGAGCTAAAACCTTTGCAAATGCTATGGCAAGCCAACCACTAAAGTAGAACAAATTCAAAATCCACATGGTCTGATCCAAAGACATGGAGTTAAACAGCCTGTATGATTTTAGCAAACTAATATTCAACAATGCCGGGTGAGCTTACTGGTTTCCGACCAAGCAAATCTGTTGTCTTACCACATATTACAGCACCTAGGATTGACCCAATACTTAGTATTGAACCAAAAATTGAAAACTGCATAAACAGAGAATTGACTGTAAAATTGGAAACATCTTATAGGCCTATGAACAATATTAGTGGATGGATTCTTTTACCTGTGCAACAGAAAGTCCCAAGTCCTGCATGATTGAAGATTGAGTAGGTGATGAATAACCTATCTGCAATGCACTCAAATAATAGTAAGTTTCAATCTTGGGGAAAATCCATAAACTTTTCAACTGTTTAAATTTTTTTCAATGGAAACACACTTACAGCACAGCCAACACCGAAAGCAAGGCAAGCTGCCGCGAAGGTGCTAAGAGCAAGAATGGCGGTAACATCGGAAACAGCCACCGACCCTCCTTCCCCAACACCAACACCACCATTTTCTTCATTGTAAACAAGGTTGTCGTCATGTCCTTGTCTGGTAAGTAAAGTCTCAGTTGCTTCACTTCTTGGCTCGTTTCACTTCAAAGACCCATAAGTGATGCAGATACAATAAATCTAATTAATGATATCTTAAAGATTACTTTAAATTTTAAAAGGACCATTTTTTTTAAAGAGTTTTAAAGGATTATACCAATCAAATTATTGGCAGTTGGATAGAAATAATAAATGTGAGTAATTAATAATGAATATTGTTGTCTTGTAATTCAAACCATGAGGACAGTGGCGGGCCCATGAATAGTGAAGGTGGAAAAGTATTCATTTTGGAATCTGAAATTCCTTCAATTACTAAATGTACACGTTATGAAACGATTTATATTTTGACGTATAAATTGTATAAAAAAATTATACAATTTTTCGTATTTAAATTATAAAATTTAAAATTTAAATTATTAACACCCTAAAACTTAAATTATAAATCATAAATGTTACACCCTACAACTTAAATCTTTAAATCATAAACTTCAACCTAAATTTTTAAACCCTAAAATTAAAATTTTTGTATAAACCCATGTATCAAAGTATTTTGATTATGAAATATGAATTTTCTTTGTGTGCCCACAGAGACGAAACCAGAATTTGAGGTTGGAAGACAAAATATAAATATTTGAAATTAAGTGACAAATTCATAAATAAACTAATTTTTATTGCGGTTCAAGACCACGTGTTTGTTGTTTCTCTCCAACTAGCCGTCTGATATGGAAAATTGATAATTAGTGTATATTTCGTGTTAATAATATATTGTGTGATGATTTAATTGTGTTTATTAGAGAACAAAATCAGTTTTTCTGTTTAGCTTGGATTCAGCTTATAACCGTGAGGCTAATTAGCTATTCAGTTGTGTTCGATGGCATTTTTAGATGGATCGAGTTTCTTTTAAGATCAGGGACGGATTCAAGGGTAAATTTATAAAATTTTAGGAGCGATAAATTTATAAAATTTTAAGAGGACGAAATCAATTTTCAATAAAAAAAATTGGGTAAACTATGTTACTACTAAACTATGCCAGGTACCACTAAATTATTGTGCTAAAAACAACGTCGTTTTGCTAGAAGAAAATATAAAAAATTATGCACTCAATAAAATTTGAACCTAAAACCTTTAGAATTAAAGGCAACCTCCTAACCACTTAGCCAACTTAATATATTTAATTTATTTTTAGCACAAATAATATATATTCTAAACTACAGTTGAGATTAATTCAATTTATTTCATTATATAAATAATATTACTCTATAAATATATAAATATGTTATAAAATAATATTAATATACATATTATAATATATTAATATATATAACTAATAAATAATATATATTAAATAATATTAAATATATAAATAAGTTATATATTATTATAAAAACTAAAAAAATAATTTTCATGAAACCCCAAAAATTTTCAAAATTTACAAAAAAACTCAAAATCCACCAAAACATTAAATTCTTACCTATATACCCTAAAACTCTAAATCGTAAACCCATTTGCAACCAAAATGGATGGATTTAGGGTTTATACTCTAGGATTTTAGTGAGTTTTGGGATTTATTTTTGTAAATTTTCAAAATTTTAGATTTTTTAAAATCATTTTTTAGTTTTTATAATAATATATTATTTGTTTATATATTTTAATATTATTTTTTATAAATAAAATTTTAGGGTTTAATGTTTATAGTTTATGGTTAAGCTTTAAGGTTTTGTTGAATTTTGGTTACTTTTGAAAATTTTAGGTTTTGAAAATTAGTCTTTTAATGTTTATAATAATATATTTATCTATTTATAAATCTCATATTATTTTAATATATTTATATTATTTATATGATAAACTGTAGTTTAGAATATATTTTATTTGTGTTGGAAACAAAACATAGATTTTAAGTTGGCTTAGTGGTTAGGAGGTTACTTTTGATTCTAGAGGTTTCAGGTTCATATCTTATTGAGTGCATGATTTTCATATTTTCCTCTAGAAAAATGATGCCATTTTGGGCAATTTAGTATCAAAATACCAGCACCAAAACGACATCATTTTAGTCTAGCATTCACGTCATCACGTCGTTAAGGAGTTAATAGCGCGGTGGTATAAACGAGTCACATCCAATAGTTTGGTGGTACCTGACATAGTTTACCCTAAAAATATATATAAAAAATTCCTAATTTTTTTTTTCTAAACCATATACAAATTTTAATTTTAGGAGGTGACTGTCCCCTCTAGAGTCCAGACCCCTCCATTCATTATTGTGTAAGATGATGGTAAACTAGAGGTGTTGAAGCTTGTGCTCTTAGACCTATTCTAAGAGGGGCAACCTTATAAAATTTTAGAAGAACGAAATAAATTTTTAATAGAAAATATATAAAAAATATATTTTTTTAAATTATATGCGAATTTCAAATTTTTAGAAAGTAATTGTTCCTCCCAGGGCCGAAACTAGGGCCAAACATTGGGAGGGACAAGATTCTATTAAGCTTTTAAATCTAAAAATTAAGAGAGACAAAGTCCTTATTTGACTACTATTTAAACTTAGAAAAACCTCAAATGCTATTGTACTAAAATATTTTGGGAGGGACAAAAACCCCTCCTAACATATACATAGTTCCGTCACTGATTCTTCCGTACCCCTCGGTCCATTCCCGTGTAAGATGATGATAAACTAGAGGTGTCAAAGGTTGTGCTTTTAGACCCTTTCTAATGCTCAAGTCAATCATGAATATTCATAATAGAAATGGTAAAATTAAGTTCTCCCACTAGCTTAGTGGCTAGGTACTGTTGGACTACGCCAATAAATGAGACGAGATAGATTGCGAGCTATTCGAGTTTGATTCGGTCAAGTTTAGTCAACACTTGATTTTATTGGACTCGACTCGAGCTCGAATTCGGCTCGAGTTCTTAACGAGCCGAGTCGAGCTACTCGATACCCGACTTGAAAAGCTCGCGAGCTACTCGAAAATATAATATACTAACTCTTTTAATTTTTTAAATTTAAAACCTAAAACCCTAAACCCTAAACATAAGTCCTAAACCTAAATCTAAATCTTAAATTCTAAACCCAACAACCTAAACCTCTAAACCCTAAAATTAACAAGCTTGTGCAAACTACAACTTGCGTATCAAAGTTTTTTTCCTAATATGGCTTTAAATGAGACGAGACAGATCGCGAGCTACTTGAGTCCGACTCGGTCAAAGCTCGACTCGATTGAACTCGACTCAAGCTCGAACTTGGCTCGAGTTCTTAATGAGCTGAGTCGAACTCAGATTATTCAGGCTCATTAAAAATTACTTAAGCTCGAACTTAACTCGAATTCTTAGCGAGCTGAGTCGAGCTCAACACTACTCAAGCTCGACTCGGCTCGTTTACACCCCTATGTTGGACAACTCAAACAAATTATTTTTCTTTAGTTTTATTTGACCAATATGATGGTAACGTCATATTCAAAAAACAAAAAACAAGTTGTTAATAAAGAGAAAATGAAATGAAAATAAATAAAAAAGTTATGAAAATTGTCAGGTCAAAATCATTGTTAAATTTTTAATGATCAATAATTAAATTAAAAAAATATGACGTTATGTACGATTTTATAAGAAATAGTTGGGCGATTAAAAAGAAAATATAAGAATAGACGAATACCAAGTAGGTAATATACCCTTAATTTTTTAATAATTGAGACTGAATTCAAATCTTCTTAAAAACTTTTAATGATACTTAAAAGTTGATCCACGCTATTGTTTTTTTTAATAATGTCAACTATATTTTATTAAAAAAATAGTAAAAGTTATCATAAATACAACACACCCAAAGAAAAAAATAGGAACTACCACCATAAAAATTTATACAAAAATAAAACATGAAATCTTGCAAAAAAAAATTTTTTTTCTTTGAGAGTGCCGCGCAAATCACCAAATAATCTAAAAATTTTCATGAATCTTCTTATTTTTATGTAAACGAGACGCCTTATGAGGTAAAAAAAAATAGTGAACAAATCAAGCTATCAAACAGATTGTTCCGCTATGCAGTTCTGAATACATCGACAAAAAACCACCAAAGGGGATCAAACTTTTTATGATCACCGAAAAATTCAAATAAAAAAACAAGCGTCGTGAGAATTTCTGTACGAGTATCAAACGATAGCTAAGGTATGCGAAAACGTACCAAACGGCAGAAAAAACATACCGCAAAAACAAAATAAAATGTGCCATAAAGACAAAATGTAATGCATACTATAAGAGTAAATATTTTTATTAAAAATTAAGAAAACTTAATAAAAAAACATGATATGTAAAAAGAAAAAATAATAATAAACATCGACTGTTGATAACAAGTACTAAAATTAATGTCTTGTCGACAAAATAAAAAGGAGATAAAAAAAGTTTGCGACACTACATATCTAAGGAAAGAAAACTAGGTCCCCGATGCTATTGCTTCTTAATTGTAAATCTTTTGTTTAGTAAAAAAAAATACCAACTATAAACAACTGTCCCTTACCTTAAAAAAACAATATATTAAAAACAATTATAGGTAATGGACATATGATTTTCTTTTAATTTATTTCTTATATCATCATTGCTCACCACGTTAATAAAATATGAAAACGTGAACATCGTTCACGTGAGAGAATGGACATGAAATAATGTAAATAAATAAAATATAAAGGCATAAAGTCAAAAATACTCTAAACGTACATTTAAATAATTAGAAAGCCTAGCCATAGTTTTTCTTTTTTTCTCTAACGCCGCCGCTCATTTTGGTTTAAACTAAGGCCGCCGGCGGCAACAACTTTAGGGTTGCTTTGTCGACAGTTGGCCGCTCACTTTTATTTGTTTGTTTCGTTTTTTTTCTAGTTTTTTAATTCAATAAATCTGTTTTCATGACACGTTTTTCTATATTATTTTGGTACGTTTTTTTCTACTTTTTGGCACGCTTTTTTGTTATTTGTTTTCTATCAGGGTTGGATCTGACGACGCCACGACTGATCAAGATGGTGCTCCTTTTATTATGTTGTTGATCTCCCTATCTTGGACCCTTGAATCGAATTCGGATACGCGATTACATCTATCGTTTATTCGCGATTGAGTTGTGGTAATGACCTTTTTGTCAACGTATGTTCACTGTAATATGCATTTGTCAATGTTGTTTGTTGATGGCTTTGCACATTATCGTCGATTTGGGGATGTTTGTATCCGTCTTTTGTTTCGAGTCTTTGGATTAGGTTTTTACCTGTTCTTGTATGGTCCTATTATGATCTAGAGCCGCTAATTTAGTTTTTGGGTGTCTATTTGGATTTAGATATTTGTTTACTTAGTGGTAAACTTTCATTGTAATTTTAGATATCCCCTCGTTTAATAAAATTAGTGGATTCAATTTAAAAAAAAACTCTAAACGCTTGTTTGAATAGTTATTTTGGCTCTTATTTTTTGGAGCAATTTAACCCTTAACGTTTTATTTTGGGTCAAAATGGCCTTTATGCGGATTCAAATTGTTAGAAAACTAACGGTAAACAATTTGAGATAACTTGACAGAATGATAAGTCTGCAAAAAATTATTTTATATTTTATAAAATTATGTTTTGACCGATGTAACGTTTTTTTCAAGTCTAACACATTTGTCTATATGGTATTGCCATATCAGTGTGCACTGTCATATAAGTTTGTCACATTATATTAAATTATTTATTGTCAGTTGACTGATAGTTTTCATCTGCGATAGAGCTATTTTGACAAAAAATAAAATGTTAAAGGTTGGACTGCTCCAGAAAAAGAATAAAAACTAAAATAACTATTCGATCAAACGTTAAAGAGTATTTTTAGCTTTATACCAAATATAAAGTAACCTTTGATTGCCCTTTGCTTGAGGTAGGGAGAAAAAAAGAATAATAATATAATATATACAAACTATTCCATAGTGATTTTTAACCTTTTCTTTCTTTATAGTAATTTGGGAGGTGCATGATTCGATCCGGCACCTTCTAGCCAATTTTAGTTGCAAATAATCTTTAATAAATTAAAGATAAACTATATGGATGGTCACCTTTGGCTTTTTATTGTCTTCTTTTGATCATTGTTTTGAAAAAAAATAATATGTTTTTGATCATTTATGTTTTCGTGTTATAACATTTTGGACTTACGCGTTAATTTTCGTTAGAATGATGACCTGACATGTCAGTAAAAACGATTAATTTTTAATTTAGTCTTAAATTTTAGACAATATTAATTTGACACCTAAATTTTAAATAAGATAATACTTCAACCCCTGAATAATATATATATATATATATATATATATATATGAGTTAGGATCAATTTACACAATGTAAAACTCTTTAAGTTTTACACGTTTTATGGATCGTTAGATGAGAGAAATAGATGGCTCATATTAACTCCTTACTCTCTTTTTTCAAGTGATAATCTTCACATATTTACTGTTAATCTTATCCATTCGTTTCAATCATCCAATGGTTCAAAAAACGTGTAAAACTTTTTAAGTTTTACAATGTGTAAACGAATCTTACATATATATATATATATATATATATATATATATATATGGTATCCAACCCATGTTTTTTAATTTCATGTTTATTTTTAAAGGAATTCGAAGGCTTCTTACTAGATTTATAGAGTTTGGAGCATTTTCTAATGAAACGAACATTGTATTGGCGCTTAGGAGGCCCAAAATAAGTGGAATGCAAATGTTGATGTCTTAGGATTATCAACGATGGTGATCGACAGTGGTCGAGGGCTGGTGATAGTAGATATAGGGGACTTTAATCAGATTTAGGATTAAATAGATATTTTATATAAAACTTATGGCTTAAATTAATATTTTGTTTAAGTTCAGAATTAAATTAAAAATTAATCATTTTTACTAATGCCATGTCATAAACATAACGGAAGTTAACGCATGTGTGACCAAAATGTCATAACCCAAAAACTTAAGTGGCCAAAATATAATCTTTCAGAAACAATGACAGAAAGAAGACACTAAGAAAACAATAGTGATCATTCGTGTAATTTACCAATAAATTAATAAGATTTTTATTTGGTTGATATTTTTTTATAATTTATACTATCATTAATCATTAAATTTCGATCGTGTTTGTCATGAATGAAAGTCGGATTTAAGAAAGAGTGTTTAAATATTTTTTGTTGTCATCTCGGTTTTCAGGACTTTCCCTTAATTAATTTGGACCAACCCACGTCGCACTCTTAGTTTTAGTGGGTGAGTCTTTCAACGAGAATTTTCTACATACATAACACTTAGAACTCAAGACCTTGCTTAAGCGATACCAAACTGCTTACCACTTGAATCAACTTAATTTGTTAGAAAAGAGTATTTAAATTAAATCCGCTTAATACAAAATTAATATGCATGATTGAATAGTTGGCAATGCAATAATGCAAATAATAAATAATTGAAGTACATTATACGACAAGAGGAAAGTGGCCAAAACAATAAGCAACTTGTTAAATTTAAGGTAAACTACACATTTCTTTTTTCACTCTTATTTTGAATTCAACAATTTTTAATTTAATCACGAAATTTTTTATTTGTTTTCTTCGTTATTTGGGAGTTAAATAAAATATGGAAGAGTGTCATGGTAGCCACATGTGCTCACATTGACTATTTTATGCTAACATGGCAACCACATGTCATCCACATTATTTTTCTTTTTAATTTTTTTTATAGTTTCACCCATGTCATACCGACGCTAAATTAATCATTCTTCGACCACTCAATACACCAACAAATTCGCTTCATTATCTCCTACTATTCTATCAGTTTAAAGTCTCCTAAAATCTTTAAAACCCACAAAACTCGATCTAAAACCAAAAATGCACAAAACCTAAACTACCCTGGTTTAGAATATTCATTGTTTGATCAACATGAAATCAAGACATACTACTCGCTTTCTCCTTCTTCACCTCCCCACTGTTGGGATTTGAAAGAAGATGCTCAATCGTTGAGAAATAAAAAAATCCAAAATTAGGGAGTTTTTCACACACAAAAAAAATGTTTTAGGGTCATTTTATAATTTTTAGGAGACACTTGTTTGGTCATAACGTTAACTATTTACGACAGAGTGAGCAAAATAAGAGCAATTTGAAAGTTTAATGATTAAATATAAAAAATTTAAATTTAAGTGACTAAAATAAGAATAAGAAAAAAGTTGAGTGATGAAAACTATAATTTATCCTAAATTTAACAATCAATTGTTTGCTGATATATTATAAACATTTAGATATCAATCACACTTTTGAAAGTGCTCTTCCATTGTTCATTTGTTTCCATTCCAAAACGAAGAGAGAAATGAGGTCAGAAACTGGGGTTAGACTTCCGGTTATAGATTTCTCAAAGCAAGAGCTGAAGCCAGGCAGCCCTGACTGGGATTCGGTGAAGGTTCAAGTCCGAGAAGCACTCGAGGAGTACGGTTGTTTCGAGGCTTCGTTCGACAAAGTTGCCGATGTTCGAGATGTATTGTTCGGAGCCATGAAAGAGCTCTTTGACCTGCCTAAACAAACAAAACAGCTTTGCACTTCCGACAAGCCCTTTAGTGGCTACCATGATGCTACGGCAAAACTACTGCGTGAAAGCATGTCGGTCGATGAAGCACAGATTGCCGGAAACATCGATCGAGGCCTCACGAACATCTTGTGGCCTCAAGGGAACATAAGCATCAGGTTCCGAATAATAACTCTTGATTTACGTCTCGATTTTCCGTAAAACATTTTTCTAATATGCTTTCGACAGAAAAACTATTGTATCTTTTACCCAGTTAGCAGCAGGGTTAGAGAAGACGATTATGAGGATGGTTTTGGAGAGTTTGGGCGTCGAGAAATACACGGATGAGCTCAATGACGCAACAAATTATCACCTGAGGACCATTAAGTATGGAAGGCCAGCAACCGGCAGCGAGCCCATCCTTGGAGCGGATGCGCATACCGACAAGAATCTTATATCTGTTTTGTACCAAAATGATGTTAATGGACTGGAGATTCGAACCAAAGATGGCGAATGGATCAATATAAAGCCCTCACCCATGTCTTTCATAATCATGATCGGCGAGTCCCTTAGCGTAAGTTATTTTGACATCACAATTAAAGCCCGGATAAATTACCTAAATCAATTCAAGTAACTTTATTCTCAAATATATTTTGGACTTAACTTAATTATTTTAAAACGTTTAATTTAATTATTGGAATTTAGACATTGAATGTTTTTTGTCACTCTCCAATTAATTTTTTGGCGGCGTCTATTTACTGGCGAATGGAGGAGCTTCTTCGAGATCTGAATGGTGGAAAGCTTCATCGGCACGAAAAAAGTAATATACTGAAAAATGAACTCTTTCGACGACGGAGGAGAGAGATCGACGAGAAAAAGATCGAAAAAATTTACCCGATTTATGGACTTTGGTGCACCTTCTAACGAAATGAAGATCGAATTCGGACTCGGGGACGAGACGAAGCAGCTGTTGAAATTTAGTACCGAACGACCACCACTTACGGTGCACCTTCGACGATGACGAACGGTGGAGTGACAAAAAACATTAAATATCTAACTTCAATGAGTAAATTAGACGTTTTAAAACTTTAATGACCAATATAAATTTGAGAGTAAAATTCAATGATGGTTTACGAAATCTACCCTTAAAGTTTAAGCTACAAAGAACATATATGAATTCTACTATATTGGAAACAATATTTTTGTGTAGGTATGGTTGAATGGTCGACTCTCTCCACCTTTACATCGGGTGGTGACGACGGGAAACAAGGTAAGATACAGCATCGTATTGCTTGCAAGCCCGAGAGGAGGCTACCGTGTAAAGGGTCCGGAAGAGCTTGCGGATGACAAAAATGGCTTGCTCTTCAAACCCTTTGACTACGAAGTGTATTTGAAATCTTACGCTGCCCAGGCAGCTAGAGGAGATGTTAGAACTGATCTTAAAGATTACTGCAGTGTCTAAGATTTTGGGCATCAATAAGTTTTATATATAATGAATGGTGTGTAGTCTCTATCTATTTTGGGTAAAAAATGGTTACTTCATAGAATCTGCTGTTATGTAGACGTTTCTGTTTAGGAGTGCATTAGTGGATTCGGTTATTTATTTTACTTATTGTATACAGCTTAAAATCTAAATTTCTTTATGTTAGTTGTCTGTTTTACTGGTTGTGTCTACTCTGAAATTTCTAGTTTCATGTATAACATAATATATATATATATATATATGTGTGTGTGTGTGTTCAACTACAAAAATATTTCTAGATCTGCTACCGTTGGAGAATAGAAATCCTTTATCTCTTTTTGGTGTTCATATTTATGTCGCAACACTAAAAAAATTAAGTTTAAAGTTTAGGAATAAGGTTTATTATTAGGGTTTAGGGTGTAATTTGCATGTTATATTTTTTAAGCTTTGGGGTTTATAATTTATAATTTAAAATCATGGGTTATAATTTAAATTTTTAGTATTGGGACATAAAAAAGACAAATAAAAGAGTAGAAGATTTTTGTTTCCCATCAAAGAGCTTGACCATTTATGAACTTTACCCAAATTTAAATTGAAATGAGAACTCAGCCATGTCTTTCCCTTTGCTTATTGATGACATAAGTATGGGGACTAGGTCATCAAGAGTCTCATTGCTATCCAAGGGTGGTTCTGAACATGTACAATAAGAGCAACTGCACAAGGTCTTACAAAATGAAGGGTCCAAAATGAGCTATATTAAATATTTGAACAAAAAAAATAAAAGATTAGTTTTGGACTAGTGGTAAAGCACATGGAGAAAATAAAATAATGTTGTACTACATATATTTTGAGTTTTGTTAGACTCATTTTTTATTTAAAAGTCAGCCTATTACGGAGACAATAAGTCAATAAATATTTACAATTTTTTTATAATTGAGAGCTCCATTTCAATAAAGGGTAATTGTTCTATACACAAGCGCTTGTGGAAACTTTTTACACAAGCGTCTTAATTTTAGGGGTTATAGACTCCGTTTAGGGTTTAAAATTTAAGGGTATAAGTGTAGTAGTTTTGAATTTAGGGATCGTTGATAAAATTTTGGGTTTAGGGTTAAAATTTAGGGTTTATAGGTTAAAACCTAAATCCCTACACATATTACTCTAAAACTAAACCCTAACCCTAAACCCTAAATTCTAACCTTAAATTCTAAATTCTAAACATGAACCCTAAATTCTAAACATTTACATTAAAACCCCTAAACTCTAAACCCTAACCCTAAACCTTATAATTGAGGCGCTTGTGGAAACAAAAAATTTCCACCGCCAGTGTATAGGATATTAATCTTTCAATAAATTGCATAAAATTTCTTAAAATTTCTGAACTGCCCTTGTTGTTATGATATCTTAACTTCTGATATACAAGTGGGTTTATGTGTGGGTCATAGGGGAACAAGATTGAACCTGGATGGGGTATCTTCAAGCTGAAGCTTGTAATTTTTTTTTTGAAAATATGAACTTCATTAAACATAAAACGAGCATTCATACAAACAATGACTAAGAAAGTAACTCCCTCGACCCGGCCTAGCCACCAGATCGTATTAAGTGGATCACACGGGACTAACCGAAGAAAGATCTAAAGATTTTTTTCTGATTAGCAACCCTAAACACGTTGATTATTATCTTTTTTAGATGCTCGAATTAAACCTTATATTTGAGAACACACGGCGGAAGAAAACACGACAAAACGAGCACCAAACGACCAACCGTGCAACCATGGACCAAAATGCAAAAACTAGCATAAAGTAGGGACCTATGATAGAATTTAGATGATCACTTTGAAATTAGTCTCATTTCATACCTCTGTGCTGACATGTAACTCAAAACAAGCCCACAATCAAACACAATTAATAACACATTAAGCTTGGACCAAAACACAAGAAAAATAACTTCAAAGATGCTCTTAACTAACTTCCAACGAACCCCGTTTCAAAACGCTTTCAAGGGGTATCGATACGGGTCTGCCCAGAGAGCTTTCGTTTCGAAACGGCTTGGACTCGTTCTGAAACGCCAAGGCCAAAACAAGGGCCGTTTCGAAACCTTCGAGCCCGTTTCGAAACACCCTGATGCAGAAACAAGAAATCTACAGGTCAAGCATCTTCAAGGTTATTCCCCTTGGTTTCAATCAGCACAAACAACAAGATAACAACATAAGCATATATTTAACAAGTAAAAGAACTTAACAACAACAAACGAGATCTTTTCACCACATGGATTAAACAAGAACATAACATGAGACATCACACATTTGCATAAAAGGTCAAACACAAGATAAGCATTAAAACCACAAGCCATACTTCAAACAACATTAAAGGGTCATAACAAACTTGTCTCAAACTAAACATCCACAAAACGTCCAATCTCTAAACATAAAACATAGCATCCCAATTTCTAGCGGTATTATTACAAACTCAAAAATCATACTTGAGCTAAACTGGTAAAAGGCCTCACTCCCTTGCTTGCTTTCTTGCTGCCCGAAAACTCTAATGATCTGCATTGTTGGAAAAGAGAGCGTAAGCATTTAAGCTTAGTGAGCGGAGCTCAAAACAAAACAACAACAATGCAGTTTTAAAATCATTTAGAGCTTTGGAAACCAAAACCTTTGCCAAACCAAAAATATATATATCACATCTTACAACAACATAGATTCCATCAAGATCGTCTTACCATTCAACCATTCTTACAAAAGCACAACATGCACTTCCAAGGTCTTACCAAACCTTAACCATCTTACCACAATATAACAAAGTCATATAAGGGAGAAAAGTAGCATATTGGCATGATTAACAACAATACCCGAATATACGGATTTTTTACAAGTCTTACAAATCTTACAGGACGTCGGTGAGAGTAAACTCCATCACCGCGCCCAAGCTGATCTTACACGTACGAATTTGTCTAACACGACCGAATTTTCTTACACGTACGAATTTTGTCTTACACGCATGCGAGTTTGGTCTTACAAGTCTTACATGTGCACATTAATCCTAGTTGATCGATCAACTATATCCGGTAAAGATTCTAACTTATGCCAATATTCTAACAAGGATCAAACTTACCAAAACCAAACATGGCTAAACAGCCCATCTTACCACATCTTACTCTTACCAACATTTTCATACCAAACATGCCTTTACCAACACGTAAGTCTTACAATCTTACAACAACAACATAGCATGCTCACCACATAATATAGACATTAAAGGTAGGAAAGCAAATGGCAAGCAAACACAAGTCTTACCACAAATCTATAGCACAATTCACAATACCAAAAACATGGTAAAAAGCAAAACCACTTACTTTTGAGTTTAGATTGGCTTATCAGCCTCAATCTAAACCCCCAAAATCACCTTTGAACATTTCTAAACGCTTTAAAAACAATTTCACTCACCGATATACTCTTTCCGAAAAGTCGAAACCCACAAATAGCTAACGATCACCCGAATTTGCTCTCAAACTAGAATCCCCTGTTTCTAGCAAGTTAAAACAGAGTATTAATACTCAAATAAGCTTTCAAGCTTGCAGCAACACTGAAATCCAACAATTACTCTCAAATACCCAACAATCCAATACCGAAAATCATCGAAATCACTTCCAAAACATCTAGAACGCAAACTCAGCCATTACCCATCACTTCAACCATCAAAAACACATCTATTAACATCAAAAACAACAACTTTAACCTTGCCAAAACCACTGCTACCATTAAAAACTCGAAATCAAGCTAAAACTCAAGATTTTCATACCAAACTTCACTCAAACTTCAAGTTTCAGTTTCCTTATGACCCTCCCACCATATAAACATCATTTAAACACCAAAACACCGTTTAAAAGCACTCCAAAACCCAGCTTAAGTCATTTGAAAGAAAATCCTCTAAAAACACATTTAATGAAAGTTGATTGATGCTATTGTGTTTTTAGTAATGACAACTAAATTCACTACAACAAAACAGTTCTTTAGCGGCGTTTTTTTAACCCTATAGCGGCGTTTTTTAGCGCCGCTAAAAATTTTCCCGGCGCTTAAGAAAGCGCCGCAAGAAACGCCGCTTAAAGTAGCGCCGCAATAGTTCGCGGCGTTTTTAGGCAAAAAACGCCGCAAAAAGTCAAGATCTATAGTGGCGTTTGTATTGACAAACGCCGCGAATAAGTGTTCTTTAGTGGCGTTTCTCCTTACAAACGCCGCTATAACATGTTCTATAGTGGCGTTTGTAAATACAAACGCCGCGAGAACATGTTCTATAGTGGCGTTTGTAAATACAAACGTCGCGAGAACATGTTCTATAGTGGCGTTTTTAAATACAAACGCCGCTAATAAGCGTTCTTTAGTGGCGTTTGTTTTTACAAACGCCGCGAATAACACCATATTTCAAAAAAAAAAATCAAATAAAGAATACACATATATAATAATTTAAAATGCATTACACATATTAATTATGAAACAGCAGGTAGCACAACAGTCCTCCATGTCAGTGTACACACACCTGAAAAATCTAAACTATATGTAAATGAAAAAGAAAAACTAAAAATCATGGTCACATGATTAATTTTGAATGTTCTTTGTGCCTGCACCATCAGCCTCTCTAATAGTTCTAGCAGATTTAGCTCCACTGGCCCCTTTCCCTATCAAGTCCTGGTCTCCCTTGCTGCATCCATCGATTCTATGCACAGAGCCAAACTTGTTCATTAACCATGTCAGAGCAATCTGAAGAATGTTGCTAGAAATTAGAAGAGGAAGTAGATCCTTTCTCCAAATAATATAGATAATCAGAACAAGAATATAAGCAATTACCATAACAGGTAATGACCACATCATCAACCCAGCATCAAACTTTAAACAGGTTACTGGATCATATTTAGAGAGAAGAATTCCAAATAATGAAGCACCAGCTATCTGCAATTATGGATTATAATGAATCTTTAGTTCAGAAATTTCTTCCATAACTTGATTGCTAAGATAACTGCAAGCTTATAACATTGTTAAAACTGATACTAAAAACATTGTTAAGGTCAGAAACAAAGAGCATACTGGTTCAGTTTGCCTGTGAAATGCCGCTAGCCTTGACTTGAGAACTTCTGCAATATCATCTTTACGCTGATAGTTCAAACATAAGTACATACCTCAGGCACTCTAGTCTGGTCTAGATTACCATCACCTAGGGCACTTCCTCTTAAAAACCAGAATCTTTAGCTTATACAGATTTGGATCATTGACAGACCAAAACATAGTAATACTATAAAGAGCCTGAGATTGCTTATAGGCAAGTAACATAGGATGAAAAGCTCGTCTACTTGGAACATACTATCTTTTGGTTTTTGGATTGTGTGCTAGAAGTCAATTTTGCAGCAACAGATTGGCAACTTCCAAAGAAACTGCTCAAAAAATGTGCAATTGCAGGTCCCACATCACGATCTTCTGTATCTCTCAAAACATCCTGCATAATCAGAAACAAACATCAAGACGGCCAATTACAATTTCCATATTAGAAATTCACAGCAAAATATTCAAAACAGAAAGCTTTATACAGCAAGAATAGATGTTAAACAAACAAAAATAACATCACCTTCAAGATATGCTTTGCCGACCGCAACAATCTCATTAGAACAAAGATCCCAAAGATGAGGTAGATGTTTGGTCCCATTGGCAACCTGTAAATTTATGCGATTCACTAACAGCTTTTACATCCTGTCACCAAAATGGACCTAACAAATAAACCCACATAATTCATAAAGCTTACATTTCCAATGTATCTAACATTAATTCCATGTGCATGAAGTGCTTCTGTCAGTGTCTGGCCATCCATGGGTGAAACTTCCAGCGTGCAAAGATCTTGTATAAACTTGGGAAGTACAACATCTAAAAGATAAGAACTAGCTTTCCTCACATTTTCCTCATCTGTTTCAATCTCCTGGCATACATAAAGGAAAAATCTAATATATCCACAGTTTGGCGGCATTGTAAAGAAAAGTTGCAAGTAAAGGAGACTAGCCTCTTGACTCCCAGCCAATTTAAATTCGGTGAAAACGTTGGGGTTAAATAATATCTCGTGCATTTCACAACTTTTAACAGATGCCGAAGCACATTGTGTATCAGTCTTATTTCCATCTTCCTTGGTTATACCCTGTGGTCAAAGGGTGCATAAGCAAAATATCTTACATGTTAAACAGACTGAAATACATTTTACAGCAAACAATTACAAGGTAATAGAACCAAGTGCACTTAAATATTACATTATATGCCACAAAGTTCATATCTTACATGGCATATACTAATCACACAATGCCTTAAACCACATAAAAAGAAAATAAAAAATAAACTAGATACAAGATGCCTGCAACCACATTTCAAAAATTCCACCTAATCAACAACTTGAATAAAAAATCCATTATCCATAGTCCACTTATATTTGCATAAAATATTTAAACCTTTGACAATACTCAATGCCCATTTGAGTCACTTCTTTAAAGTTGGGGGAGATTATAACCATTCACCACATTTGGCAACAAAAAAAGTGTGAGAACTGGAAGCCTGAACATTATACATAGAAAGCCAAATGCAACAGCTTAGATCTGTGTTATCTAAGAGAGACTAGCCTGATTATCATCAAAAGTTGCAGCTTCATGAGCCTCTGCCGATACTGGACATAAGAATTCAAACACAATAGCACCACTAAAAGATAACACGTGACGATAGAGGAATCACCATGTTTTTCACATGCCATTTCGGGGCAGTGGAAGGTCCATAAACAGCCATCGAAACAGAAACACAATCATTGTTTCATAAGGGGGTCGACTATGTTATACGGATTCTTCATTTTTCTTCAAGTATATGATATAATAACTATGAGTATGGGAATATGATTTTCTAGAAGAATAAATGGAGGTGGCACTTGCTGTGCGATGGAGCCAAAGCCCAAACAGCACAATTGCATATGATACCTGAGATTTTTACTTCCTCGAACACCAATAGATGTAAACGGAACAAGTTCAAGCGAGGGAAACGCATAAACAAAATGAAAGGGGAGTTATACCTGAGATTTTTACTTCCGATTTTGTGGACAGCTTTGGTTAAACGGTGAAGAGGGAAACCCGAAATTTGTTGTTGCTTCACTTGGAGACAAACGGGGGAAACCAAATTTTGCTGCTGCTGCTTCTCTTGGAGACGAACGGTGAAGGGGGTGAGAGACGACTGAGATGAGGGGGATTAGGGATTTTGTGGGTTTGATTTGAGGATCGGGTGAGGGAGAGTGAAATAGGTAGATTGAGTTTTATTTTCTATGGTGGCGTTTGTATAAACAAACGCCGTTACACCACTCACTATTGCGGCATTAAAAATAAAAACGCCACTAACGTTCAAGTATTTATGGCGCTTGTAAGGTAAACGCCGCTAAAAAACGATCTATAGCGGCGTTTTTGCCTAAAAACGCCACTAATTTTGTTATTTGTGGCGTTTTATAAGGAAACGCCGCGATAAGTTCAAAATTAGTGGCGTTTGCTATTAAAACGCCGCTAAAAGTGCCGCTTAATAATGAAAGTTATTACAAATACGACGCACCCAAAAAAGAAAAAAAATAGAAGCTAAACTATATCCACCACAAAAACTCATGTAAAAATAAAACATAAAATCATGCAAAAATATTTTCTTTGAGATTGACACTCATGGTCAAAAAATCTGAAAACCTTCATGAATTTGCTTGTCTCTATTTAAACGAGACGCTTTATGAGGTAAAAAAGAAGTGGTGAGCAAATTAAATTATCAGACAGATTGTTCCGGTACGCAATTCTAATTACATCGACAAAAAACTACCAAAGGGGATCAAACTTTTTATGACCACCGACAAAGCTAAATCAGAAAACAAGCGTTGTGTAAATCTCTATACGAGCATCAAACAATAGTTAAAGTATACGAAAACGTACCAAACATCAAAGAAAACGTACCACAAAACAAAACAAAAAAGCGCGATAAATACAAAAAAAACGTACTGCAAGAGGAGATTTTTTTATTAAAATTAAAAAAACTTAAGAATAAAAAAAAACATAATATGAAAAGACAAAAAATAAATAAATATCGACCGTAGATAATCGGTATTAAAATTAATGTCTCGTCGACAAAGTAAAAGGAGACAAAAAAAAGTTTACGACACTACATATATAAGGAGAGAAAACTAGGTCCCCGAAAATATTGTTTTTTAATTGAAAAACTTTTGTTTAGTAAAAGAAAAAAATTCAACTATAAACACCTGTCCCTTACCTTAAAAAACCAATATATTAAAATCAATTATAGGTAATGGACGTATATATGATTTCTTTTAATTTATTTCTTATATCATCATTGCTCACCACATTAATAAAATATGAAATCGTGAACATCGTTCACGCAAAAGAATGATAGGAAATAATGTCAATTAATAAAATATAAAAAAAAGCATAAAGTCAAAAAAAAAAATTACTCCAAACTTTTATTGAATAGTCACTTTAGTTTTTATCTTTTTTTGGAGCAATTCAACCTTTAACATTTTATTTTGAGTTAAAATGGGCCCTTTGCAGATTAATATTGTTAGAAAACTGACGGTATACAGTTTAAAATGACTTGACAGAATGATAAGTCAGTAAAAAAATGTTTTATATTTTATATAATTTTATAAAATTATTTTTTGACCGATGTAACATTTTTCAAGTCAACACACTTGTCTATAAGCGCACACTGCCATATAGGTTTGTCACGTCATTTTAAGCCATTTACCATCAGTTGACTGACAGTTTTCATTCGCGGTGAAGCCATTTTGACCTAAAATGAAACGTTGACGATTAAATTGCTTCAAAAAAAAACCAAAATAACTATTCGATCAAACGTTAAGGCTATTTTTTTTTAACTTTATACCAGATATAAACTAACCTTTGATTGCCCTTTGATGGAGGTAGGGAGAAAAAAAGAATAATAATATAATATGGGTAATTGTTCTATACATAAGCGTTTGTGGAAATTATTTTACACAAACGTCTTAATTTTAGGGGTTAAAGACTCCGTTTAGGGTTTAAAATTTAGGGGTATAAGTGTAGTAGTTTTGAATTTAGGGATTGTTGATAAAATTTTGGGTTTAGGGTTAAAATTTAGGGTTTATAGGTTAAAATCTAAACCCCTACACATATTACCCTAAAACTAAACCCTAACCCTAAACCCTAAATTATAACCCTAAATTATAAATTCTAAACATGAACCATAAATTCTAAACATTTACATTAAAACCCCTAAACTCTAAACCCTAAGCCCTAACCCTAAACCCTATAATTAAGGCGCTTGTGGAAATAAAAAATTTCCACCGCCAGTGTATAGGATATTAATCCATATAATATATACAAACTATTCTATAGTGGTTTTTAACCTTTTCTTTCTTTATAATAATTTGGGAGGTGCATGATTCGATCCGGTACCTTCTAGCCAATTTTTGGTTGCAAATAATCTTTAATAAATTAAAGATAAACTATATGGATGGTTACTTTTTGGCTTTTTATTGTCTTCTTTTGATACTGATTTGAAAAAAATTATGTTTTTGATCGTTTATGTTTTCGGGTTATAACATTTTAGACCCACGCGTTAATTTTTGTTAGACTGATGACTTGACATGTTAATAAAAAGGATTAATTCTTAATTTAGTCTTAAATTTCAAACAATATTAATTTGACACCTAAATTTTAGATAAGATAATACTTTAACCCTTGAATAATATATATATATATATATATATGGTATCCAACTCATGTTTTTTAATTCCATGTTTATTTTTAAAGGAATTCGAAGGCTTCTAACTATATTTATAGAATTTGGAGCATTTTCTAATGAAACAAACATCGTATCGGCCCTTAGGAGGCCCAAAATAAGCGGAATGCAAATGTTGATGTCTAACAATCATCAATGATGGTGATCGACGGTGGTCGGGGGCTGGTGATAGTGGTGAGTGATAGTAGATATATGGGACTTTGATCAGATTTAAGGTTAAATAGATATTTTACATAAAGTTTGTGTTAAATTAATATTTTATTTAAGTTCAGAATTAAATTAAAAATTAATTATTTTTACTAACATGTCATGTCATAAACGTAACGGAAGTTAACGTATGTGTGACCAAAATGTCATAACCTAAAAACGTAAGTGGCCAAAATATAATCTTTTAGAAATGGTGACCGCAAGAAGACACTAAGAAAACAATAATGATCATTCGTGTAATTTACCAATAAATTAATAAGATTTTTATTTGGTTGATATTTTTTTTATAATTTATACTATCATTAATCATTAAATTTTGATCACGTTTGTCATGAATAAAAGTCGGATTTAAGAAAGAGTAATTAATTTTTTTTGGTTGCCCTTTCGGTTTTCAGGGTTTTGCCCTGACTAACTTTGATAGACCCGCGTCACATACTTAGTTTTGGTGGGTGAGTCTTCTAACGGGATTTTTCTAAATACACAACTCCTCGAACCCGAGACATTACTTAAACGATATCAAGTTGCTTACCACTTGGACCAAGCTAACTGATTAGAAAGAGTATTTAAATTAAATCCGCTTAATACAAAATTAATATGCATGATTGAATAGTTGGCAATGCAATAATGCAAATAATAAATAATTTAAGTACATTATACGACAAGAGGAAAGTGGCCAAAACAATAAGCAACTTGTTAAATTTAAGGTAAACTACACAATTCTTTTTTCACTCTTATTTTGAATTTAATTTTTAATTTAATCACAAAATTTTTTATTTGTTTTGTTCGTCACTTGGGAGTTAAATAAAATATGGAAGAGTGACATGGTAGCCACATGTGCTGACATGGATTACTTTATGCTAACATGACAACCACATGTCATCCACATTATTTTTTATTTTAAATTTTTTATAGTTTCACCCATGTCATACCGGCACTAAATTAATCATTCTTCGACCACTCAATACACTAACAAACTCGCTTCATTATCTCCTACTACTCTATCAGTTTAAAGTTTCCTAAAATCTTTAACACCCACAAAACTCGATCTAAAACCTAAAATGCACAAAACCTAAACTACTCTGGTTTAGAATATTCATTGTTCGATCAACATGAAATTAGGACATACTACTCGCTTTCTCCTTCTCCACCTCCCCACTGTTGGGATTTGAAAGAAGATGTTCAATCGTTGAGAAATATAAAAAAATACAAAATCAGGGAGTTTTTCACACACAAAAAAAATGTTTTAGGTCATTTTATAATTTTTAGAGCACACGTGTTTGGTCATAACGTTAACTATTTACGACAGAGTGAGCAAAATAAGAGCAATTCGAAAGTTTAATGATTAAATTGAAATTTTTTAAATTTAAGTGACTAAAATAAGAATAAGAAGAAAGTTGAGTGATGAAAATTATAATTTATCCTAAATTTAACAATCAATTGTTTGCTGATATATTATAAACATTTAGATATCAATCACACTTTTGAAAGTGCTCTTCCATTGTTCATTTGTTTCCATTCCAAAACGAAGAGAGAAATGAGCACAGAAACTGGGGTTAGACTTCCGGTTATAGATTTCTCAAAGCAAGAGCTGAAGCCAGGCAGCCCTGACTGGGATTCGGTGAAGGTTCAAGTCCGAGAAGCACTCGAGGAGTACGGTTGTTTCGAGGCTTCGTTCGACAAAGTTGCCGATGTTCGAGATGTATTGTTCGGGGCCATGGAAGAGCTCTTTGACCTGCCTAAACAAACAAGACATCTTTGCACTTCCGACAAACCCTTTTGTGGCTACCATGATGCCACGGCAAAACTACTGCGTGAAAGCATGTCGGTCGATGAAGCACAGATTGCCGGAAACATCGATTGAGGCCTCACGAACATCTTGTGGCCTCAAGGGAACATAAGCTTCAGGTTCCGAAAAATAATTCTCTTAATTTACGCTTCGGTTTTCCGTAAAACATTTTCTAATATTCTTTCGACAGCAAAACTATTGTATCTTTTACACAGTTAGCAGCAGGGCTAGAGAAGACGGTCAGGAGGATGCTTTTGGAGAGCTTTGGCGTCGAGAAATACATGGATGAGCTCAACGACGAGTCCACCCTCGGAGCGGATGCGCATACGGACAAGGGTATGCTGACTGTTTTGTATCAGAACGAGGTTCATGGTTTGGAGATTCGAACCAGGGATGGCGAATGGATCGATATAAAGCCCTCACCCAAGTCTTTCATAATCATGAACGGCGAGTCCCTTGGCGTAAGTCATCGCAAATCCGAGAGGAGGCTACCGTGTAAAGGTTCCAGAAGAGCTTGTGGATGACAAAAATGGCTTGCTCTTCAAACCATTCGACTACGAAGAATATTTGCAATATTACTCTGTCCGGGCAGCTCGATGAGATTTTACTACTGATCTTAAAGTTTACAGCAATGCCTAAGTTTCTTGCCCAATTGATGATAATGAAATATCATGGAAAACTTGGTTTTTCATTACATGAGTGTAAGAAGATTAGAAGAATGATTGTCCTGTTAGGAAGCTTCTGATCATGCATAATCCAGCTGAGCAAACTTGATAAACGCTGTTAAATCATTTTCATTAACCATGCATTTTACTTGAACAGATTATCACAAAATGTTTATCCTTTGCTAACCAGTAGGAGTGGTCGCCTTCCCGATTTATCGATTAAGATTGTACCCAAAGTACCAATTACTGTCTGCAAAACAGAACAACAATTCTTTAGTTACTGAGACATCCATCAATGGAGAAATTCGCTTCCCGGAATGACAGACAAGCATACCAGGGTAGCAGCCAGTGTGATGAGTCCAACCATGCTAGATATGCATTTCAATTTTCATAGAATGTAACTTTATATAGTTGAAATTTTCATAACTGTGTTTGAAGTTTTATGGAGATTGTTAAGACCAGTAATATTACCAGCTGAGACAAATAAAACCAGAACAATATTCAAATGCATCAGGTCCTTCCGAATTCGTCAGGACCAACATTCCAACAACAATCTATAAGGGTAATAGGAAATCTGAGAAACATTAAGAATCTTTATTGAACAAGCTTGCTTATACAGCAGCCCTTAGCTGACTTATATACATGCACAATACACTTAGCTTACAAGCTAACCACCTCAACTACATCCTAACAACCTTCAACAGATTCAGTTAGGTTTACATGTGATAACAGCACTATTATACTTAACATGCTTCCTACTTTTTCCAGCTTCTTCGATAGGAACAACACCAAGCTTATCACGAAACACATAGAAATAAGGCTTGGACAGTGGCTTTGTAAATCCATCAACAATCTGATGCTCAGCTGGGACATAGTTCACTACCAGCTTCTTGTCAGCAACCTTTTCACGAACAAAGTGCACATCCAACTCTACATGCTTGGTTTTAGAGTGATACACCGGATTCGCACTCATTGCAATGGCACTGGAGTTATCACTCCAGATTGTAGGAGGAGCATCCACCTTGACCTTCATATCTTCAAGAAGTGCCTGCAACCAAGTAATCTCAGATGCCACATCAGCCAAGCTTCTGTATTCGGCCTCTATAGTGGACCGGGACACTGTCTTTTGCTTCTTAGAGTTCCACAAGAGCAGGTTGTTACCAAGGAACACACAATTACCTGTTATTGATCTCCTGCCATCAAGATTCCCACCCCAATCAACATCAGCAAAAGCAACAAGTTGATGAGGTCCTGATATTGGAGAAAAAACCAACCCAAAATCGAGAGTCCCATCCAAATAGCGCAACACTCTCTTTACAACAACAAGATGTTGTTCACATGGCTGATGCATAAACTGAGCCAATTTATGTACACTGTATACGATATCAGGACATGTGTGGCATGCATAAAGTAAAGCCCCAACCAGACTTCTATATTCCGTGACATCAATTAATGGACTCCCAACATTGTCTTGACTCAACTTTGGTGTTGTAACCATGGACGTAGGTGTTGGTGTAGCATTATGCATGTCTGCTTTAGCCAGCAATTCCATGATGTACTTCTTCTGATTGAGAAAAACCCTATCACCCTCTCGTTTAACCTCAATGCCCAGAAAAAAAAAAATTTAAATTACCAAGATCCTTTAAGGAAAACATTGTGCCTAATTGCTGAACCACATCCTCAACCACTTCATTCGATCCTCAAGTCACAATTATGTCATCTACATAGATGAGAACATATGTGAGCACCCCTTGATCATCCCTGATGAATAACGAGACATCTGCACGTGAGCCTTTGAACCCAATTGTCACAAGATAATCTCAAAGCTTAGAATACCAGCTCCGAGGTGCTTGTCTGAGCCCATATAGGGCCTTCTTTAGCTTACACACCAAATGTGCACCATTAGCATCATGACATTCGAAACCAGGAGGCTGAACCATAAAGACCTCTTCCTGAAAATCCTCTTCCAGGAAGGCATTGTTGACATCCACTTGTCTCAATGCCCATTTGTTTGTAATGGCCAAGGTGATAACAACATTGATCGTAGATGGTTTCACAACAGGACTGAATGTGTCTGTGAAATCCTGACCTGGCACCTGAGAATAGCCCTTTGCAACGAGACGTGCTTTATACCTTTGTATAGTTCCATCAGCATTCCTTTTAATTCGAAATAGCCACTTGCAACCGACCACAGTTCTATCATTAGGTCGAGGAACAATCTCCCAAGTTCCATTTCGCACCAAGGCTTCATACTCATCAAGGGAAGCTTGCTTCCACTTCTCAGATTGAAAAGCTTTTTGAATTGTGCTGGGTTCAACTTCATCAAATCCTTGCATAGCCATGTAAACCTTAGGTTTGAAAATTTCTCGTTTGCTGCGAGTAACCATAGGATGACCTTCATTAACTGGGGCCACATTAAAATCAGAACACACCCCTTGAACCGTTGGAGGCATGGTTGATCCAACGTGCTCTGGACTGGTCGACAATGTTGGTGCTTGAGGTTGATCAATTACATATGTGTCAATGTTCCCTAATGATGCCTGGTTGAAGTCATCCCGTAGAAGTTCAGCATGCACTGTAGGAGAGAGTGAATGGTCCTCAACACATGCACCACCTTCATGAACTGGAGAAGAGGGTGAATGGTCCTCAATACATGCACCACCTTCAACCATGGACCCAGTAGACTCAGTAGTACCTTGAACTGTTGGAGGATCAGTTGTACAAGGAGTACGAGATAAAGTACGTGCACCTGGCAAGGGATGTGTGTCTATGCATACTCTTTCAGCTCCAGTTACCACTGAAAGCTTGCCACTAGCCTTCGAATTCCAACTGTTGGTCACACGATCACATGACACTGGACAGTCTGCAAAGGGAAAATGCATTTCATCAAACACCACATGACGAGAAACAAAGATCCTACCATCCGAGGCTAAGCATTGATATCCCTTGTGCTGAGTGTTGTATCCAAGAAAGACACATGGTTGAAACCTATAGCTTAATTTGTGATGCTGATATGGTCGAAAGTGAGGAAAGCACCTGCTGCCAAACACACGCATAAATTGATAATCAAGAATTTTATTGTACATCATTTCGAAAGGAGATTTTCCAAAAAAGAACTGGAGTAGGAAGTCTGTTAATTAAATATACAGCCGTACAAACTGCAAAGGACCAATATTTGAAGGGTAGGGAGGCCTGAGCCATAATAACAAGAGCCAATTCTATTACATGGCGATGCTTTCTTTCCACGACCCCATTCTGCTCAAATGTATGTGGGCATGTGAGTCTGTGTTTGATCCCAGACGCCATTAAAACAACACTAATGCTCATGTACTCTCTTCCCCAATCGCTCTGAAACTCTTTGATCGTGGTGTTAAATTGTGTTTGTACCATACTTGAAAACAATTTGAAGGCATACAACGCCTGGTCTTTACTCTTAAGCATGAACAACCAACAGTGACGCGTATGTGCATCAACAAATGACACATAATATCGAAAGCCATCAACCGAGGTTACATGAGATGGTCCCCATAGATCAGAGAAAACCAGTTGAAATGGTGCATCATATACAATATTAGATTCAACAAACGGGAGTTTGTGACTCTTACCCATTCGACAAGCTACACAAAAACTTTCAATTTCTTTATTGCAATCAATAGGGAGTACAACATCAATGGTTTTACAAACTTGAATTAAAGACCTTATGAGCAGGGTGCCCAAGTCTTCCATGCCATAGATTGTAAGAATCGCCTTCTATAACATGAGCTTCAATAGGACAACTTGTGGAACCCCAACTTATATCAAAGGCATACAATCCTTCACTTTCTTTTCCTTGCATAAGAACAGCTCTTGATTCTTCATCACAAATAAGACACGTCGATGCATGGAACTCAAAGAACACATGGTTATCTCTAGAAAACTTCGAGACAGCGAGAAGATTCTTTGTTGAAGTTGGAACATGAAATAAATCCTTAACAAGTAATGTACGAGTATCAGTATGAAACAATGATCGACCAATCTTAACAATATGTAAACTGTTGCCATTACCCACTATCAGTTTACCTGGACCTGTATATTCTGATCCATCGACCATCTTTGTAGCATCTGGAGTAACATGGTGCGTTGCATTCGAATCCACCACCCAATCATCATTTCTAGGTGAGCCATTACCACAATTATGAGTATGCCCACAGCACGAGAAGCAGGAGGATGTGGACTCCAGAGAAGAGAAGTGTGCACGTGCAGATTCTTCATGGCCATTAGCAACGTTGCCCCCAAGAAATGATTGGTTAAACCTTTGCCAGCACCGATATACAGAATACCCATTCTTGCCACAAATCTGACACTGTAACCTCGCACGACCCCTTCCTCGTCCACCGATCCGTCCTTTAAAATATTGGGAACCAGTAGAATGTTGTTGGGGACCATTAAAGTGTTGATCACCATTTGCTCCATAATTCTGAGGAAACCGTGAGGTCTGGGTCCCAGACCTATCTTCTTGACCACCTGATACATGTTTGTCTACATGAGCCACATTCGCAAGCAAAGGTAACTGGGCTTGTTGGTTAAACCCTTTCAACTGAGCCTCAACATCAATCAGAACAGTCTTGACACCGTCCAAAGAAAAGGGTTATTTGCTTGCTGTGATAACCGCCATGAATGGTTGATACTCATAAGGTAACCCATTCAGTATCGTAGCAATTTGCTCAAGATCAGACACAGAACTACCACACACAGCCAATGCATCACATACCTATTTAATCTTTATAAGGTATGTACGCATGCTCTCTTCCCCTTTTCGGAAGGCCTTGAGTTTGCAATGTAAACTCATAGCACTGGTGGTGGACTTGTTAGCAAAATACTGAAGAACAGTATTCCAGGCTGCCACAGCCGATTCAGCACCCACAAACTGAGGTAACAGACCTGCACTAATGGTAGATAACAGCCATGACACCAAGGCACTGTCTTGGGCAAGAAATATATCATATTCATCGTTCGGAACCATAGCCCCGCCATCACCAAGAGCCGTCTCTAGTGGAGCTTTAACCTTTCTGGTGATAAGTTTCTCTAACCTGTGGCTTCGGACTGTCAACAGAACTTGTTGCTTCCACAAAAGAAAGTTCATCTCGTCGAGCATAATGTTGATACGCTTGTTGGTGAACATCTTTCCACCAAAGGATGAAGCAAACACATCACTGGAATCGTTGTCAGGCATTGAAACCTCAAACAATTCGAGAAAAGAAAGTAATCGAAAGAAAGAAAGAAAAGAGAAGAAAAAGATCTCAAGAAGAGATTACTATAAACGAAAGCGTAGCGGAAGAAGAGAATTGTCTCCAGAACGCTATGGCGAATGATACCATAATAGGAAATCTGAGAAACATTAAGAATCTTTATTGAACAAGCTTGCTTATACAGCAGCCCTTAGTTGACTTATATACATGCACAATACACTTAGCTTACAAGCTAACCACCTCAACTACATCCTAACAACCTTCAACAGATTCAGTTAGGTTGTGATAACAACACTATTATACTTAACAAAGGGAAAACAAGAGACGTATCAATGGATTATATAACAAATTAGGGAAATTTATCAATTCCCAGAATCACCAGCCATCGAGGAGATTCCGGTATGAAGAAGAGGACTACAAGTTGAAGTAGACCAAGAATAGTAGTTGTATGTAAAATCATCCCGGAACTGTTACAAAACTATTAGATGAACCAATTTCCTATGCCTTTCTGGAAATTTTTAGTTAACTATACAAGCTAAGGTGCGCCAATCGACAAAGGAGACAACAACATACATGAACGACGAGCCCCAAGAAACCATCAATTGTAGAACAAGTAGTAGTACAAGAACTATGAGCCAATGTGTTCATTGCAGCCTAATGTTTGATTAATGATAAAAGTTTTCCAGCAACTATGGCCGAAAATCTTCCCCTGACATTCTTTGTTGTTATTTCTGCAAAATACAAATCGAATTGTAGATATGATTATTCCACATGAGATAAGTTATCAAATAACTGGAAACTCCACTTGTGAATCCTAGTGATGTCTTTCAAGGTCAACCCACCAGGGGAGCATCCCAAAACAAATGAAAACATGGTATCATGAACTGAAAGTAGCATTATGAGTCATCATGGGGGAAATGCAAGTTTATCTCCGACTTAGTACAGAAATTAAGCATGTCGCGAATGAAAAGCTTACCGATTCCTGACCAAACAAATCATATTGCAGCACCTGGGATTGCCCCGATACTCGGTATCGAAACAAAAATGTGAAAACTGCAGGAAACATAGAGCACAACCAGCAGCAAAGACGATGGGAGCTGTGCCACGAAGGTACTTACTAAGAGCAAGAATGATGGAACATTGTAAACAGCCATCGGCCCTCCCTCCTTGTCTTATAAGCAAAGGCTGATCAGGACAGTTAGTTCTGTTATCTTGAAAGATTCCTTTAGAGGTTAATAGATTCCGCGGTTAGGAGGTTGACCGCTTTGATTAAAAGAATATTTCAAGACCACTTTTTTAATATTATTATTGTTTATTTCAAGACCACTTGTTTTTTTAATATTATTATTATTATTTTCTTATAAGCAAAGGCTGATCAGGACAGTTGGTTCTGTTACCTTGAAAGAAATCTGGGATGCCTTATCCATGCTCGACGGTTCCCGAGCGCCCGGTCCCGATGGATTCAATATGAATTTTCTCAAGCGCTTTTGGCCGTCACTAAAAGGAGAAATCCTTAGTTTTTTTGATCTCTTCTACAAAGGGAAACTACATGACTTCTCCTTCAATCGGTCCTTTATCCAGCTCATCTCGAAAATCAAAGCTCCCGAATCTGTAAATGATTACAGACCAATAAGCTTAGTAGGTTCAGTTTATAAGCTCCTTGCTAAGACACTTGCGATCAGACTCAATGATGTCTTGCCTAAAATTATCGGAGAAAATCAATTTGCTTTTTGTGTTGGCCGCTAGCTTCTCGATTGCTCTTTAATCGCGAATGAAGTCATCGGCCATATCAGAAGACTTGGTCTGGAAGGAGTGGTTTTCAAAGCTGATTTTTGTAAGGCTTACGATACAGTTGACTGGAAATTCCTATTGTTCATCATGAAGATTATGGGTTTTGGAGATTTATTTTGTCAGTGGATTTCAGTTTGTATATCGATGGCCTCTATCTCAGTCTTGGTAAATGGGTCTCCCTCGCATCCGTTCTCTACTAGTCGTGGCCTTAGACAAGGATGTCCCTTATCTATATTGCTGTTTAACCTTGTTGCTGAGGCTCTCAGTGCTTTCTTATCAAAAGCTGTTGCACGAGGCTTTTTCAGTGGTGTTAAAATTGGTCAAGATTCGGTGGAGATTTCGCACTTGAAATTTGCGGATGATCTCATCCTATTCAGTGGAGCTAGTGAAACTCAAGTTAAAAATGTGGTGCGTATCCTAGGAGGTTTCGAATTAGCATCCAGATTAAAGCTCAATCTGAAGAAATCTTCCTTATTTGGAATTAATGTTAATGAGTCGACTATTGATTATTGGGCGTCCCTACTTAATTGCGGAAGGGGCAACTTTCCTTTGCTCATACCTGGGGCTTCCCTTGGGAGCTCTCAAGAATTCAACTCAGCTGTGGGACCCGATTATTGCAAAAGTTCGGTCGAAACTGTCCAGCTGGTCTTCTAGGCTGCTGTCCTTCGCCGGCAGAATCACTCTAGTTAAGTTAGTTCTTTCGAATCAGCCCATTTACTTTATCTCAATGTTCCCAATGCCAAAATCAATTAGCGCTTCCTTAACTAAGCTAGTGGAAAACTTCTTGTGGAATCAAAAGGATAAGAAAAATATACATTGGATTAGTTGGGAAACTATGTGTCTCCCAAAACATCTCGGAGGGCTTGGTTTATGCAACTTCAGTATAAAAAACAGAGCGTTATTAAATAAATGGTTATGGCGATTTGGTTTGGAAACCAACAGTTTGTGGCGTACAGTTATTGCAGCAAAATACGAAACTGGCTCATCTTCTTTGTTGCCTACCAATCTCAGGCTTGATAATAAATCTTGGATTTGGAGGGGAATTATCTCGCCACTCTCCGACCCCGAAAATATCTTCCTCCAGAACATTAAAATTGTTATCGGGGATGGCAAAAGAATTTCTTTCTGGATGGATAACTGGACTGGCCTTGGTTCTCTTAAAATTGCTTTTCCTCGAATCTTTTCTTTGGCATTGAAAAAATTTGGCTCTCTTGATGATTTTGGAAGTAGAGGAAATGGTGGCTGGCTGTGGAATATCTCTCTTCGAAGAAGGTTGTTCAGTTGGGAAGATGAAGTATGGCATGAATTTCTTAGAACTATCAACATTTCGATTTCAGGAAGGCTCCATTCCGATAATATTCGATGGGTTGCTGCTCCTAACGGGATGTATAACTCCAAAATTTTCTACGAACAAAGCTTAAGCAGTAGTGTGCCTTGCGATGACATCTGGAAAAAAGTTTGGCTCAATCTAGCTCCACCTAAGGTTGAAGCCTTCATTTGGAAAACGGTTCATGGGAGAATTCCCAAAAAAGACCAATTAGCAAAAAGGGGAGTGTCGGGTTTGTCTGATCAGTTGTGCCCTCTATGCCAAATTTTGAATGAATCCTTGAATCATCTATTTTGCAGGTGCTCCTTTACGTGGCATATTTGGCAGCAATGGTGCAATTTGTGGGGTATTAATTTTATCTGCCCTGAAAATTTCAAGGGATTGATAATAAATTGGTGTTCAATAGCTATTTATTTTAAATGTCAAGCAGTTTGGTTAATTTCATTTCAATGTTTTGTGTGGTCAATCTGGTTGTGTCGTAATGAAGCTCTATTTAAAGGTTCGATTGCATCGGTGAAATCCTTGTTCGATTGTTGTCTAACTCGCCTTAGCGTTTGGTGCAGGGCAAAGCGGCCACTAATCATCTCCTCTATTTCAGATCTGTTAAGGTGCCCAGTTCTGTTTAAAACAATTGTTGTAGCTCAGAACAAGATTAAGTGCTTGGGGTGGCAAGCTCCCCCTGTAGGCTCCCTTAAGTTCCAAGTCGATGGTGCAGTGATTGGAGGCTTTGGAAAGGTAGGCATAGGTGGCGTTTGCTATAATCACAGTAAGTCTACGATGATTCAGTTTTCCAAATCCGTTGGCAATTTTGATGCTACCACGACGGAACTCCTCGCTGTCTTAGAAGCGTATTCCTTGTTCCGGTCATCTCCATGGTTTTCTAATGTCGAATTGATAATCGAAACTGACTGTTCCTTTATTGTAGACTAGATAAATAAGCCTTATCTAGCTCCTGAAATCTTTAGCTCTCTAGTAGATGCTTGTTTGAAGTACTGTTCTGAATTTGGCTGGAGTATCCAAGCCATTCCCCGAGATTGGAATGTTACAGCTGATAGCTTGGCTAAACCTGGAATCTCAAGATCTGCGCCTCTCGTTTTGGTTAATTCCTTGCCTTGAGTCAGTAGTAGTATGAGACGAGTCTGGAGATTGGAAAAACATCTGGGCAATTAACATGGTGGCAGATTTGGATCCATAGTCTTGCGGTGGCAGTAGTAATACCCTAAATTTGGGCTTAGAAGTTTAGGGTCTGAACCGGACCGGTCTGAGAAACAGTTCAAATTTAAAAGGGATTTTTAGGGAACACCTAGTTCGAGATGCTTTAAAAATATAGAAAATATCTAAAAATCCTCATTTAATATATATATATATATATATATATATAAGTGAATGGTGGAATCAATTTTACAAAATGAAGTTTGGAAATACTACATTTCAGTGTAGTGACCAAATCGCAGTTTTTGCAAAAATGAAATAGTGACTGTTTTGTAAAGGATTGAAACTTTGAATCTTTAAGGAGCTAATTTACCAAAAATGTTTTCATCAGATTTTTCTTTAATTTGGGTGATTTAATTAATGATTTAATTAAATAAAATAAAGGTGATAAACTACCTTTGACTTTCATAACCACTTTTCTCTAATTTTCCCTCTCTTCATTTTCTCTCAAATTCCTTTCAACCAAACACATTGTTCTTCTCCTCTAAATACTCAGTTTTTTACTGAAATTCCCAAGCTGACAATCCTTTATTAAAGATTTATGAATGGTTTTGATATTGGAAACAAGAATTTGGCTTAAAACTCAAGATTTTGGAAGAGATCTTGAGGATTTTCGTGGATCTTGGTTAGGCTCTGTTTTGAGGTTGTTTTCTAATGTATTTTGGATGTTAATTGATGTTACAAATGAGGTTTTATCAATCAAATCCCGAATATGTTTGTTTTCCTAAGTTTTGCTTGCTAGAATGGTGGTTTTTGGGGTGGTTTTGGTGATCTGCTGTTGCTGGAGGTATAAGGTCATGTTTATGTTGCTTTTTTTTTGTTAATTGATGTTTAGAAATGGTTAGAAGTGATAGATCTTGGTTGGCCTTTGTTTTGAAAGAGTTTGGAGATGATTTCGGTTGTTTTGGAAGCTGAAATGAGGTTCTTGAGTAGAGCAGCGAGTTGGGTTGTATTGCTGGTGATTTTAATGCATGGTGATGCATTAATCCTCTGTTGTTATGTGTTAAAAATAGGGGAGAATGATCCGGAAGCGATAGAGGTGGCGTTGGAGATTTCGGACGCTTGGGAGGCTTGTCGGCTAGCATAGTTTTGTGTATCGGCGAGTGAGATCGTGTTTTCCATCTTTGGAATGATTTGAAAAGAGGTTTGGGAACTTAAATCTAGGCTTGAAACGCCGGTTTAAGTTCGGAAGTAAGTGAAGTTGAATTCTCTCTCGATTGTGTTATTATTGTTTTGAAAACTGTCAAAATGGATTTTGATGTGTTGATTTGGCAATGTAGTCAAATTGTTGTTTGTGCATGGCTTTTAAGAATGTGAGTTGGTTGTCAAACTTGGATTGAGGAAAGATGCATGAAATTGATATTCCTTGTGAGTATGAGTTGTCAATTTGTGTCTCAAATGCTTTGTTCGGCTTTTTGGCTTTGAAGGTGTTGCATGCTTTAAAAACAACGAATGTGTTGATGTTTAACATGATATATATTGCCATAGATTATGTATATATTACTGGATATATTGATCGATCAATAGGATGTAGAGTGCAATATAAACTAAAAATTCGTACGTGCTCTTGGGTGTCGTCCCAAAGAGAGAGACCAATGGTGGGCATTCCATTGGAGTAGGACTTGGTGAATTATCCAAGCTTTTTGGCAACAAGAGTTATTGCCATGAGACCGATGATGGGCATTCCATCGGAGTAGGACTTGGTGAGAGACCAAGCTTTTTGGCAACAAGAGTTATTGCCATGTGAAATCGATGAGGGGCATTCCATCGTAGTAGGACTTGGTGAAATACCCAAGCTTAGTGGCGAGGGTAGATACCGCCATGAGAGCCGGTGGCGAGATCCCACCGGGGTATAACTTGACCTCGAGTCAAGCTGTCCACATACCCGTGTATAATAGAATATGAAAAGTGCCAATATATGAGAATGAAATGTGTCACATGTACCAATGCTTGAGATGTTGTATGTAATGAGAAATGCATATGAGATAACAATTTTATGAAATGTTTTTGTGTATCAAGCATATGTGGCCTTGCCATGAGATTTGCATAGGTTGTATGCATGTGTTAGCTAGATGGTACATGTGGTTTTCAAAATGTATTTTGCTTTGAAACGATCATCAAGCATGAGAAAAGTATAGTGTGAAGTGGAAGTGATTTCCAAGGAAATTGGTTTAAACTTTGCATGAAGTGTTTATGCATGGAAAGGTTTGAATGATAGTAATTGCAAGAATGTTGTTTGGGGTGAGTTGTTTAGTGCATCAAAGTTAAAGGTTGGTTTTCTTGTTGAGCAATGCATGTTTTAAAGCAATGGTGTTTCAAAGGAGATTTTCAATCAATACTTTGGTTTATTGGGTTGTTATTACGTTTTAAGAAGGTTTTATGTTTCACTGCATTGATGGTGTTTTGGTTTCGAGCATTCCTCACTAAGCATTATGTGCTTACGCTTCTTTTTGTCCATCAATGCAGATAATTGAAGTTGATACAGCAAGAAGCAAGGGATTCAAGAAGAGCTCCACTTGAGAAGTATGTTTGGTTTATAGCTATTGATAATAAAGGCAATTGGGGGGGGGGGGAACTTTTATGTTGTTGTGTAACGAGGTTGTTTATCTTGACCATGTTCGGTTTATGGTTTGAAACTTGTTGTTGATCGCTTTGCAATATTTGGATCTTCTTCTTTATATGTTGATATAGCTATGTTCTTGGGTTAAGGTAAGATCTTGTGTTGAATGTGATTAGGGTGTTGGTGTGTCTAATGCTTGATTTGTATCTAATCTTTGATGCAATTTGATAGTTATAATGCTTAGCATGTTGTTGATATGTTATGGAATGTTTTAAAGTATGTTTGAGGGTGTCTTAAGGTGAAAAACCAGAAGTTTCTACTGTTTCTGAGCAGGGTGTATCGAAACACCCTTGGCTGTTTCGAAACGGGTGCTTGAAATGGCTTGGGCGTTTCGGAACGGCTAGAAGTGTTTCGAAACACTTTGGCTACTGGAAGTGTCTCTTTCGGAACTAGGTTCGGAAACACCCGCGTACCGAAACAATCAACACCGTTTCGATACGGGCGTTTGACACAGGTGTTTCGATATGGTTGTCAGTGTTTCGAAACACAGTTTTGAATTGCTTTGAAGTCTGCTTGCTTTACATTTTAGTCCTGAAAGTTGTAATTGCAATTGCTTGAGCTTGAGATGTCTTTTTAAGCCGAAATTTGGCAGAGAGGTTTGTAATATGATTAATTGAGGTTTGGTAAAACTAAAATCTTGAAAGTCCTTTTATTTTCCAAAATTTATGTTTTGGTCCCTAAAAGTGTATTTCTTACAATTGAGTCCTTAAACGTTTTCCGATCGTTGTGCTTTTCACTCCCAAGGTTCTTGGGCTTTCACATAGGTTTAATGCACATCTAGAGAAGATAAAATAAAAAAGGGTCGTTAATCAAGGTTGACTTTCGAGTTGACTTTGGTTTTCCCCGTGTGATCTTCGTAGTTCGGGTCTAGCGTCTATGTCGGGCTAAGGGGGTTACATTTGTTGGTATCAGAGCTAAGTTGCGAATATTTGGGGCGGTGGTAAGTTTGTGGTAAGTTGTTATGGTAAGTGTTGGATGTTTATTCTGATGTGTGGTTGGAAGTTGGTTGAAAAATACGTTTCTGAGTGAATTGTTGATGTTTTTATCGTGCTTTGTAGTTACGATTCTTCTGTAAGCTAATGTGAACATGTGTTGGTGACATGTTGGTGTTGTGAGTTGATTTTTTGAATAATGAAAATGTGATGGGTATGATATGTTGATGTTATGCTGTTGAGGGTGAATGTAGTTTGATGAAAGCATGATTGAAGTTTGTTGATTGATATGCTCGATGTTTGTGATATCAATGTTTTTATTGATTGTTATGTCATATAAAAGGGGAAAATCCGGGATACCCACTGCCTTATTATTATAGCTATTGTGTTATGTTGGAGTTGGAGTCTTGAATCCTTGCTTGAAGTTGGCCTGATCATTTTGTTTGTTTGTTATCATTTCTTTGTTAATAATAGCACAATGGGATCGATGAGAGAATGGCAGTTGGGTATGATGGTTGCTGCTTTAGAGCAAGTTGTAATGGGGTGGAATTCACTTTTTGGTGGGAGTGTTTCATTTCAGTCTACAGTGCCTGGAGTTGAGGTAGTAAGACAGGAGGTGAGAGTTGGTTTTGTGATGAAGGATTCATCACTTGTGGTTCAAGAGGTGTCGGGAACATCTCAAGCCGCGGTGGAGGTGAGGCCAGTGTACGTGCCAACTGTGGGGCATACGAGTTTGTCAAGGCAACGTTAACAAGATTTGGGAGTTGTGAAGTATTGTGGTTCGACACCTGAGGCGTTCGAGGCTTGGTTGGCCAGTATAATTCCGATTTTTGATCAGGATGGGTGTGACAATGCCTGTAAGTTGGGAAGTGTTGTCTCGTTAATGTTGGAGGATGCTTGTTCTTGGTGGACATCTGTGGCGGTGGCAACAAATATCCACAATATAGATTGGGAGTTCTTTCTGTCTGCCTTTAATAGAAGATACATTGGAGATAGGTTTCCAGGGGTTAAGCAACGTGGGAGTGTGGGTTCAGTTTGTGATGGTGAGAAAAATACAAGCAAAAGAGTTGTGAGTACCGACCTTGAGAGTGGTCAGCGTAACAAGTTACGCGACGGAAGGGTTCGCCTGAACCAAGGTTTTGGTGGTGGTGCTGATGTGGTCAAGTACAATATGACCAAGGAGTGATGGTTCGCTTGCCGAAGTGTGACCGTTGTAGAAGGCGTCATGTTGGAGTTTGTTGGGGTGTGGGAGTTTGTTGGAACTATGGTTCTATGGAGCATGTGAAGCGGAATTGTCCTCAAGTGGTGAGATCAGCTTCAGTGGGTGAAAAAGGGTCTTAGAAGGGTCGTGAGTGCGACCGAGACAGAGTTCAGAGGTGGCAAGAAAGGCAGAAAGGTGTGAGGTGCTTGGGGGATGGATCTTGTTGGAATTGTAGGTCTGTTGGACATTTGAGACGAAATTGTCAGGGGTTAGCTCGAGGTAGGCAGAGTTCTTTACCGCAGGGAGACGGTGATGACCTTAAAGTGTTGGTTGGTGATGCGGCGGTGCGGCCAGAGAATAATGGTTCTGCAGGGAAGAGAGTTTGTTTGTTGGAGCTCCGGGGCAATGAGGTGATTACAAGTAACTTTTCTAAGTAATCTTTGCCCTAGTTATCTTTGTTTAGTTCCGGGTTGGATTCCCTTGTGTAGTGGGTAAGGTCTTATAGCTAGCAAGTTGGGGTAGTAGCCGGTGTTGTTTTGAAAACAACTTTAGTGTGAAGAGGGTATTGGTGGAGTATTTTGTAGCTAGCAAATTGTTAGAATGGTAGAGCTGGAAAAGTTAGAAGTGAGGTAAGAGGTTGTTCTTGGGCGGATCCTGAGGATGTTATTGGTAAGTGTGAACCGATATACATGCACAGTTAAAATCATTTGTTATATATTTTATATATATGTTGGTACATGCATACATGCAACATGACATTAGAGGTTTTGCATACATGTACACAGGCATTGATAGGGCATATTAGTGACCATGCATACGAACGTTCACACTTGCTAATAGCTAGTTGGGTCCGATAGTGTTGCGGTAGGATTAGGTTGGTTGGGGGGGTTTAAAGTGTTGTTTTGGTTCTAGGTGAATGATAGAAGTAGTAAAAGGTAGTAAACAAGTTTTCTGTAGTAGTGAGTGTGGTCTAGCTGGTTGGCGAAAGGAAGGTGTTTTGGTGCTTAAAGAGTTTAGCGGTGTGGTGGTAAGGAGGTTACCGGTTGAAGTTAGAATCGGTCAAGGTAGTTGTGAATAGCTAATAGATGTGGTAGTTTTTTTTGTGTTAGATGATGTTGTAGGCTAGTGGATGTGTTTCTGGAGTGTTGAGGCGTCTTGGCGTTGATGGTTGCAATATGAGGGTTGTTTATGTAGGTGGCGGTCCGTAGTAACCTTAGAGGAGTTGGGAGGAGGTTATGTTGAGAGCTTTAGATAAGGTTTGGCTTGGGATGAGTAGAGGTTTCGTAATCTTAATATGTTTGTATGGAATGGGTGGTATTCAGGTAAGGTTAGTGTTATGGTCAAAGCTTGAAGTGGAAAGGCAATGTAAGTTCAAGGGCCATTGTTGGTTGGCCGGGTTCTTGTGAGAAGTGGTTTGTTAGTTGAGTATAAGTAAATCTTTCCTAAGTCAGTTGGGGGTAAGTGGAACAACTGGTGGAGTTAAGGTTGGAGTCTTGTGACGTGGATTTCGGATGTTGTGTGAGTAGTTTTGATGAGTTGTTATGGTAGTGATAGTGGCGGATGTGAAGGAATGTTATCAACACATTGAGAAGTTTGAGTAAGCAGTTGTTGCTTAAGAAATTTTTGCTTGTTGTGGTAATCTTTGTAAGGAGTTGAGCGGTTTTGCAAGGGGTTTTAGAAGCAGTGAAGGTTGTGGGTCACATGGTGGCTGAAAAATGGATGGGTTGGTGTCATCGTGTGTGCAAGTTTTGTTGAGGGAGTTATGAGATAAGGCGGAGTATGTTGTAAAGAATTGAGAGTTCTTCGGGTTGTTGGGGCTATGCACAGTTCAAAAGTGTGAAAAGTTAAGTTGAGACTAATAACCGAGTGTTCTGGAAGTCTTGCACCGTAAGTAGTGGTGTTGGATTTGGGTATAGTGTAAGTTTGATTTGAGGATGTGTTGGTTTCGTGGTGATTTGGGTTGAGGATGTTTCAGTGGTGGTTAAGTCTCTTGTGTTACATTGTGTGTTGCTTTGGGAAGTTGGGTATCGTGCTCTTTTCGCAGGTTTAAATTTCGAGGACGAAATTTCCTAATAGGGGGAGAGTTGTAACACCCAAAATTTGGGCTTAGAAGTTTAGGGTCTGAACCGGACCGGTTTGAGAAACGGTTCGAATTTAAAAGGGAGTTTTAGGGAACACCTAGTTCGGGATGCTTTAAAAATATAGAAAAATATCTAAAAATCCTCATTTAATATATATAAGTGAATGGTGGAATCAATTTTACAAAATGAAGTTTGGAAATAATACATTTCGGTGTAGTGACCAAATCGCAGTTTTTGCAAAAGTGAAATAGTGACTGTTTTGTAAAGGATTGAAACTTTGAATCTTTAAGGAGCTAATTTACCAAAAATGTTTTCATCAGATTTTTCCTTAATTTGGGTGATTTAATTAATGATTTAATTAAATAAAATAAAGGTGATAAACTACCTTTGACTTTCATAACCACTTTTCTCTAATTTTCCCTCTCTTCATTTTCTCTCAAATTCCTTTCAACCAAACACATTTTCTCCAGAAAATTTACTTTGATTTTACACTTCATTTGATGAGATTTCCATCACTCATTGATTCCTAATTAATCTTGGAACAAATCCACATGTTTTCTACATTGTATTTTCATGGAAACTTGCCCAAATCAAGGAGAAATCATCTTTTAGAGGTAAGATTGTTCTTCTCCTCTAAATACTCAGTTTTTTACTGAAATTCTCAAGTTGACAATCGTTTATTAAAGATTTATGAATGGTTTTGATATTGGAAACAAGAATGTGGCTTAAAACTCAAGATTTTGGAAGAGATCTTGAGGATTTTCGTGGATCTTGGTTAGGCTCTGTTTTGAGGTTGTTTTCTAATGTATTTTGGATGTTAATTGATGTTACAAATGAGGTTTTATCAATCAAATCCCGAATAGGTTTGTTTTCCTAAGTTTTGCTTGCTAGAATGGTGGTTTTTGAGGTGGTTTTGTTGATATGCTGTTGCTGGAGGTATAAGGTCATGTTTATGTTGCTTTTTGTTGTTAATTGATGTTTAGAAATGGTTAGAAGTGATAGATCTTGGTTGGGCTTTGTTTTGAAAGAGTTTGGAGATGATTTCGGTTGTTTTTGGAAGCCGAAATGAGGTTCTTGAGTAGAGCAACGAGTTGGGTTGTATTGCTGGTGATTTTAATGCATGGTGATGCATTAATCCTCTGTTGTTATGTGTTAAAAACAGGGGAGAATGATCCGGAAGCGATAGAGGTGGCGTTGGAGGTTTTGGACGCTTGAGAGGCTTGTCGGCTAGCATTATTTTGTGTATCGGTGAGCGAGATCGTGTTTTCCAGCTTTGGAATGATTTGAAAAGTGGTTTGGGAACTTAAATCTAGGCTTGAAACACCGGTTTAAGTTCAGAAGTAAGTGAAGTTGAATTCTCTCTCGATTGTGCTATTATTGTTTTGAAAACTATCAAAATGGATTTTGATGTGTTGATTTGGCAATGTAGTCAAATTGTTGTTTGTGCATGGTTTTTAAGCATGTGAGTTGGTTTTCAAACTTGGATTGAGGAAAGATGGATGAAATGTATATTCCTTGTGAGTATGAGTTGTCAATTTGTGTCTCAAATGCTTTGTTCGGCTTTTTGGCTTTGAAGGTGTTGTATGCTTTAAAAACAACGAATGTGTTGATGTTCAACATGATATATATTGCCATAGATGATGTAAAGATTACCGGATATATTGATCGATCAATAGGATGTAGAGTGCACTATAAACTAAAAATTCGTACGTGCTCTTGGGTGTCGTCCCAAAGAGAGAGACCAATGGTGGGCATTCCATTGGAGTAGGACTTGGTGAATTATCCAAGCTTTTTGGCAACAAGAGTTATTGCCATGAGACCGATGATGGCCGTTCCATCGGAGTAGGACTTGGTGAGAGACCAAGCTTTTTGGCAACAAGAGTTATTGCCATGTGAAATCGATTAGGGGCATTCCATCGTAGTAGGACTTGGTGAAATACCCAAGCTTAGTGGCGAGGGTAGATACCGCCATGAGAGCCGGTGGCGAGATCCCACCGGGGTAGAACTTGACCTCGAGTCAAGCTGTCCGCATATCCGTATATAATAGAATATGAAAAATGCCAATATATGAGAATGAAATGTGTCACATGTACCAATGCTTGAGATGTTGTATGTAATGAGAAATGTATATGAGATAACAATTTTATGAAATGTTTTTATGTATCAAGCATATGTGGCCTTGCCATGAGATTTGCATAGGTTGTATGCATGTGTTAGCTAGATGGTACATGTGATTTTCAAAATGTATTTTGCTTTGAAACGATCATCAAGCATGAGAAAAGTATAGTGTGAAGTGGAAGTGATTTCCAAGGAAATTGGTTTAAACTTTGCATGAAGTGTTTATGCATGGAAAGGTTTAAATGATAGTAATTGCAAGAATGTTGTTTGGAATGAGTTGTTTAGTGCATCAAAGTTAAAGGTTGGTTTTCTTGTTGAGCAATGCATGTTTTAAAGCAATGGTGTTTCAAAGGAGATTTTCAATCAATACTTTGGTTTATTGGGTTGTGATTACGTTTTAAGAAGGTTTTATGTTTCACTGCATTGATGGTGTTTTGGTTTTGAGCATTCTTCACTAAGCATTATGTGCTTACGCTCCGTTTTGTCCATCAATGCAGATAATTGAAGTTGGGACAGCAAGAAGCAAGGGATTCAAGAAGAGCTCCACTTGAGAAGTATGTTTTGTTTATAGCTATTGATAATAAAGGCAATGAGGGGGGGGGGGGGGGGGGAACTTTTATGTTGTTGTGTAACGAGGTTGTTTATCTTGACCATGTTCGGTTTATGGTTTGAAACCTGTTGTTTATCGCTTTGTAATATTTGAATCTTCTTCTTTATATGTTGATATAGCTATGTTCTTGGGTTAAGGTATGATCTTGTGTTGAATGTGATTAGGGTGTTGGTGTGCCTAATGCTTGATTTGTATCTAGTCTTTGATGCAATTTGATAGTTATAAAGCTTACCATGTTGTTGATATGTTATGGAATGTTTTAAAGTATGTTTGAGAGTGTCTTAAGGTGAAAAACCAGAAGTTTCTGCTGTTTCTAGACAGGGTGTATCGAAACACCCTTGGCTGTTTCGAAATGGGTGCTTGAAATGGCTTGGGCGTTTCGGAACGGCTAGAAGTGTTTCGAAACACTTTGGCTACTGGAAGTGTCTGTTTTGGAACTAGGTTCGGAACACACCCGCGTACCGAAACGGTCAACACCGTTTCGATACGGGTGTTTGACACGGGTGTTTCGATACAATTGTCAGTGTTTCGAAACGGGTGACTGTTGGACAGAGTTTTGAATTGCTTTGAAGTCTGCATGCTTTACATTTTAGTCCTGAAAGTTGTAATTGCAATTGCTTGAGCTCGAGATGTCTTTTTAAGCCGAAATTTGGCAGCGAGGTTTTTAATATGATTAATTGAGGTTTGTTAAAACTAAAATCTTGAAAGTCCTTTTATTTTCCAAAATTTACATTTTAGTCCCTAAAAGTGTATATCTTACAATTGAGTCCTTAAACGTTTTCCGATCGCTGTGCTTTTCTCTCCCAATGTTCTTGGGCTTTCACATAGGTTTAATGCGCATCTAGAGAAGATAAAATAAAAAAGGGTCGTTAATCAAGGTTGACTTTCGGGTTGACTTTAGTTTTCCCTGTGTGATCTTCGTACTTCGGGTCTAGCGTCTAGGCCGGGCTAAGGGGGTTACAGCAGTGGTCTCATTGGTTGTCATGTGAGTTTTTGTCGATTGTTATGGGTAAGGGACTGGTATTTTTACTTCCTTGTATGCGGATGATCTCTTGTAAAAACACTTTTTCGGTGCACTCTTTTTCCTCCATCCTAGGTCTAGGGAGGTTTTTTAACGAGGCCTGAAATAGTGTCGGTTCTAATAAAACCAATATTTCAAAAAAATAAATTTGAGTAGGACAAAGTATAATTTTTAAAAATTTTGACAAAATAACTTATAATTAAGAATAAACGAAACTTATTTGGGAGATACATAATTCGATCCGGCACCTTCTAGCCAATTTTTGGTTGCAAATAATTTTTAATAAATTAAGAATAAACTAGAACAAAAATTTTATGTCATTTTTTGGTGCTCTATATATGTCTTAACCCTACAAAAAATAAACTACAAGTCTTAATCTAAATTTTTAAAATCTTAAACCATATACACTAAACTCTACACCTATCTTAAACCATAACCCTAAACTTAATTTTTTTACTGTTGAAACATATATAAGATATTAAAAAAAGCAGAATATTTTTGTTCGATAAACTATATAGATGGTCATTTTATTTTTTAATGTTTTTTCTTCTTGTTAGCGATTTTAAATATATTTATGTTTTGGGTTATAACATTTTGGTCATCCAGGAGTTAACTTTTATTATGTTGATGACGTGACACGTTAGTAAAAGGGTAGGTTACATCGTTCAACACTCAATTTTCTTCTCACTCTTATTTTGATAACTAAAGTTTAATTTTTTTAATATAATTAATTATTTTTCGAATTACTCATATTTTGGTCACTTTAGGATGACATGCCTTGTTTTATTAATATTGACATGACATATTTTATTAATATTAATATTATGTTCAATTTAAATAAAATAAAGTCTAAACCTTAATCTCAATATCTAATCTACAAACCCTAATCCCCATCTACCAACCCAAATAAGTAAAATCTTCTTATGATATGGTGAGGGATTTTTGAAACTGCAGACAGCGATGAGTAGATTGAGAGTGGAAACGACGGCAATAGAAACGTACGGGGAAGGAATAGAGGAATAAATAAAGCTCAATTTTTCAATTGTTCCGAAAAGGGATTGTGATAAATAACTCCAAACCCTCAAATTATATCATAAAATTTGGGTTTTGATCACACAATTAGGGATTGAGTTTGGAATTAGGGTTTACGGATTTTATTTTGTTTTTACTTTCTATTCTAAATTTGACATGATATTAAAATATTAATAAAATATGTCATGCCATATGAAAATATTAATAAAATTAGTCATGTCTTCCTAGAGTGTTCAAAATATGAGCAATTTGAAAATTGAGTGATTAAATTAAAAAAAATTAAACTTCAGTGACCAAAACATGAGTGAGAAAAATATTGAGTGATGAATGGTGTAATTTACCCTTACTAAAAGGGTACATTTTTAGTTTAATCCTAAACTTTAAACAATATTAACTTGACAAGTGAACTTTAGGTAAAATACTACTCTAACCCCTAAATAATATATATGTGAATATGTGGTATCCAAGTTCCAAAATGTGTTTTCTAATTCAATGTTTATCTTTAGAAAAATTCGGCGACGCTCGACGAACACCGATGAGCTAGTACTACTAACAACGAGCACCGGTGAGCACCATTAATTCAATTTATAAAGATTAAAAATTTAAATGACTCGCCATATAATTATAAATTATTTAAAAATTAAAAGGTAAATTAATTAAAATATTTTGTTTTATTTTTAACTTTCTTTTAAAAATATATCAAAATAACTATCTACCCCTAAATTACAAAACTTTTATCTTTTATTTATTTGAAATTTAAGCTACCGCCGGGGTTGTAAATTCTGTCACGCTCGACTTCCTTTTAGTTGACGCCTTCATTTTCCTATATTCAGTATTTTTCTTCTGTCACTTGTCAACTTCTTATTATTGTCCCGGGAGATTAGGTTTTGACTTAAAAAAAGTTGTTTCTTTTAGTTCCTTCTTCAATATCTCAACTGTTGACAATGTATGGGTCTTATTGCAGACTATGGAAACATGAAAAGTAAGGGAACTACTGTGGGATTAGTGGAGAACTGCTGTTGACAATGTCTGGTCTTATTGCTTGAATTTCAAATGAACAAAAATTAGGGTTTTGTAATTTATGGTAGATAGATATTTTGATTTATGTTTAAAACAAAATTAAAAATAAAATAATATATTTTAATTAATTTACCTTTTGATTTTTAAATAATTTATAATTATACGGTGAGTCCTTGTAACCCCCTCGTCCTGGCCTAGCCAGCAGACTGAACCGAACGAGTTACACAAAAAAAACCGAAACGAAACCCGCTAAGGCCTCACTCCGATTACCAACCCTATATTTTTTTCATTTTACTAATCGTGTCTAAATGTCACGTTTAATCATGTGTATGAAGGCAAACAGCGGAAAAACGAACACGGATACGAACCAAGCAGAGCCATAAAGGTAACTTAGTCTTACCAAGTAGTTATTGGTCAAGTTCCATGCACACGAGGAAAAACCATCACAAAGGATACATATAAACTCATTTAGGAAGCATACAAGCATTAGGGATTAAACTGTAACATTTGGAAACCTTCAAGGGTGCCCTTTAACCGTTTTAACTACATGCGTTTCGAAACAGGACTACCCGTTCCGGAACGCGGGCTCCATTCAAAAGCAACATCAGGTCGTTCCGAAACGGCTCCTCATGATTCCGAAATAGAAGCCTCCAGTGGCAAATCGTACCGAAACGGCACCACCCCCGTTCCAGTACGGGTGCCCCTGGAGCTTGGCCGTTCCGAAACCATATCAGACGTTTCGAAACGCCTGGACAAAGTTTGGCCCGAAAATACATTTTGGCATCTCCAAACGTTCCCAAACTTACCCGGAAACATCACAAACCTCATGGCAACTTATTATACAAACAATCTAGAGGTAAAACACCCTAAAGACAAGCTTCAAACATGCATACACGTAAAAATGGATCTCAAACACAAAAGCTCATAAGAACACTTTAGTTCAAAAACACCAACAAGTCAAAACACATAGAAATTTACCCAAGGCCATAACAAGCCTCAACATAACAAGGTAACAACATTTAAAACATGTTAGCAACATTAACAAAAGCCAAACATAGGAGTTTGAACACCAACTCTCTAACATGGTCTAGCATTCTCATTGCCTAAGTATTATTACAACTAAGAAAACCATACTTTAAGCTAGCAAAGAACTCCAAGAACTCCTCCCTTGCCCTGCTTGCCTCCGAAGCTACTAACGATCTGCATTGTTGGAGAAAGAGAGCGTAAGCTTAAAAGCTTAGTGAGCGGAGCTCTAAAACACAACAACAATGCAGTTCGAAACATATATCTTAGTTTTAAAAGCAAAACCATTTACGGAAAAGATACGATAAAACAGAAGCATAAACGAAACATGGTATGCACATGCACAACCATCCCCGGTGGGACTACGCATCACCGTACACAACAACTAGTATATTTCCAGTGGGACTATACGTCACCGTACTCATCTACTAGTCACTACCGGTGGGACTACACATCACCGTACACAACGACTAACCATCATGTGAGGCTTGACATCAACTACGACAACACAACAACATTAAAACGAGGATAAAAGCATTCTGCAATCAACACCACAACACACATAAACACGAACGCCAACAATCAACTAAACAAGGAAAGAATAGACAACTTACGCTTAGGTCTAGGTTAGCCTCTAAGGCTTCTCCCAAACCCCAAGAAACCTTCATTGAACATATTAAAGCTTCAAACGATTTTCACTCACTGATAAAGCCCAAAAGATAGCCGAATCCCCCATTCAAGCCTCCGAACTACCCGACCTCGCGTCCAAAGGACCCAAACTCGTTTCCCATGTTCCTAGTCAATCCAAAAATGATGCATTAGACCCAAAACAAACCCTCAAACTTGCAGCAACACAGAAACTCATCATTCAACATCAAAACCTCATCGATTCACACTCGGAACACATGGAAACACCATCAAAATGTACCAAAACAAGCTACTAACGATTTGCATTGTTGGAGAAAGAGAGCGTAAGCTTAAAAGCTTAGTGAGTGGAGCTCTAAAACACAACAACAATGCATTTCAAAACATATATCTTAGTTTTAAAAGCAAAACAATTTAAGTAAAAGATACGGTAAAACAAAAGCATAAACGAAACATGGTATGCACATGCACAACCATCCCGGTAGGACTACGCATCACCGTACACAACAAGTAGCATATTTCCGGTGGGACTACACGTCATCGTACTCATCTACTAGTCACTACCGGTGGGACTACACATCACCGTACACAACGACTAATCATCATGTGAGGCTTGACATCAACTACGACAACACAACAACATTAAAACGGGGATAAAAGCATTCCGCAATCAACACCACAACACACATAAACACGAACGCCAACAATCAACTAAACAAGGCAAGAATAGACAACTTACGCTTGGGTCTAGGTTAGCCTCTAAGGCTCCTCCCAAACCCCAAGAAACCTTCATTGAACATATTAAAGCTTCAAACGATTTTCACTCACCGATAGAGCCTAGACGATAGCCGAATCCCTGATTCAAGCCTCTGAACTACCCGACCTCGCGTCCAAAGGACCCAAACTCGTTTCCCTTGTTTCTAGTCAATCCAAAAATGATGCATTAGACCCAAAACAAACCCCCAAACTTGCAGCAACACAGAAACTCATCATTCAACATCAAAACCTCATCGATTCACACTCGGAATACTTGGAAACGCCATTAAAACGTCTCAAAACAACTAGCAGCCAAGACCCAACAAATTCATCATCAAAACTACTTCTTTAAGCATCCAAAACCCTTACCCAAAGTCTACAAACCATCAGCCCAAGATTCCACACAAGAACAACCCAAAAACTCACATTTTCTACTCCAAAACCCCTCCTTTATGCTAGATTCGAGTTTCCTACCTTTAGCCTCTATTTTTACATTTTTAGAACACCAAAACAAGATTAAAAACACCCTTAAACATGACATTAAAATACCCAAACGAAAATCCCCTTATCCTTCCTCTTTTCAAACTCATGGTATTTTGGAAAAACTTTTAACAATAAGTTCTAAAGAAAAATATAAACAACAACAAGCTCAAGGAAAGGAAATCGAAACAAAAGATAAATTACCTTGAAAACTTGTGTGGGTGAGATGATTGCTCCAATAGAATAGTTGAAAATGGTGGTTTTTGGCAAAGTAACGTGAAAAAGGAGGAGGGGGAAGATGTTGATTTCTTTTTGAATAAAAACCCCTTTTGTTTTAAAATCCCAATGTCGCGACCGTGTTTTGAAAGCCCACTTTTTTAGTTTGGAATAAAAACAACATGGTGATTAGTTTTTTTGGAAAATCGGGATTTTTGACCAATTTTATATTGTAATTAATTAACTTTCTATTTTTAGTCAAAACACCTTTTATTTTGCTAAAATAAATCATTTTGGAGTCGCCACCGGCCACTTTGGTAGGTCGGACACCATAAAAACGCACCAGAGATTCTTTTTGAAAAATTCGGGTTCGGGAGTCGGTTACGTGTAGGGAAGGGTTAGCACCCTACGAACACCCTTTATCGGTACCTTATTAATTACGCGTGGTATTTTAGCATTTCGAACATTAATCTGGATTTAATTAAATCTTTTAACTATAAAATGGAATTTATTCCAATGGGAATATCCTTTTGTAAGAAAATACATTTTGATCGAATATAATTATGAAACATCCAGTTGCATTAGGACACTTCAACTTATATTCGAGAAATGTACCTCAACACAAAATGTTTAATGCATGATTAATTATTGTCTTGCAATTTTTAAGTGTACCCTAATTAGGCTCCATTAATTAATTTGATTAATTTTTCTATGAATGTTATTAATTTTTGGGCCTAAAAGAAAACACCCAAAATAATATTGGGCATTTTCCTCAACAAAACCCAAAAGTAATAACATTCCTAATTAAGATGTCTCTAATCATTAATCCTATTTTGATTTTAACATTTACCTAATTATTGAATTATTTCCATTTTTAAGTTGAAGTGAAAAATTGAAACCTTTATCGGAACACTCATTGGTTAACATCACTCTACATTGTGACACTAGTCAATATTGAGTGTTCTAACATTGTTTCAAATATTCACTTATTTTCTACAATGACCTTCCCTATTTAATTATGATTAAGTGAACTACACTAATTGCTCTAATCATATTTTTTAAACATGTGATTTTATTCTCCAAGCAATATATGATATGATATTTTAAAATGTGCAAGCATGTGAATTAATTAAACAATTAAATAAAACAATTAATTAAAATAAATGAAGGTTGGAAATGGACCAAATTGAATTAAATTGAAAGCTAGGTGACAAAATTACAAGAAAATGGTGACTGATTTATAAAGAAAATGAAACCTAAGAGCCCAAACCTAAAGCAATTAAAAGCTAAGCCTAAACTCGTTTATATAAGCCCAAAAAAACTCGGCCCACTTATCAAAAACCCATACCCAAACCAATTTTAAATTCGACCGGGTCACGGACCCCTATCCGAACCCGTGTAAAAACACATAAATCCTTCGCGACCCGCCTAGCTCAAAACGACGTCGTTCTCAACTCGATATAAGTAGCCCAAACCGAGTTGGAACGGCCATTTGGCCTCTCCACTCTCTCTCTCCTAAACTCTCTCTCTCTCTCTTAAATTCTCTGTACTCGAACAATCAAAAACCCGAAAACCAGAACTCATTTCGATCAAGACCACCTTTTTCCTTCTTGTTCTTCACCAATTCTTCAAAAAAAACCATGTTTGATCCTAAAAAACACTTAAAACCTTCCCGAAATCTATTTTTCAAAGATCAAAACCCATTTTTCTCAAGAACTCACCAAGAACTTTTCAAAATCCCTCGTTTTGATCTTCACTCATTCCCTAAAGCCTCTCCGGCGTGTTTCTTAACCGCCGGGATGATATCAGTCACCGGATATCATCTTCAGTCTTCTTCTACCTCTTTTCGATGACCGGACCTTCTCCGGTCATCTTCTTCGGCACCTCTGTAAGCTCCGACCATCGTCCGATCATCTTCAACCTTTTTTCGATGACCGGACCTACTCCGGCCAACCCTGGATTTTCCGACCACCGCCTCTGCCATCGTCGGAACCCTGGATCTACCCAAAAAACTCTGTTTTTCATCCTAAACCTAGATCTAGGCCCTGATTTGTTAGAAACGTCCCACTTCGCCCAATCCTAAGCTATCTACCAAAAAAACAGTAGCCTCACCACTACATTTTCAACTTCAACAGTGATCTTAGCACTAATGTCCTCACTCCAGCGACAACAGAGCAAGATAAGCCACTCAAACCCTCCTTTACTATTTTTTATTTGTTTTTTATGTTTTTTTTATATTTCGAACTAGATCTATTTTAGTGACTTTAGATATGTTTTAGTTTCCTATTAGATCTAGGTTTGTGGATCTGATTTTTAGATTTAAGTTTAGATTTAGGAAAGTTTTATACTCAGAGATCTGATTTTAGACAGATTATGTTCGGTTTTAGGGATACTAACTTTTTTTAGTGTTTTGAGTAGATAAAATGAGGAAGTGTAGTGAACAGAGGCTGAGGTTACCTCAGTTCGATGTTTCAGTGGCTCCAGCAAGCTTCTGGCACGGTCTACTTGCTCCGATTATCTTCCTCGAACAACTCTGGTTCTCCAGGTAACCTTTCAACTCTCTGACTCTTAGTTTTTTTAGTAATAATGAGGGTAATGATTGCTAATTAATGTTTTTTTTTTCTCTCTCTGAATGCATTTATACCCACTGTCGGTTGTGACGTCACCTTGCACGGTTGTCGATGCCAACTGGTTCCAAAACGATGGCGATCCACGTGAAAAGGGCGGAACCAATACCGTCTCACCACGTGTCCATTTGTGCTCGGGTTTGAGCGGGAAAAAGAAACACAAATGGGTCAGAGATTTATTTTTGTGTTTGTTGGGTTGTATGTGGGTTGTAATGGGCCACCGAACAGCTGTAATGGGTCTTTAGTATTTTGTTCAGGCTTTGTAATCATTTTTGGACCTTTGTAATATATTTTCAGGCTTTTGTAATTATTCTGGACTCTAATATATATATATATATATGGCTTTTTATTTTTTTTGTTTTTATTTATATATATATATGGGTCCGGACAAAATCCCGATTCTACACCCAAATTCTCCCTTTTTGCCCTTATTCAATAAAAACCCTTTTAGTGTTCAATAAAAATGTTTTCTCTCAATTAAATTAACCCAAACCAGTTTAACCAAACCCGGTTATCTTCCGGGGCCCAAACCTCGGGCGTTACAGTCAATTAGATTTTTAATCTTTATAAATTGAATTAATGGTGCTCATCGGTGCTCGTCGTTAGTGGTTCTCATCGATGCTCTTCATTAGTGGTGCTCATCGGTGCTCGTCGAGCGTGGCAAACTCATCCTTATCTTTAAAGGAATTCGAAGGCTTCTATGCTAGACTTATTGAATTTGGAGTATTTTACGATGAAACAAATATCGTGTCCACACTTAGGAGGCCCGGAATAAGTGGAGTAGAAATGTTGAGGTCCAATGGTCATTGACGACGGGGTCGTTGACAATGGTGAGCGACAGCCGGTGAAGGGGATTTTGATATGATCCGGGGGTTAAATCGATATGTTATCTAAATTTTAGTGGTCAAATTAATATTTTGTTTAAAGTTTAAGATTAAATTAAAAATTAACCATTTTTACTAATGTGTCACGCCATCAACTTAACAGAACTTAGCGTTTATGTGACCAATACATAATTTTTTAAAATAGGTGACAAAAAAGACATTAAGAAAATAAAAGTGATCGTTCATGTAATTTACCCATAAAATAAGATTTTTATTTGGTTGATAATTTTTAATAATATTACATATTTGGTTGATACTATTACTTTTAATAATTTTTATTTAAATCTTTTTCACGTTTTCCATGAATAAAAGTAGGATTTAAGGAGTGTTTAAACAGAATCTGGATAAAGTAAAATTAATATGCATGATTTTTTAATATGGAAATAATACTGAATTCTATTAAAACAAAATATTGTACATGTTAAGAATACAATTAACCAATCAAAGAAAAATCTTTGGGGACTATGTCCATGAAAAAGAATAGAAATTGTCTGCACTTTTTTGTGCTTGTCCCACCAATAATTTACTTTTCATTATTTTATTAATTGTTTTTGTTTTATTGATAATACATGTGGCATAAAATTATTGGTAGGACATAGAACGACATATAAGAAGAATTCTATTCATAAAATACTCAAACATAAAATAAAATAAAACTCGAAGGCGCAACGATAGTCGAAGTCTTCTTTTAAATCTGATGTTCATCATCCATAGTAACTCAATAATCGTCAACAATATTCCTTTATCTCTATCTAACTAGACACTTTAGAGATGATGGAGTGACGAGTGAACCAAAGTAAACTTACATGTTGTTTTGCAAAACAGATATGAATATATTGACAAACAACCACAAAAGGAGATCAAAATAATCGAAAGATCACTACAATCACAAATTAGATACGAGTGATGTGAGAATCTCTGCATGATCATAATCTACTACAGAGGTAGGCGAACAACATATCAGGCAAATGAAATGTGACAAAAAATCAGAGTTAAAACCTACCAAAAAAGCATACAAACATGTGCAAAATATATGCAAAAAAAGATGCCAAACAATTTTTTTTTGAAAATTAGAATAAAATTAAAGAAATATTATAAACCAGAACATAATATGAGAAAATAATAGTAAATATGAACATCAACTGTCGTCAATACTCAAACTGATGTTACCGTCGACAGAATCAAAAGAGAAAATGGCGGTGCTGGAAGAGAGTAACAGAATCTGTTGTTATTAGCTGTTATATGTTGTTGTTAGCTGTTATTAGCCGTTTATTAGTTAGATTTCTTTACTAATCTTCTTGATTAGTATATAAACAGCCTTTGTATAGTTTTAGTTTTAAGTTTTGATAAAACGGAATATTCATAGTCGTTTTGCTTAATAAAAGAAACGCAGAGTTTTGTTTCTTTCTTTTCTCATATTCAATCTTTATTCTCGAATCCAAACAACAAACCCTAGAATTCAGATTGTATCAGAGAGAAAAAAAGGAAGACCTTGCAGGTAATAAGTGGTAAATTTAACAAGTTGCGTATTGTTTTGGCCATTTTCTCTTGTAGTATATTGTACTTCCACTCTTTATTATCTGCATTATTGCATTGCCAACTATATTGAATAGTTGGCAATGCAATAATGCAGATAATAAAGAGTGTAAGTACAGTATACTACAAGAGAAAAAAGTCAAAACAATACGCAACTTGTTAAATTTAACACTCATTGTTTGATGATATGTAAAGATCTAGATATCAATCACATTTGTAATCCACGTGTCATTCCTGTCATCCACATATTTTTCTTTTTTAAGAGTTTTACAATTTTACCCATGTCATACCGATGCTAAATTAATCATTTTTCGACCACTCAATACACCAATAAACTCGCTTCATTATCTCCTATTATTTTATCATTTTAAATTTTTCTTCTATTACTTTATCAGTTTATTTTTTTTTCTAAAATTACTTTAAAACCCGCAAAACTCGATCCAAAACCTAAAATACACAAAACCTTAAACTACTCTAGTTTAGAATATTCATTGTTCGATCAGCATGAAATCATGATATATTGCTCGCTTTCCCGTTCTCCACCTCCCCACCGTTGGTATGGATGTAAAAGCAGGTAATCGGATGGGTTTCAGGTCGGGTCAAATCGGATACAAGTCATTTGAGGTCAATTTGATGTTTCGACTCGATTCGGGTCGGGTGCAGGTTAGTTTCAAGTCGGGTTCATTTCGGGTCGTGTAACACCCGGGTTTAGGGGTTAGGCGAAAATAATATTTTAATATTATCTTGGGCTCGGTTTTATACACCAAATAATATTTTGAGTTGTTTTCAAAATTAATTAATTATGAAGGGTTGACCATGTTTTAAGATTTAACTCCTTTTTAGCCATGTAATTACCTTCCTTGCAAATACCCTAGTTCATTAAGGGTAAATGAGTCTTTTGAGCCCAAAATAAATTCACCACATGTCAAATAAAACACCCATTTTCTCTACTATTCATCTTCCCCTCCAAAGCTTATCAACGGGAAACCCAACTCCCTTCCATATTCACTATTCCATTTCCAAAGCTCCTCCATTTCAACTCCGAATTTAAAGGTGAAGGTAATTTTGAACTCCCCTCACCTTCCTCTTCCTAAAAGTACAATCTATTTTAGTTTCCATGAAGCTTTTAGAAAATAGAGATTTTGAATGTTTTGATTAAAAATGGTGTCTTTATGTTTCAAAGTTAAATGTTTTGATTTAATATGTTTAGTAATGGTGTATAGAGGCCAAATGATACTACATATATGAATTTCAAATGATTTGGGGCAATTTTCGGAATTGGGTTTTGAGAGGGTTTTTGGAGGGTTTTAAAGTGGGTTTTGGGGTTGTTTAAGGTTGGTTCTTGAGGGCTGTAGGTAGTATGATATATGAGGATCATTTTGGATGAAATTGAGGCTTGTTTGGGTGCTTGAAATGGAAGAAATCAGTGGGTTATAGAGGCTACTCGAAAATTCTGTTTTGTGACTTTGTTTGGGGTGTTAAATGCTTATTAATGTTAATCCGGGTTGTTTCCGATGATGTGTTATTGATTCGAACGTTTTGGTTGTGTTTGAGATGATTAGAATCGAGCTTGGGCATCGGTGAAGCATCGGGAGTGTATCCGGAGAGTTGAAGGTTGTGGCTTGCTTGGTCTTGTGCTTGGAAGCTTAGGTGAGTGGTTGATTTCCTTGAATGATTTTAAATTAGTTGGTTCGAGTATGTGGACTAGGTTGAGCTTGGTAGACCCACCTAGAGTTAGGATTAGGGTGGTAGCCTAATCCTAAGCTTGATCTAAGCCTTTGGATGAACTCAATTGTGTGAATGTATATGCCTCGTATGCCATGTGATATGAATGTTTATGTATATTGTTTTATACATGTGAGTTGTGGCATGGGTTGTATTGCTTAAAGCATGCATGGTGATGGTTCATGGTTGTGTCCATGATGAGTACGTGCTAAGCACGGAAATGATTGAAATGAGTAATGTGGAATGAGTAAAATATTGGCACTAGTATACTTAAATACAAATGATCGATCATTAGGATGTTAGTGTGTACACATGAGTCTAAAGTCGCGCGTGGCCTTGGTGGCGTTGAGTCACCAAGGAGGAGCACGGGTACGCCCGGAAATGGTATTTAAATATAGTCGGTGATGAGTGGAATCCCATCGACGGGGCGTGAGGATGAGTGGAATCCCCTCCGCGAGACCGGTGATGAGTGGAATCCCACCGAGATAATGTGGTTGTTGGATATGAGTTTCCAACGAGTCTATCCGCGTATTTGGGTCATAACTAGGTGCCAATGTTAATTGATATGTGTATCAATGTGTTGGAGTATATGAGCTGTTGGATGTTAAATGTGATTACATGTATGGTTGTGTTAAGCTCATGATTATGACATATATGTGAGATAATTGCTCATGCATCTATATCTTGTGGACTCTTGTTATACGTATGTTGCTTTGGCTAGATCGTGCTCGGACCCTGCAATGTTGAGGTTTGTTTTTAGAGCTCGCCCTCACTAAGCATTATTTGCTTACGCTCTCTTTGTTCAACATTGCAGATCCTTAGTTCGTGGGTTGCTCGGGCAAGAGGAGGGCCTCCAAGTGTGTTTGTGACTTGAGTTCACCAAGTATGGATTTAAAATACTAGACATGTAATGGTTGAGCAATGGGATATGAATGTTTTGTGGTTGTTGTTGGTTGATAGGAGCATGTGTAGACTCCTTTATATATATTGCTTTTGCATGGTTGTGTTGCCATGATGGATGATAACTCATGCCTATTTGCTTGCTTGAATGTTAGCTTATGCCTTAAGAGTTTTTACATGTGTTTGAATGTGGTTTGAATGAATGCATGATGTGGATTGTTGCCTTTGTGTTATACATGTTTAAGCCTTGTTGAAGCATGCTTGTGTGGTTGCTATACTTTAGGATGTCTTGCCTTGAAGTTGCTTGGTGTCTTGGGGATGTTTTGGGGCATCCTTGTGCCTCAAAACAGCCCAGAAAAGTCTACAGACAGGGGGCGTTTCGGAACGGGTCCCCGTGTTCCGAAACAGCCCTGCGTATATGGCCTGCCGTTTCGAAACGGATGAGGGTCGTTCCGGAACGTTTTCGCCACTGGAATTTTGAGAAATTGGCGAGATGAAGCCGTTCCGAAACGGGCCTTTGAAGTTCCGAAACGGTCAAATCTCGTTGACCCCGAGATATTGACCGTCAAGGTCGTTCCGATACGGGTCACCCCTGTTTCGGAACGGTCACCTTGTGGTTGACCCAGGCCCGTTGACCGGGTCAGGGCGTTTCGGAACACCCTATAGGTGTTCCGAAACGGCCTGCTGGAATGAAGTAAAATGGACTGTTTATGTTTGTTTGGTCGGTGAATGATGCGTTGGTTGGTTCTTCCGCTGCTGTGCTTCACATAGGAATTATAATTGCATCTAGATAAGACTAATGTTAAAAGAAATTTTCTGGGTCGTTAACCGAGGGGAAGCCTTAACGGGTTTCGCTTCGGTTTTCCCCGTGTGGCCCACTCGGACCAGTCATCCGACCAGACCGGGACGAGGGGGTTACACTTGTTGGTATCAGAGCCTAAGGTTACCGAGACCTTGGGCAGGTAAGTGAGGTAAGTTTAAGTTTTTAAGTTGAATTGCACGGTGGTTGCTTGTTCTGCAAGAATGGTTGCTTATGTGACAAGTATGCTGATTGTTTTACTTTTAAGCTTGTGTGTGTGGGTCCCATTGCTACTATTACATTGGAAAAAAAATGATTTTTAAGTGAGGAGACATACTTGGACACTTGGGAGCCTCACCTTGCTAACCCATTTTGTGTGTTGTTGTTGTGGTTGTAGTTAATATCTGAGAGAGCAATGTCTAGACCGAGAGGTAGACCGAGGTTGGTTCGTCAGGAACCGCGAGTTGTAGCTCCTGTTGAGCCGGTAGCTGGTGCGAGGGTTCACATAGAGGGACCGGGGGCCGCGGGAGTTGGCGCTCCTCCACCACCACCACCTCCTCCACCGGGAGTTGGGGGCGAGGATGGAGCCGGAGGAGAGGGACCTCAAGGTGGCCAAGGTCCGGCTGGAATTGATATGACTCCGCTAGTGCAAGCAATAGCGGGAGCGTTCCAGGCCGCAGTGGCGGGAGCCCAGGCTGCAGTTCAGCCTAGGTGTGATGATGCTAGCTTACCTTTGGAGAGGCTCCGTAGCTTAGGGGCCGAGGAGTTTAGAGGATCTACTCCGGAGAGGTCAGAGCTATGGTTGGAGAAGACAGTTCGTATCTTGGCTCAGATGGGTTGTGCGGGCGCACGTAGATTGGGTTGTGTAATCTCACTGCTTCAGGGTGATGCCTACACCTGGTGGGTCACCATCACTACCGGGGTTCCAGAGGCCGAGATAGATTGGGATTTCTTTGAGTTTGCTTTCAGAAAGAGGTACTTGAGACCGAGGTACTTGGATGAGAAGAAGCGAGAGTTTATGGCTCTTACTCAAGAGGATGCTTCTGTGACTGATTATGAGATCCGCTTTGTTCGCTTGAGTCAGTATGCCCCAGAGTTGATTCCTACTGAAGTGGAACGCTGCAACCGATTCCGATACGGATTGAATGAAGAGGTTAAGAGGTACACGTTGGCTTCTTACTACTCAGACTTTGATGTGTTGGTCGCGAGGGCCAAGGATTTGGAGCATAGTTTGGGTGCAGCCAAACGAGCTGGTGGTTCTGGAAAGAGGCATAACCACTTTGATGGTAGAGATGCTAAGAGACACAAGGGTGGCGGACACCAGTTTGATCAGAGACGTGGCGGTGGCCACCATGGTAGGGGCCATCAGGGCCATAGAGGAGGAGGGCGCTTGCCCGAGTGTGCACAGTGTGAGAGACAGCACACTGGAGAGTGCTGGGGTAACTTTCATGCTTGTTGGAATTGTGGTTCGAGAGACCACTTTAGGAGGGACTGTCCACGTCAGGCAGCTCAGGCACCGAACATAGCTCAGGCTCCTGCGAGAGGGAATGATTTTCAGAGAGGCCGTGGGCGCGGTCGTGGCTACTTCCAGCCGAGGGCTGATGCACCTAGAGCAGATGCTCAGAGGAACCTTGCACATGTTGTGGCTGTGCAGCCAGAGGCGGGGGGACCAGCGAGGGTCTATGCTCAGAGAGAGGCCGGGAACGACACCGATGTGATAGCAGGTAATTTTGAGTTACAGTCTATGTCTTTGCTTTCTGTGGTTGATTCGGGTTCTACACATTCCTACATTTTGAGTAAGCATGCACAGAAGTTAGATATTCCTGTTGAGATCTTAGATGTAGGTATGCATGTTACTAGCTCTTTTGGTGAGACAGTTGTAGTTAGACGTATGTATAGGAGGTGTCCGCTGAAGATTCAGGGTCATGTGTTCTCAGTTGATATGATGGAACTTCCTTTCTACGGTTTTGATATTATTTTGGGTATGGATTGGTTGGTTGAGCATCGGGCTAGTGTGGATTTTGAGACAAAGAGAATTTCCTTGGAGCTTTCTGATGACTACGAGGTAGTGGTAGTGGGCGAGAACATTAAGTTCTTGTCTAATGTGGTGTCAGCTTTAGAGGCACATAGGTTGATGGACTCTAGATGTGGGGCCTATTTGGCTTATGTTATGAATCCGGATATGAGTGAAGCTAGACCGAAAGATATCAGAACAGTGTGCGACTTTCCAGATGTGTTTCCTGAAGAGTTGCCGGGTTTGCCTCCTGACAGAGATGTTGAGTTTGTGATTGAGACAGTTTCAGGGTCTAACCCAGTTTCGATAGCTCCGTATCGTATGGCTCCGAAAGAGTTGAAAGAATTGAAGAGTCAGTTGCAAGAATTATTAGACCGTGGTTTCATTAGGCCTAGTAGTTCTCCGTGGGGTGCTCCAGTGTTGTTTGTGAAAAAGAAGGATGGTAGCATGCGCATATGTATTGACTATAGACAGCTGAATCAGTTGACCGTGAAGAACAAGTATCCGTTGCCTCGTATAGATGATTTGTTTGATCAGTTGAGAGGTGCTTCAGTATTCTCGAAGATAGATTTGAGATCCGGATACTATCAGTTGAAGGTGAAAGAGTGTGATGTTCCGAAGACAGCATTTAGGACTAGATATGGTCACTATGAGTTTCTTGTGATGCCATTTGGGCTCACGAATGCACCAGCAGCATTCATGGACATGATGAACAGAATTTTTAGAGACTATCTAGACCGGTTTGTGGTTGTCTTCATTGATGATATATTTGTGTACTCGAAGACAGAAGAAGAGCATGATGAGCACTTGAGATTTGTTTTGCAGAGATTGTTGATCAATCAGTTGTATGCGAAGCTCAGTAAGTGTGAGTTCTGGATTCGAGAGGTTGTATTTCTTGGCCATGTTGTTTCGGCCGAAGGCATCCGAGTTGATCCATCGAAGATTGAGGCTATTGTTGAGTGGAAACAACCTAAGTCCGTGCCCGAGATTAGGAGTTTCCTAGGATTAGCCGGTTACTATAGGAGGTTCGTTGATGGCTTCTCTAGAGTAGCTGCTCCCTTGACTAAGTTGTTACAAAAGGGAGTCAAGTTTGAATGGTCAGATGCAAGACAAAAGGCCTTTGAGAAGTTGAAGGAAGCTTTGACAAATGCTCCAGTGCTAGTACAACCTGTTTCAGGTAAGGAGTTTGTGATTTACAGTGATGCTTCCTACGTAGGCTTAGGATGTGTTTTGATGCAAGACAGGAGAGTTGTTGCTTATGCTTCTAGACAGTTGAAGATTCATGAGAAGAACTATCCTACTCATGACATAGAGCTAGCCGCAGTTGTGTTTGCATTGAAGATTTGGCGTCACTACTTGTATGGTGAGAAGTGTGTTGTTTACACCGACCACAAGAGCTTGAAGTACTTGATGACACAGAAAGAGTTGAATTTGAGACAGAGGAGATGGCTAGAGTTGTTAAAAGATTATGATTTGACTATTGAGTACCATCCGGGTAAAGCAAACGTAGTGGCCGATGCTTTGAGTAGAAAAGTGGTCGTTGAGCTAAGAGCTATGTTTGCTAGGTTGAGTGTGTCCGATGATGGTGGTTTGATCACCGAGTTACAAGTGAAGCCTTCTTTGGTTCAGTTGATTAGAGAGAAGCAGTTGCAAGATGCGAGCTTAGTTCCTCATGTTCAAGACATAGACGAAGGAAGACCGACTGAGTATAGTTTCAGTGGTAAGAGCTTGTTGTGCTTTAGAGATAAAATTGTGGTACCGGAAGATGTTGAGCTGAGACGTCAGATTTTGAGCGAAGCGCATTCGGGTCCCTTTTCTATGCATCCGGGTAGTACCAAGATGTATCGAGATCTGAAGAATGATTACTTCTGGGTGGGTTTGAAGAGAGATGTAGCCGAGTATGTGAGCCGTTGCATGGTTTGTCAGAGAGTGAAGGCAGAACATCAGGTTCCTTCAGGTTTACTACAGCCTTTGAAGATTCCGGAATGGAAGTGGGAGAGAATCACCATGGATTTTGTATCGGGGTTTCCTTTGTCTCCTTCGAAGAAGAATTCAGTTTGGATGATTGTTGATAGGTTCACTAAGTGTGCTCACTTCTTAGCAGTGAACACTACGGATTCCTTAGACAAGTTGGCAAACTTGTACATTCGTGAGATTGTGAGACTTCATGGAGTTCCGAAGTCTATAGTTTCAGATAGGGATCCTAGATTTACTTCGAGGTTCTGGAGTTGTCTGCATAGTGCCTTGGGTAGTCGTCTGCATTTCAGCACATCTTATCATCCGCAGTCCGATGGACAGTCAGAGCGAGTGATACAGATTCTAGAGGATATGCTTCGTTGTTGTGTGATTGATTTTCAGGGTTCTTGGGAGAAGCACTTACCTTTGGTTGAGTTTGCTTATAACAACAGTTATCAGTCTAGTATTCAGATGGCTCCTTATGAGGCTTTGTATGGTAGACGGTGTAGAACTCCGATTTGTTGGGCTGAGACAGGTCAGAGGTTGTTACATATGCCAGACTTGCTTAAGGGAACCACAGAAAAGGTGAAGTTGATTTGTGACCGTTTGAAAGCGGCTTCGGATCGTCAGAAGTCTTATGCAGATTTGAAGAGGAAAGAGATCGAGTACACAGTGGGTGAGAAAGTGTTCCTGAAGGTATCTCCGTGGAAGAAGGTAATGAGATTTGGTCGAAAGGGCAAGTTGAGTCCGAGGTTCATTGGTCCGTATGAGATAGTTGAGCGGATTGGGCCCGTAGCTTATCGTTTAAGGTTACCTTCTGAGTTAGAAAAGATCCATGATGTCTTTCATGTATCTATGCTTAGGAGATATAGATCAGACCCTTCTCATGTGATGCCCGTTGAGGAGATAGAGTTGAATCCGGATTTGTCCTATAATGAAGAGCCCGTTGAGATACTTGCTTCTGATAGCAAGGTGTTGCGTGGCAAGACCATAGAGTTGGTCAAGGTGTTGTGGAGACATAGAGGTGTGGAAGAGGCCACGTGGGAGAGGAAAGCTGATATGGTTGAGCAGTTTCCGTATTTATTTCCACCAGGTAATTTCGGGGACGAAATTCCTTAAGTGGGGGAGAGTTGTAACACCCGGGTTTAGGGGTTAGGCGAAAATAATATTTTAATATTATCTTGGGCTCGGTTTTATACACCAAATAATATTTTGAGTTGTTTTCAAAATTAATTAATTATGAAGGGTTGACCATGTTTTAAGATTTAACTCCTTTTTAGCATGTAATTACCTTCCTTGCAAATACCCTAGTTCATTAAGGGTAAATGAGTCTTTTGAGCCCAAAAGAAATTCACCACATGTCAAATAAAACACCCATTTTCTCTACTATTCATCTTCCCCTCCAAAGCTTATCAACGGGAAACCCAACTCCCTTCTATATTCACTATTCCATTTCCAAAGCTCCTCCATTTCAACTCCGAATTTAATGGTGAAGGTAATTTTGAACTCCCCTCACCTTCCTCTTCCTAAAAGTACAATCTATTTTAGTTTCCATGAAGCTTTTAGAAAATAGAGATTTTGAATGTTTTGATTAAAAATGGTGTCTTTATGTTGCAAAGTTAAATGTTTTGATTTAATATGTTTAGTAATGGTGTATAGAGGCCAAATGATACTACATATATGAATTTCAAATGATTTGGGGCAATTTTCGGAATTGGGTTTTGAGAGGGTTTTTGGAGGGTTTTAAAGTGGGTTTTGGGGTTGTTTAAGGTTGGTTCTTGAGGGATGTAGGTAGTATGATATATGAGGATCATTTTGGATGAAATTGAGGCTTGTTTGGGTGCTTGAAATGGAAGAAATCAGTGGGTAATAGAGGCTACTCGAAAATTCTGTTTTGTGACTTTGTTTGGGGTGTTAAATGCTTATTAATGTTAATCCGGGTTGTTTCCGATGATGTGTTATTGATTCGAACGTTTTGGTTGTGTTTGAGATGATTAGAATCGAGCTTGGGCATCGGTGAAGCATCGGGAGTGTATCCGGAGAGTTGAAGGTTGTGGCTTGCTTGGTCTTGTGCTTGGAAGCTTAGGTGAGTGGTTGATTTCCTTGAATGATTTTAAATTAGTTGGTTCGAGTATGTGGACTAGGTTGGGCTTGGTAGACCCACCTAGAGTTAGGATTAGGGTGGTAGCCTAATCCTAAGCTTGATCTAAGCCTTTGGATGAACTCAATTGTGTGAATGTATATGCCTCGTATGCCATGTGATATGAATGTTTATGTATATTGTTTTATACATGTGAGTTGTGGCATGGGTTGTATTGCTTAAAGCATGCATGGTGATGGTTCATGGTTGTGTCCATGGTGAGTACGTGCTAAGCACGGAAATGATTGAAATGAGTAATGTGGAATGAGTAAAATATTGGCACTAGTATACTTAAATACAAATGATCGATCATTAGGATGTTAGTGTGTACACATGAGTCTAAAGTCGCGCGTGGCCTTGGTGGCGTTGAGTCACCAAGGAGGAGTACGGGTACGCCCGGAAATGGTATTTAAATATAGTCGGTGATGAGTGGAATCCCATCGACGGGGCGTGAGGATGAGTGGAATCCCCTCCGCGAGACCGGTGATGAGTGGAATCCCACCGAGGTAATGTGGTTGTTGGATATGAGTTTCCAACGAGTCTATCCGCGTATTTGGGTCATAACTAGGTGCCAATGTTAATTGATATGTGTATCAATGTGTTGGAGTATATGAGCTGTTGGATGTTAAATGTGATTACATGTATGGTTGTGTTAAGCTCATGATTATGACATATATGTGAGATAATTGCTCATGCATCTATATCTTGTGGACTCTTGTTATACGTATGTTGCTTTGGCTAGATCGTGCTCGGACCCTGCAATGTTGAGGTTTGTTTTTAGAGCTTGCCCTCACTAAGCATTATTTGCTTACGCTCTCTTTGTTCAACATTGCAGATCCTTAGTTCGTGGGTTGCTCGGGCAAGAGGAGGGCCTCCAAGTGTGTTTGTGACTTGAGTTCACCAAGTATGGATTTAAAATACTAGACATGTAATGGTTGAGCAATGGGATATGAATGTTTTGTGGTTGTTGTTGGTTGATAGGAGCATGTGTAGACTCCTTTATATATATTGCTTTTGCATGGTTGTGTTGCCATGATGGATGATAACTCATGCCTATTTGCTTGCTTGAATGTTAGCTTATGCCTTAAGAGTTTTTACATGTGTTTGAATGTGGTTTGAATGAATGCATGATGTGGATTGTTGCCTTTGTGTTATACATGTTTAAGCCTTGTTGAAGCATGCTTGTGTGGTTGCTATACTTTAGGATGTCTTGCCTTGAAGTTGCTTGGTGTCTTGGGGATGTTTTGGGGCATCCTTGTGCCTCAAAACAGCCCAGAAAAGTCTGCAGACAGGGGGCGTTTCGGAACGGGTCCCCGTGTTCCGAAACGGCCCTGCGTATATGGCCTGTCGTTTCGAAACGGATGAGGGTCGTTCCGGAACGTTTTCGCCACTTGAATTTTGAGAAATTGGCGAGATGAAGCCGTTCCGAAACGGGCCTTTGAAGTTCCGAAACGGTCAAATCTCGTTGACCCCGAGATATTGACCGTCAAGGTCGTTCCGATACGGGTCACCCTTGTTTCGGAACGGTCACCTTGTGGTTGACCCAGGCCCGTTGACCGGGTCAGGGCGTTTCGGAACACCCTATAGGTGTTTCGAAACGGCCTGCTGGAATGAAGTAAAATGGACTGTTTATGTTTGTTTGGTCGGTGAATGATGCGTTGGTTGGTTCTTCCGCTGCTGTGCTTCACATAGGAATTATAATTGCATCTAGATAAGACTAATGTTAAAAGAAATTTTCTGGGTCGTTAACCGAGGGGAAGCCTTAACGGGTTTCGCTTCGGTTTTCCCCGTGTGGCCCACTCGGACCGGTCATCCGACCAGACCGGGACGAGGGGGTTACAGGTCGGGTTCATTTCAGATGGGTTAAAACAGTTCGAGTCAGAATCAATTAAAATTGGCGGGTTAATTCGGGCTCGAGTAGACTTCAGGTTGGGTTCATTTCAGGTCGGGTAATTTCAAGTCGGTTTCATTTCAGGTCGGATTAATTCGGGTTTCGAATTCGTATTAAGTTTGAGTTTGGTACAAATAGTCGATAGACTTTGGGTTTGGTCATTTCGAGTGAATTATTTAACACCTTTCACAAACACGAATCACATTAAAAATAAATATTAGGCACTAGAATGAACAAAAATATCATCAAATGATTCATATCTAAAATATTGGTGTAAATTACAAAAGATGGAAATTAATATGGGTTAATTTCGGTGAAAAATAAAATTTTAAGGACTAACATGAATAAAAATATCATCATATTAAAAACACTGGACTAAATTACAAAAAATAAATAGGGATCAATTTAGAATAAAAATAAAGTTTTAGGGACTATAATAAACAAAAATATTAAATTAAAATTAAGGCTAAAGGGTCAATTTTGCCCCTATAGTAATCCGAAATCAGCAATGTTACCCCTACTTTTTATTTTCGTAATTTTGCCCTCAAAATCAGTCAATTGCAACAATGTTGCCATTTGACCGACGTTAACCGTTAAAGTGTTGACGTGGCAGTTAACGGTGAAATCAATTGCAGTAGTTTTGCCCTTGAAATCATTCATTTGCAGCAATTTTGCCCTTGTTTTTTTAGTTTTTGAATAAAAATGAATAAATAATTTAGTTTTTCGACTTGAATTTTTACAAACAGAATATATGAAAAATCGAATAACAAATTGGTGTAAATATCCTTTTGGTCCCTGATAATTTTAAAAATAAGTAAAGTGGGAACTCTAAAAAAAATTAAAATATTCTTATTTTTTTAACAAATCCATAAACTTAATAAAAATAAATAAGATATTCAAAAAATATTGTAAATAGAAACTAATATAAAAATTAAAATGTATTAGGAATTATAAAACGATAAAAATATAAATACAAAAAATAAAAGTATTTATGAAGTATTAAAAATGAACAATTTCATCCAATGATAAAATATAAATATAAAGTTATAAATATAAAAAATAAAATAAATTTTCAAAATATTTATAAAAACCATTGAAAAAGTCTTCGACTATTTCTAATTATGATAAGCCAACTAATATTCCTTGAATATATTTTTAATCGAATCATCCTTCCATTAGAGTAGTAATAAAACTTATCAAATATTAATGAGCATCGGTTTGTTGTAGAAAAGCGAAAGAAAATTCGGTGAGATTGTTCAATTTTTTAATACTTTATAAATACTCTTTAATTTTTATATTTATATTTTATCATTTTATAATTTCTAATACATTTTAATTTTTATATTAGTTTTAATTTTTAATAATTTTTTTGAATATTTTATTTATATTTTATCACTTTCGTTATTTGTAAAATTACTAGGGACCCAAAGGATATTTACACCAATTTTTTAATTGACTTTTCATATATTCTATTTGTAAAAGTTCAACTCGAAAAACTAGATTATTTATCAAATTTTATTAAAAAATTAAATAAACTTGGGGCAAAATTGTTGCAATTCAATGACTTTGAGGGGAAAATTGCATAACTGACTTCATCGTTAACTAGCACGTCAGCACTTTAACAGTCAACGTCGGTCAAAAGGCATCATTGTTGCAATTGACTCACTTTGAGGGTAAATTTACGGAAAATAAAAATTAGGGACAACATTGCTGATTTCGAATTGCTATGGAGGAAATTTGACCCTTTAGCCTAAAATTAAAAACATTGGACTAAATTACAAAAAAATTGAATAGGGTTCAATTTGGACTAAAAATAAAGTTTTAGGGACTAAAATGAACAAAAATATCATCATATTAAAAACATTAGACTATATTAAAATATTTTAAAAATAAATAGTGGTGAATTTGAATCCCTAAACTCCAAACCTCAACCCCTAAATCTTACAATCAGTAATAACAAAAGTGCAAACCAAATCCCTAAACTAATCTCATAACCCTAAGCAACCACTTAACTTGACACATTTAGCCATAAACCCCAAACATCAACTCCTAAATCTTACATTCACTAATAATTAAAATACAAGCATGATCCCTAGACTAATTGAGTCACAATTTAGGTTATAATTGAAATTATAGCTATAGTTTTAGAATTGTTATAGGGGCTTATAATTTATATGGTTTGGACTAAATTACAAAAGTATAAGATTTGGATTAAATTAAAAAAAATAGAAATGAATATGGATAAGTTTTAGCTAAAACTATATTTATAGGGACTAAAATGAACAAAAATATTATTATATTAAAAATATTGGACTAAATTACACAGATTAAAAGTAAATAAATATTATTTTCGGTTACATAAAGATTTGTAGTGAATTAATTGAACACTAAAATCCTAAACCTTAAATTTCATCCCTAGACCCTAAACTAGTCACATAAACTTGTACGGTATATAACCCCCTAAATATTATCATCAGTCATGTAACACATTACACATATGACATTATACTTGTATTCACGTATTAGTAATTCAATATAAATTATAGAGTAGGTAATGCATATAATATAACATTAACCTATAGTCTATAGTATAGACTATAACTATAGACTATATATTATAGACTATAAATTATAGTGTAAACTATAGAAATTCATCTCATAAATAAATAACCCTAAACTATATAATACTTAAAATTAATCTTATACACTAAGCCCTAAATCGTAAACCATAAACTTTAAGTCATAGGAATTCATCTCAGAGACCAATAACCCTAAACTACACCATAATCCTAAGGCCTAAACTTTTAATACTTGTCGACGCTATTTTTTGTTCGGACCGAAATTGGTGGGGCCTTTAAAGGCTCGTCATGGTTTGGAGTCGCCATCAGTCGTGTTGGGTTGGGTACGACCGGAAACCTGTGAAATTGGTCTGCGTATAAATCAGAGTCGTAATTGGGTTCGGAAATCGGTTACGCGTGGGGAAGATTAGAGCACCCCTACGACGCTCAAAATTGGTGCCTAAAGGGGTTATATTGTCTAAAATGCTACAAAAATGCACAGCTCTGTTAATAACACTATTATATTAAAAATCAAAGATGATGTAAAATGATAGAAAAATTAAATTACATGCTTAAATATTAAATCATGCAAATAAAAACAAACATGTAGTGCTCAAAAATAGAAAATTAATACTTTCATCGAAAGCAATAATCTTAAGTCAAATAATAATTAATTCCAAATTAACCGAATTATTAATCGAATATACCTTGACCGAAACACATTATTCGCACAATTTTAATATTAACTTATAATTAAACTCAATTTTAAGTCCAATTAAGTGTTTACCCATCCATCTAAAAGCAAAAAGAAAAGAAAAGAAAAGACCAAAAGAAAGTGAGACGAATTAAGATCTAAATTAAACTAAGGAAAAACTTATCAGTTAATGCTCTAAGTTAATTATACAATTTACGGATCTAATTTAAAGTACCTAAACCTAGTGGCTAGATTATAACTAAATTAGTCTAAACTAAAACTAAAAAAAAAAAAAACCATAGAATCATACACATCTAAAGAAGCAAGGACCTAACATGTGAATTTCCCCTACTGGTTTGCGTGAGTTACTTCTCCAATGCTGCGCCGATTTTCAATGTGCACTAAAAACTTCTTTTTAATTCATTTCCATTCACAACCGTTAGATTCAATAAAGGGAATTTATTGCTTTTTTTTATGCTTTCTTCAACGTTTATTAGAGAAAAGTTTCATATTTATTATCTCACTAAGGAATCAGAAACCCTCCCTCTTCTCTGTTTCTTCGATGAACACCGATAGCCGGCGACAATCTAATTTCGACGACGACAAGAACTCCAAGAAAATTACCCCTTCTGTTCATTTTTCTACCCTGAGCTCAAACCTTTTAAATATTTTTATATACTATAATTTATAAATATAAAAAGTAAATATATTAATTTAATAATTATAACCAATCATGTACTTTAAGTTGTGAAGATATATTTTGTCACATTATAATATAATAAATTTATAATTTCACAATTTTAATTGTAATTTATTAATTATTACAAGTAAATATCAATTCAATATTATCTTGTTTCTTAATTTCAGTTTGTACATTTGTTATTTAATACTTATGTTAAATTTCATAATTTCAATTTGTACATTTGTAAGTTTATTAAGTTATAATACATTTTTAAGTTGTAATAAGCTTCTATTTTAATCATTTTTAAGTTTACATACATTTGGTTCTTATCAAATCAAGTAATTAAAAAAGAGTTTTCAATCTTCCCAATAAATTTTGGTCAAGTTAATAAGAAAAACAAGATAAATTCATTCAAGTTATGGTTTACTTTACCCAAAAGATAATTAAAAATGATTGTCTTTTATGTGTAAAAATAGAAACATAATATAACATGTCAGTAAAAATAAATTTAAATATGTTAATTCTTATTAACTTCACAAATAATTTATATTGAATGAGTTAGTACTAAGCATAGTAAATTATTACTAAACATTGACTTATTTAACAAAATTTCAAACTTAGTAGTGTCAAATGAATATCTAAATCCAATCTTTTCCTTTTTTACATATTATAAATTGATTTAAAAAATTAATAGTTTACATTTATCAACACTTAATACTTTACCTTTATCAACACTTTAAATTATAAAATCATAGACTTCCTCAATTACATGTCAGGTAAATATCAAGTCAGGTCAATATCAGTTCAGGTCAACAATAGGTCGGGTTCAAAACAAGTCGGGTCAAAACAGGTCAGGTAGAATTTGATCTCGGGTCGATTTAATATCGGTTATCTGCCAGGTTAGTTGTAACACTTTATGATTTTAAGGTTAAGAGAAAAAAATGAAAAATGAAAGAAAATGTTAGCAAATGAGTTTGAACCTGTGACCCTTAGTTATGCATCTATTGACTTAACCGTTTAAACTAAAGGTAAGCTTTGATCATGTTTACCTCAGCTGTTGTTTAAACTATTCGTTTCGGTTATACCAAAATAAATCAAGATTTGAACCACTCACCCAAGAAAAAAAAGAAAAATCTAGTACCCTTTGTGCCTCTCCCTCTTCCTCGAGCTCTCACCAAACCACCATTATCTCCGGCTCATCGACCGATCAGCCCCACCGCCGGTCGGTGGCATGCACGGCCGCTAGCAACATGCTCACCGTCATACCCTAGACTCGACCCCGTAGGCCACTCGCGTGATGAAGCCGTCTTTCACCGTGGAGAGCCGGTTGAAGGCTCGGCGACGAACCAAACATCGCCATTCGTCTCCGACCACCTCTGTCGCCGTTAGGGGCGCGTCGACGGGACAGTCGTGACCGGCGAAGCAAGGCGAGCAAAACCCCTAAGGTTCCCTGTCTGATTGCCGACGATGAGGGCTTCGTCGGAGCTACGATGCTTTCTGGCCGTACCATGGCACTTCAGGTAAAAATCAGTGGGTTTCCGGCCTGTTTCTGATTTATAATATTGTTGTTGTGTGCTAGAGATTATTTCCGTTCTGTTTCCGGCCAAAATGAGTTGTTTAGGGTCGCCGGTCGAGTCGCCGGTGATGTTTCCAGTGGGACGCCAGTGAGTCTAGTAAGTGAGTCCGATCTGGGCGGCTTGAACCGGCCTGAACCGGTTAAACCGATCTGAACCCAACTAAACCGAGCCATTTAGTTAAATCGGTCTGGACCCATTCTAGCCCAAGCCCAAACTCGTGTCCGACCCGCCTGACTCGACCCAACTTGTCTGCCCGACCCGTTGATTGAGTCAAACCTTTCGAGTTAACTCAGTGAGCCAACCCGTCCGAGTTGACTCAGCCGAGTCAACCTAGTTGACCAGTGACGTCAGCGTTGACTGCTGACGTCAGCGTTGACTTTGACCCAAAAAGTCAAATTTTCCGAAAACTTCTGTTTCATGTTTTTCGACGTCCTGAGTCCGTTTTTTATGCTCGTTTCGCAAAATTTTGACCCGAAAGCCTCCGAATCTGACTTTGAACCCAAACTTGTTTATGTGTTTATTTATTCAGTTAAGATCTGTATGAATAAGGACTGAAATGAGATAGTGTGTGATTGAAGGTATTCTTGGTTTCTTGAATACGAGATGTTGAGAAACGTCAAATTCTGGTTTGAGTGTGATTGAATGGGGTATCATGAATCGACTGATGCAGCTTGGAGTTAAGGTAATACATTACTACCCTCTACATGCTTTTGAAACATGTTGGTATTTGGCTATGTTTGCACGATCATGTTTAAGCATATGATTATCTCTGCCTATATCGATCAATTATGAAATAAGAATAATAATGGCCAAGGCAAAAATACTCGAATAAGTGGTTTGATAAATCGAAGAGACTTTTGAGTTTAGTACACGTTTATTGAGACGGTAAATCTTTAAGTTTGATTATCTCTTTTATTAAAAGTATAAATGTTGAACATATCTGATTAATAAATGACGAAAATGCCCCCTAACTATAATCACAACCCGAGAAGCTATACTTGATTCGATAAGACATCTGATACACTTGAAAACCTCAAACTATTGAAATGTCACGGTAACAAGACTTAAACCCTTGAGATTGTAAATTGCTTGAGTTGCAAGAATTCTGAATGATTCGATGAAGATAAATGTACAAAAAAATATCCGTATGTATGAATTGAGCAATGGGGCAAAAAAGATTGAATTGATTGAAATGACTAAAAAGGATTGGATATACTGATAAGGCTGAGATGGGTCACAATGACCCTAGAGACTGATATTTTCTTCAGGAATCAATTATCATTCGACCGACATATGTGATATATCCTCGAGGTCTGAAACGAATGAATAGATGGAAGAACCGAGAAACTCTGAATAATTAAAACATTTTCGAGCATCGTAATGTCTGAAATACCCTCATATACTAGAATGTCAGAGAATACTCTTGAAACATTGAATTAGAAATCTCAATAAAGACAAACAGACGTAATGACTCCAAAAGTGGTAAAATATGACTCATTTCAGTTGGTCGATTCAGACACCATGATGATAGAGGGAAATTACCGTGTGAATGCATGTGCAACTTATTTGGGGAAAGTACATAGTTAATAATGAAAGAGATATGTTCTTCTAAGGCATATTTGATTTTGGGATGAGTTCAGGTATAATGCACATGTTTGAACACTTGGAAAATATAGCTCGAATATATGCTTGATTTCTGGTAATAAGTTCAGTGGACGTTTGGTGATGGCGAACTATTGTTGTTTTGCTCGGTAGTCAGTTCTGAGAAATGAATGGTTAAGGTGTACCATTCGGTGAGATATTAAATACTGTGTTAATGGGTTTCAATTAGTCAAAAGGGGCTCGGAAGCTTAACGAGCAATTAGAACTCCTAAATTCTGTACATCATCGTTTATACCTTGTTGGTCCAGTTTACCAAATTACCCTCTGAAGGCCGGAATGACTAACAATACCCTCGTAAGCTTTAGCAATCGAATCCCTCTCGATATATCTGAAATTCCAATTATTATGATGCATCAACTTTCGATGTTAATTCGATCCGTCTTATCGAACTCCCTTATTCGTAGGGACCTCGTTCTGAAATCAGTCTAAATTCGTCAAATGACATCTTTCTGATATCTAACAAGTACCTCTAAGAAATGAATTAGGCCATAAAGCGCGTACCCTGTATCTGTAAATACTTTCTGTTCTAAACCAAGACAATATGCTTAAAACTTTAAAGTACGATACTGTAATACGAAAGGAAATCAATTCTCTAATTTCTGACATTTGTTATGAAAAATATATCTGATAGATGACATTGAATACGAAATAATAATAATAATAATAATAATGTTAATAAAATAAATTTGATACATGTCTTCTGGTATAAAATAGATTTGATATTTGTTTTCTGCAATACTGTCTTCTGAATATAAATTGAAATCATTTGTGGTATATTATCTGGATATGAATGATGATCTGTAGGCTCAGCGCTGGTAAGTCCTTCTGTACTTAAGCTCCTACGCCTACGGGCCTAGGGTAAGTCTTTCTGGACCTAAGGTATCCCCTTAGGTAGGCTCCTACGCCTCAGGCTTAGGGTAAGACCTTCTGTATGCAGTTCAGGTGGAATTGCATTTTGGGGTTCGGTTGTAGGGTAGTTAAGTAAGTTAATAAAACTATCTGACCTCTTCTTAAGCATACCCTACTAAATTAATGTATTAAAGATGAACTCTCAGTAAACTTACAATTCACGTTTAATGAACCACTCTAAACTCCTTAATTCAACTTCTGAAATCTGAATCTCTTTTGAATCTCTGCTTTAGACTCACATCGTAAGGTTCGGGTGATCTAATAAAGAACAACTTTGTTACCTTCTGGTATAATGCTCAATTGAAATCTCGAATCGTATTTTGAGCTTATCATTACCTAGTTCCTCATGACAGTGTTAAGCTTGTCATACCTGCTTGTGCTTTTAGCATCCCTTGGTAGTTTGTATTATTGAGCTTTTCGAAGCTCACGTTGTTTTTACCATCTTAGGTTAGAAGATCGACCTTGTCGCAGCTGTCAACATCGGTATGGAGTTTCTTCGGCTTGCTTGCGGAGTATGGTATCTGTGTAATTAGGGGGCATGTATGTCACATCTTGATTTACGTTCGAGTCTAAAACTTGTTTTAGCAATTTGTATCATAGTTTTTATTTTGCGGTCTGAATATTTTCTGGAATTGTAATCTAATTCAAAATTTGATTTATGATTTTAAATGGTTAATGGTTTGTTTATTTGAAATTTTAATGTGGGTCGCTCCGGTGACCCTAATGTAACTTCCTAGGATCCGTGGTAACGCATAGGCGAGTCTAGGGGGTTACATTAGTCTTGGGTTCGGGTTCGTTTCAGTCGGGTGCAGGTCGGATTTCGGGTCCACAGTAACAAGTTCAATTCGGGTTCGGGTCGTTCTCGGCCAAATGCATGTCAGGTTCGGTTACTACAGTAACAGGTCCAACTCGGGTTCGAGTCGTTCTCGGTTGAATGCATGTCAGGTTCGGTTACTACAGTAACAGGTTCAACTCAGGTTCGGGTCAACAACAGTCGGTTACAGATCAATTTCGGGTCATCGCATCTTCGGGTCAAACCATGTTCTAACTCGAGCAGGTTTCAGTCGAATTTTTGGGTCGGATCAGCTTTTTACATCCCTAACGGTTAGGATTTTTGAAGAAGATGCTCTATCGTTGAGAAATCAAAGGAAATCCGAAACTAAGAAGTTTTTCACACACAAAAAAAGAATGTTTTAGGGTTATTTTTTAATTTTTAAAAGACACATATATGGTCATAACGTTAACTATTTAACGATAGAGTGAGCAAATCGAAAGTTCAGTGATTAAATTGAAATTTTTTAAATTTGAGTGACCAAAATAAGAATGAGAAGAAAGTTGGGTGATGAAAATTGTAATCTATCCTAAATTTAACAATCAATTGTTTGCTGATATACTATAATATCAACCACAGTTTTGAAAGTAGTCTTCCATTGTTCATTTGTTTCCATCCCAAAACGAAGATAGAAATGAGCTCAGAAACTGGGATTAGACTTCCGGTTATAGATTTCTCAAAGCATGAGCTGAAGCCAGGCAGCCCTGAATGGGATTCGGTGAAGGTCCAAGTCCGAGAAGCATTCGAGGAGTACGGTTGTTTCGAGGCTTCGTTCGACAAAGTTGCCGAGGATCGAGATGCATTGTTCGGAGCCATGGAAGAGCTCTTTGACCTGCCTAAACGAACAAAACAGCTTTGCGTTTCCGACAAGCCCTTTTGTGGCTACCATGATGCTACGGCAAAACTACTGCGTGAAAGTATGTCGGTCGATGAAGCACAGATTGCCGGAAACATCGATCGAGGCCTCACGAACATCTTGTGGCCTCAAGGGAACATAAGCTTCAGGTTCCGAATAATAACTCTTGATTTACATCTCGATTTTCCGTAAAACATTTTTCTAATATGCTTTCGACAGAAAAACTATTGTATCTTTTACCCAGTTAGCAGCAGGGTTAGAGAAGACGATTATGAGGATGGTTTTGGAGAGTTTCGGCGTCGAGAAATACACGGATGAGCTCAACGACGCAACAAATTGTCACCTGAGGACCATTAAGTATGGAAGGCCAGCAACCGGCAGCGAGCCCATCCTTGGAGCGGATGCGCATACCGACAAGGATCTTATATCTGTTTTGTACCAAAATGATGTTAATGGATTGGAGATTCGAACCAAAGATGGCGAATGGATCAATATAAAGCCCTCACCCATGTCTTTCATAATCATGATCGGCGAGTCCCTTAGCGTAAGTTATTTTGACATCACAATTAAAGCCCGGATAAATTACCTAAATCAATTCAAGTAACTTTATTCTCAAATATATTTTGGACTTAACTTAATTATTTTAAAACGTTTAATTTAATTATTGGAATTTAGACATTGAATGTTTTTTGTCACTCTCCAATTAATTTTTTGGCGGCGTCTATTTACTGGCGAATGGAGGAACTTCTCCGAGATCCGAATGGTGGAAAGCTTCATCGGCACGAAAAAAGTAATATACTGAAAAATGAACTTCTTTCGACGACAGAGGAGAGAGATCGACGAGAAAAAGATCGAAAAAATTTACCTGATTCATGGACTTTGGTGCACCTTCTAACGAAATGAAGATCGAATTCGGACTCGGGGACGGGACAAAGCAGCTGGTGAAATTTGGTACCGAACGACCACCACTTACGATGCACCTCCGACGATGACGAACGGTGGAGTGACAAAAAAACATTAAATATCTAACTTCAATAAGTAAATTAGACGTTTTAAAACTTTAATGACTAATATAAGTTTGAGAGTAAAATTCAGTGATGGTTTACGAAATCTACCCTTAAAGTTTAAGCTACAAATAACATATATGAATTTTATTATATTTGAACAATATTTTTGTGTAGGTATGGTTGAATGGTCGACTCTCTCCACCTTTACATCGGGTGGTGACGACGGGAAACAAGGTAAGATACAGCATCGTATTGCTTGCAAGCCCGAGAGGAGGCTACCGTGTAAAGGGTCCGGAAGAGCTTGCGGATGACAAAAATGGCTTGCTCTTCAAACCCTTTGACTACGAAGTGTATTTAGAATCTTACGCTGCCCAGGCAGCTAGAGGAGGTGTTAGAACTGATCTTAAAGATTACTGCAGTGTCTAAGATTTTAGGCATCAATAAGTTTTATATATAATGAATGGTGTGTAGTCTCTATCTATTTTGGGTAAAAAATGGTTACTTGGTAGAATCTGCTGTTATGTAGAGGTTTCTGTTTAGAACTGCATTGGTGAATTCGGTTATCTATTTTACTTATTGTATGCACCTTAAAATCTGAATTTCTTTATGTTAATTGTTTGTTTTATTGGTTGTGTTTACTCTGAAATTTCTGGTTTCATGTATAACATAATATATATATATATATATGTGTGTGTGTGTGTTCACCTTCAAAAATATTTTTAGATCTGTTACCGTTGGAGAATAAAAATCCTTTATCTCTTTTTTGTGTTCATATTTATGTCGCAACACTAAAAAAATTAAGTTTAAAGTTTAGGAATAAGGTTTATTATTAGGGTTTAGGGTGTAGTTTGCATGTTATATTTTTTAAGTTTTGGGGTTTATAATTTATAATTTAAAATCAGGACTTATAATTTAAATTTTTAGTTTTGGGACATAAAAAAGACAGATAAAAGAGTAGAGGATTTTTGTTCCCCATCAGAGAGCTTGATCATTTATGAACTTTACCCAAATTTGAATTGAAACGGGAACTGAGCCATGTTTTTCCCTTTGCTTATTGATGACATAAGTATGGGGACTAGGTCATCAAGAGTCTCATTGCTATGCAAGGATGGTTATGAACATGTACAATAAGAGCAACTGCACAAAGTCTTATAAAATGAAGGGTCTAAAATAAGTTATATTAAATGTTTGAACGGAAAAATAAAAGATTAGTTTTGGACTAGTGGTAAAGCACTTGGGGAAAACAAAATAATGTTGTACTACATATATTTTGAGTTTTGTTAGACTCATTTTTTATTTAAAAGTCAACCTACTACGGAGACAATAAGTCAATAAATATTTACAATTTTTTTAATAATTGAGAGCTCCATTTCAATAAATTGCATAAAATTTCTTAAAATCTCTGAACTGCCCTTGTTGTTATGATATCTTAACTTCTGATATACAAGTGGGTTTATGCGTGGGTCATAGGGGAAAAAGATTGAACCTGGATGGGGTAACTTCAAGCTGAAGCTTGTAATTTTTTTTTTGAAAATATAAACTTCATTAAACATAAAACGAGCATTCATACAAACAATGACTAAGAATGCAACTCCCTCAATCCGGCCTAGCCACCAGACCGTATCGAGCGGATCACACGAGACTAATCGAAGAAAGATCTAAAGATTTCTCTCTGATTAGCAACCCTAAACACGTTGATTATTATCTTTTTTAGATGCTCAAATTAAACTTTATATTTAAGAACACACGGCGGAAGAAAACACGACAAAACGAGCACCGAACGACCAACCGTGGAACCATGGACCAAAATGCAAAAACTAGCATAAAGTAGGGACCTATGATAGAATTAAGGTGATCACTTTGAAATTAGTCTCATTTCATACCTCTGTGCTGAAATGTAACTCAAAACAAGCCCACAATCATACACAATTAATAACACATTAAGCTTGGATCAAAACGCAAGAAAAATAACTTTAAAGATGCCCTTAACTAACTTCCAACGCACCCCATTTCAAAACGCTTTCAAGGGGTATCGATACGGGTCTGCCTAGAGAGCTTTCGTTTCGAAACGGCTTGGACCCATTCTGGCCCTGCAAAGCCTGTTTCGATACTCGTTCCGAAACACCAAGGCCAAAACAAGGGTTGTTTCGAAACCTTCGAGCCCATTTCGAAACACCCTGCTACAGAAACAGGAAATCTGCAGGTCAAGCATCTTCAAGGTTATTCCCCTTAGTTCCAATTAGCAGAAACAACAAGATAACAACATAAGCATATATTTAACAGGTAAAAGAACTTAACAACAACAAACGAGAGCTTTTCACCACATGGATTAAACAAGAACATAACATGAGACATCACACATTTGCATAAAAGGTCAAACACAAGATAAACATTAAAACCACAAGCCATACTTCAAACAACATTAAAGGGTCACAACAAACTTGTCTCAAACCAAACATCCACAAAACGTCCAATCTCTAAACATAAAACATAGCATCCCCATTTCTAGCGGTATTATTACAAACTCAAAAATCATACTTGAGCTAAAGTGGTAAAAGGCCTCACTCCCCTTGCTTGCTTGCTGGCCGGAAACTCTAACGATTTGCATTGTTGGAAAAGAGAGCGTTAGCATTTAAGCTTAGTGAGCGGAGCTCAAAACCAAACAACAACAATGCCGTTTTAAAATCATTTAGAGCTTTGGAAACCAAAACCTTTGCCAAACCAAAAATATATACCACATCTTACAACAACATAGATTCCATCAAGATCGTCTTACCATTCAACCATTCTTACAAAAGCATAACATGCACTTACAAGGTCTTACCAAACCTTAACCATCTTACCACAATAAAGCAAAGTCATAGAAGGGAGAGAAGTAGCATATTGGCATAATTAACAACAATACCCCGGATATACGAATTTCTTACAAGTCTTACAAATCTTACAGAACGTTGGTGAGAGTAAATTCCATCATCGCGCCCAAGCTGATCTTACACGTACGAATTTGTCTGACACGACCGAATTTTCTTACACGTACAAATTTTGTCTTACACGCATGCGAGTTTGGTCTTACATGTGCACATTAACCCTAGTTGATCGATCAACTATATCCGGTAAAGATTCTAACTTATGTCAATATTCTAACAAGGATCAAACTTACCAAAACCAAACATGGCTAACAAGCCCATGTTACCACATCTTACTCTTACCAACATTTCCATACCAAACATGCCTTTACCAGCACGTAAATCTCACAATCTTACAACAACAACATAGCATGCTCACCATATAATATAGACATTAAAAGTAGGAAAGAAAATGACAAGCAAACACAAGTCTTATCACAAATCTATAGCACAATTCACAATACCAAAAAACATGGTGAAAAGAAAAACCACTTACTCTTGAGTTTATATTGGCTTATCAAGCTCAATCTAAACCCCCAAAATCACATTTGAACATTTCCAAACGCTTTAAAAACAATCCCACTCACCGATATACTCTTTCCGAAAAGCTGAAACCCACAAATAGCTAACGATCACCTGAATTTGCTCTCAAACTAGAATACCATGTTTCTAGCAAGTTAAAACAGAGTATTAATACTCAAATAAGCTTCCAAACTTGCAGCAACACTGAAATCCAACAATTACTCTCAAATACCCAACAATCCAATACCAAAAATCATCGAAATCACTTCCGAAACATCTAGAACGCAAACCCAACCATTACCCATCACTTCAACCATAAAAAACATATATTAACATAAAAAAACAGCAACTTAAACATGCCAAAACAACTGATGCCATTAAAAACCCGAAATCAAGCTAAAACTCAAGATTTTTCATACCAAACTTTGCTCAAACTTCAAGTTTCAGTTTCCTTATGACCCTCCCACCATATAAACATCATTTAAACACTAAAACACCGTTTAAAAACACTCCAAAAACCCAGCTTAAGCCATTTGAACGAAAATTCTCTAAAAACACATTTTATTTCAAACTTGAACATTTAGATTAAAAGAAGTAAACTATTTTTTATTGATAGAAAACTAATAATAACAAGTTTAATTTAAAGAAAACAAGACGAAATCATGTTTACCTGACAAAGCCTTGATGAGTAATCCTTTGGATTGAAAATGCTTCAATGGTGGCTTGGTTTTTAAGAGTTAACGTGAAATGAAAAAAAAAAGCTAATTCAAAAGCCTTTCTTTTTATTATAAAACACTTTAAAATAGTTTTGGGTTTATTTTATAAGCTAAAACCGTAGTTTTGGCTGATTTTGCAAAATAGCCACCAACTTTGAAAACTTGCGATTTGGTCACTAGACCGAAATCTCGACATTTTAGGAACACCTAAGGGAGGTTTTCCCTGATCTAATCCCAAAAGTCAAACTAGCTCATTGAAACTCAAAAACCACATCCGCAACATCTAGCCCCGAAATTGGGGTGAAACCTCAATTTCTAGGTTAGGATGCTCGAGATTGCTTAACTTGTGGACTAGTGTGGAACCAAATTAGACAACTCGGTTGGTAATCCCTTATAGTCGCTGAAACTTGAGGACTAGTATGGAACCAAGTTAGTCACGCCTTTGTGAGCTGTGACCGTGCTTAACCCTTTCGTGAGCCTTGCACTTTCGTGCCCGATAAATGGATTTTCTCTTCAACTAACTGGTGTAGACTAATTGAACGAACAAGGAGCATAGATTAAGCAAACTCAGAATTTTATTGAAAACAACTCAAAGCTATACAACCTTTTTCCTCAAACTACGTTACATACACGCGCCTAAACCCTAGGAAAGTTGGGCCGCAACCCCCAACACTCCAACTTATCTAGCTAACCCCCCCATCTACACTCTCATCAACAAATGTCGTTGATTCCCTCACGATATGCCCTTATACCCTTACATACAGTGGGTATATATAGGGCTCATGACCTAAATTTGAGTCCTCCTTGAAGTAGGAGTTATAAAAGTAAATTGCATTAAATACAGATTCTTTATACTTTAAATACAAACTCTTTGGACGTTGCCTTCTTCCGTAAGTAAGGATAAGTGCTTATACTTATCGATCTTGAATCAGCTCTACCGGCCGCTACAGGCTTCAAGAATTTGCAAGACTGGGCTCATTGGGCTTAGGAAATTGCCCTCTTGAAATCGCGACCCATCTTGGCTAAGTCGGTGTAACTCCTGCCTGGGCGGCGCTTGGCGGCAATGCTGCTTCGGCAAAGTCCTTGGCGGCATCTTGAGCTACTTCAATACAGCTCTTTTAATTCCAGCTTTCTTGTTCGGTCCTGTCATTTCATCTCCTATCCTATCTATAGCACCTAAAAATATAAAATAAACTAAAACAGTAATTTTTCTCAACCAAACATAAAATATTCAATAAAAGCATGATATAAGAGAAAATATTGTTATGATGCATGCAATGCACCTAAATATGCCTAATTGAGATTAAGAACAACAATAATAAGGGCAGAAATGTGTACAAAATATAGAACTCATGGACACTCTACAATAGGGTATCTCAAAGTCGAAGCCAATCAACTTCGATAGCCAACGTTGTTGTTCCAGAGTTTGAATTGTTTGTTGTGTGAGTTCCCTTAACGATTTCTGGTTAGTAACAATGATGAACTTGCGCCCAAGTAAGTATTGATGCCATTTCCCCACGGCTTGAGTGATGGCAAACATTTCCCGATGATAAGTCGAGGCACCCTGTATCCTTGAGATAAGCTTTTGACTAAAGAATCCTAGTGGTCGCTTCTCTTGCGTAAGTACGGCCCCAATACCCACTCCCGACGTGTCAGTTTCTATAACGAATTCTTGATCAAAGTAAGGCAGTCCCAACACCGGTGCATTACAGAGCAGATCCTTCAACCCCCACTGAGCTTTCTCAGTCCATTGGAACTTAATCCCTTGGTGTAATAGGCCCGAAAGTGGCGCTGCGATTGCGGTGAAGCCACAAATGAATCGTCGATAGTAACCAGCTATACCTAAAAATCCCCGCACTTATTTAGTGTTTGTAGGAGTTGGCCACACACGAATTGCTTGAACTTTGCCCGAATCCATCGCCAACCCATTCTTGGACAATATGTGCCCCAAATATTCTATTGAATCATGTCCAAACACACATTTTGATCTCTTGGCCACCAAATTGTTGTCTTGCAAAGTCTGTAACACTTGTCTAATACGAAGCAAATGATCGGACCATGACTTGCTGAAAATCAAGATGTCGTCCAAGAAAACCAACACAAATTTCTGCAGGAATGGCTAAAAGAGCTGGTTCATTGTGGCTTGGAAGGTCGAAGGGGCGTTAGTGAGCCCGAATGATATAACCTGAAATTCGTAGTGACTCTCGTGTGTACGGAACACAGTTTTCGACACATCATCGACTCTAACTCGAATCTAGTGGTATCCTGCCAATAAATCCAACTTTGAATAATATTGTGATTCACCCATTTCATCAAATAACTCGTCCGCAGTCGGAACATGAAACTTATCTTTCACCGTGATGGCGTTCAAGGCTCGATAATCCACACAAAAAGGCCATGTATCTTTTTTTTCACCAGTAACACAGAGGATGAGAGGAGGTTTTTGCTTCGTTGAATTAGTTGATTGTCGAGCATTTGTCAGACTTGTCTCTCGATCTCATCCTTCTGGAAATAAGGATACTTGTAGGTTCGTACGTTGACTGGCTTATGTCCCGGTTCTAAATGAATGGTGTGGTCAGTGACACTGGCCGGTGGCAAAGTCGTTGGTAGCTCAAACATTGTGGCAAACTCTTGCAGTAAGTCAAGTACCTCGGCCCTATAATCACTAATTTTGTCCCGATCTTTAATTTTATTTCTTTTATGATTCTTGGGTATTTTGGGCTAAATAAAAAAAAAAAGAAAAAAATGGAAGAAAAAAGAAAACCTAAACATTACTAAGTATTACTTAATTTCTAGCATTAGTTGCTTTGTTATATTTTGTTACACTATTTTCATAGTTTATTATTATTATTATTATTATTATTATTATTATTATTATTATTATTATTATTATTATTATTATTATATACTATTACCACTATTAATATAATTACTATTGTTTTTTTTATTACTTATCATTATTTCTATTACTATTACCTTTTTATTACTATTATTACTAATATTACTACTATTATTCTCATTATTATTAATTATTTGTATTATTTCTTATTGTTGTCATTATTATTATTATTACCATGGATTATTTAATATTATTTATTAATATTACTATTATCTATTTACTATTATTATTTAATATTATTACTAATATTAGTATTATGTTTATTATTATTATTAGAAAAAGACTAATCCATATATATAAATAAACCCAATGAAGCCCATCTATTAAACAAATAATTGTCCATTTACAAAGATAAAATGTTACAAGGCCCGTTTCGGGCCCGATCCGGAATTGAGCAAAAAAACCCTAATCTTTGTCTTTTCTTGCGCAGCCGTCTAGTGACCGTAGGATCAGAAGATGATCCAAGGGTCCAGATTGAACCCGAGGAAAAACCCTAGCAAGGCATCAGCAAGCCCAGCGCCGCACGCCCCGCACCGTTGGATCTAGGCGTGATCCAATGGTCCAGATCCCTCCTTCCAGAAACCCTAAGGGTTCCCCCCTCGTCTCGCGCCGCCATGAGATCTCAGCCGTTAGATCGAATCTCGATCTAACGGCTCACAACGATGCCCGGAAGGATCCAGAAGCTTCACGCGCCCACGCGCGACTTTTCGCTCTCCCACGCGCGCGTGCTGTCGACCGGTCTGACCACTCCTCTGTAATTTCGGTTATAAAAACCGAACCCCAAAACCATTGTAAACCCCCGGGGGGAATTTTTATCAAAAAAATCAATAAAAAGAGCAACTTTTTCCAGAGGTATACTCATCTTCGATCTCTGATTGCATGCGTATAAAAAAATTCGAAAGGGGGAAAGTTTTTACCTTTGGGGATGTACTGCTCCTCGGAACGCCCGTCGACCTTCGTCCATCGGACTCTGACCGGCAACAAACCCTTAGGGTGAGCCGTTATGATTCGTGGTTCGAAGGGAGGCTCTTTTTTTTCTTTTTTGGCTTTCGAAGTGAGGGCAACAGGGTTTTTGTCTCTGGTTTTCGGGTTCTAAGCCTAGGGTCACCGGCATCGGTTGACGACGATCGGGACGCTGGCGATAGGGTTTTGAAAAAAGGGGGGTTGTTTTCTTTTATCGAAATCAGAGGATTTTTTTTATCCTCGGGCTAAAAAAATTTGCCAAAAGAAGGATATAGAAGCAAAATAGGGTTTTTATAATGTTTTGGTCAAGAAAAAAATGGTATAATCCCATGTTAGTCCCTCCGTGTTTTAAAGATTGCTTTTAAGGGTTTCCATGTTTTTAAATCCCTTCCACGGTCCCTTTTGTTTTTCAAGTATTTTCAATCTCGTCCCCATGTCGTTTAGGTTGATTTTAATCCGTTTTCTAGTGGTCAAATTACTTTTGCAGTCCTTAGGTCTTTACGCGTCTTTTCAATTGGGTCCCAGATTTACTTTTTAATCTTTTATTTTGATGGTATTATTACCATATTGGTCCATGTTAGTACATGTTTTTAATCTTTGACTTTGCATTCTGTTTTTGTTATATTATATTCATGTTTTTTATGCTTTTTGCCATTTTATTTACATTTGTTCAATGTGAAAATATAATTTGTTGTGTACGTATGTTTTTATATGCATGGGTTCATATGCTTTTTAATACTAGTCTTGTTTTTTTATTTATTATTTTAACACGTGGTTTCATTATGTGTAAATTCTTGGTTTAAATATGCATATAGCTTAGTTTTTTTTTTGTGTCCTTCGAATATATTTTAGCATGCATTTTCTTAACTTGTCATTATAATTATAGCACGCACGGTCCCGGTTTCCGCGTGGGAACGATATTCCGAAAGCTCGGATATCGACTCCTTTGGAGCCGTAGGACTTTAGATTAGATTTAATTTTGTACTAATGCATTTGTTTTTTGTTTTTTTTTCAAAAAAATCTAAAATTGTTTTCAAAAGTGCGATGTCCTTCTATTCGGGGATGAACGAGGCCAGTACCAGTCGTAGTGGTGGTGGTTCGTACGTTCGTTTCCGAATATTAGGATTTTCAAAATTTACTCGCGTACATAATCAAATCTCGGTTAAAATTGTCACTTTGATTCGCAAAATTTGATTTTAATTAAGCGGTAAAGTTTAGGTACCAATTTTGGGCACGTCGAGTGTGCTAACCCTTCCTCGCGTGTAACCGACTCCTGAACCCTTTTCGAATCTCTGGTTTCTATTTCCGGTGTCCGGTCTACCATTTCAATGTGGCCGGTGGCGACTCCTTCTATTTAAAAAAAACCCTTTTCAAATTCCCCTATTTTAAAATATTTTTCTAAAACCCCTTATTTTTAAAACAATTTTGAAACCCCCTATTAATTTTCCAACAATTTTCTAAAATTCATTTTTACCCCTCAATTTCCAAAAATTCCCCTTTTCACCCATATTTCAAATTTTTTAAAATATCCTTCCCACCATACTTATATCCCACCTACACATACACCTATATACTAGTGTTTTTCAAAAAAGACGTCGCTACAGATGGCGACTCTGCTGGGGACACATTTTTGTTTTAAAAAAAAACAAAAAAACAGAGTCAGGCCAAGAAAACTTTACCGCTTAATTAATCTCAAAGGTTGCGAACTAAGGTGACAAAATTTAACCGATATTTGTTTATAAATGCGAGTCTATTTCGGACGCATTCATATACACCCGTTTGTCTAAGTAGGGGGAAAACGCTAGTGCTTTCGTGGGGATATTGTTCCTCCGTCTGGGCCTAGCAAGTACCTTCGGGGCTCGAATACCCTATATCTTCGTGGGAATATCGTTTCTCCGTTCGGATATAGCTAAAGGGTACCCTCGAATTGAACTCGGTTGAAATGAGCCTATAATGGGTGATGACCGGGGGCCTTGCTACCCTTAGGAGGGGACAACGAGGACAATTCGAGTACCTCCTAGAACCAAAATTGCATATAGAGAACTAGAAAGCCTACCCCTTTAGAGCCATGCGGATAACCTAGGAGAACTAGACGGGATAAATAGGGCTGCTTGTTTATGTTTCTCTTATGTCTTATTAATCATGACTATTCGACACTAACTCATTTCTCATTTTGCCTTTTGCATTTATTTTGCATACATACCATGACATAACGGTGTTGAGTCAAGGTGGTTTTACCCAATTCGGGTGCTTTCATTATGGAAGGAGATTGCTAAAAAGGATGTCAAATCACAAATTCGACAAATTCTAGACGATTGAAGAAGAAAGCAAATCTAGCCTCGATATTTTTTCCGAAACCTTCATTTTCTTGGACGCAATCCGGAGACGCAAGGGGCATTCGTTGGAATCTGCTATGACTACCTTGTAACAAGGAACCTCTTTTCTGTCTAAATGAAAGTTGACCTAAGGGGAATCACCTATACGACCAACACCGTTATTCGCATACATATTTGCATATTTTTTTTATTACATTATCTGTTCATACATCATTTCATAGCATAATCATTCACAACATTAAATTTCTAATCATACATTACATCATATCCATCGCTAATTAAGCATTAAATTTTTTGTTTAAATCCATGATACATTCAAATCCACAATGCATGCATTACATCATACTCATTGCTAAAACTCTTCAAATCCATAATGCATTCATCACATCATGCTCATTACTAACCGAGAGCGACTCTCGCCCAAGCGAAAGAGTATGAATGACCAAGCCGCTAGCTCGAACACACTTGGTCCAAAATCAAAGGGAGTCAATATTGTATGTAAAAATCCAATTCTTAAGATTGGTGAAAACTGATTGTACCCAGGGGAATGGTACAGCTAGCCCGGGGCAAACGGCTACCGGTAAAGGCAAATCAAATCCGTTAATCCTTGTGCATTTGGGAAAAATGCAAATCTCAATTCATGGATAATTCAAATGTCCATCGGAAAATCCATTTTCATGAATGGTCAAAGGAAAATAAATCCTTTGGAAAAATCCAACATCACAGTTGGTGTAAACTGATTGTACCCAGGGGAATGATACGACTAGCCCGAAGCAAACGACTACCGGTAAAGGCAATTCAAATCCGTTAATCCCTGTGCATTTGGGAAAAATGCAAAAGAAACAAGCTAAGTTGTCGGTCTTTGTCTATTTTTTGATAAAAATTCCATTTTGAAAACATTTGTTACATTCTTTGGTTTTTTAAACATTTTATTCATGAACTCACTGTTGTTTTCCAAATATACATGTATATACTATTTTGTAGAAATACATTTTAAATTCAATTCAATAAGAATTTTTTTTCCAAAGGAGTGTTGAGGACATTACAAATAGGAACACTATCTGTTCTACTCAAGCCAAGGGAGGAGTGACAATGAGTGATCATAAGTAATGGGCCACTCCCATTCAATGAATTCTCCTCTCAAGCATTGTTGTCTAAGATCCTTGAATGAAGCGATAACCCGAAAACATCTACCACCTGAAGACTATTTTGATATCCAAGTATGGGAGGACATTTGGATCCAAGCCAAGGATCACTTCCACACTAGAGGGCAAGAGGATGAAATTGCATGGACAAAGGAGCAACTTTCAATATAAATCATGCTATGAAGACGAAAAAGTGCAATAAAGGGGACACTTGGTCTAAACAAAAAAAAACAAAACAAAACAAAAATCTGTGTTCAATGAAGTCAACCTAGACCAAGATCAAAGTCATCAACGCGTGAGCCCGAATCAACAAGGGGGCTAAAAAACTCTTCATAAATGCAAAAGGAAAGTTGTGCTCAAAAGGCCAATGTAAACCAAGCTGAAAGTTATCAAAGTTGAAGGCGCTAAATCAAAAAACGCGAGCCACGAGATTTCTTCATCCAATTGGACCTCTACTAAGATTAATCAGAAATGCGCACCAACACAATGCAAAGGTGCAAGTCGATCCGAAACTACACTTAAAGGCGAACACCCAAGGAAGAGACATGATGATCCTCTATTCGGGGCATATGTCCACCTTCTGTCACAACCACGGGCCGTAGCCTACACTTCAAGATCTACAATACCGCTCCGACCATACACGGATGGATGAATTTGTCTTCAGAATACATTCCGCCTATCGGAGTTAACCTTTCTTCAAGGATTGCCACACTTCTAATGCTTGATCGAGAACAAAAACGAGGGAAGGATGGGGCACGGTGAGTTAGTGAGTCAATGAGAGCCACCATCAAATCGGGTAGAAACTAGGTATGGGAGTCTATCCTCTCTAAAGCTTGATAGCCCAGAAAGATTTTCACATGTATGCCCTTTACAACATTTGTGACTTTCCAAATAAAATGTCATTTGAATCAATACTTTTTCAAAAACCAGCAACTAGATTTTCCTAATTTCCAAAATGTATATGTGTACATAATACAATTATTTTTCCAACGAGCACCTCACACTCTATATCAATACAAAAGATTTCTCTGCATTTCTTCACAAATGATTTCAAAAGTACAGGGACCAACAGCGAGCTTGTCGGCCGATTGCAAAAAAAAACAAGCAAAAAAAACAAAAAAACAATATTTTTTTGACTAAATAAAGCATACAAAAGTTGACATCCCCGCTAAAGAGGTGACATTTCGGAAGATGATAGCTGAACCCAAAAAAAGGTTGGGGCATCATTGAAACCATTTGATCAAGACCACAAGACCGAGCCGGTATAACGACAAAATCAGGGGGCATCCCTTTGAATGTCAACATCAGGATCAATTGCATTACATTCGCATCAGCATTAGTGCATTCATCATGCATTCACATCAAGCATCCACACCATATATCAAGTTACATGCATCCATACGAAACACACACATTTCATTCAAACATAAAAAAATAATAAACAGGTCAAAAGACAAGGATGACGAATCCTCAACCGAAGGAAAGCCACGCCGACAAAAAAAGACAAATCAACAAAGAAGTTGAACCCTCAAAGAGGAGCAACTACAACGCCAACCCTTCTATTTGGATCTCGTCTTGTCATTAATGGCGTAGCGGATCTTCAGTTATGCCTCTTCGTCGGAGTCGTAGCTTGACCACCTCACATAACCGGACCATGCCTCTTCAACTAAGTCGCAGCTTGGTCTCCAATCTAAATCCGATCATGCCTCTTCAGCTAAGTCGTAGCTTGATCGCCAATATAATCAGACCATGCCTCTTCATCTAAGTCGCAGCTTGGTCTCCAATCTAATCGGATCATGCCTCTTCATCTAAGTCGTAGCTTGATCGCCAATCTAATCAAACCATGCCTCTTCATCTAAGTCGCAGCTTGGTCTCCAATCTAATCGGATCATGCCTCTTCATCTAAGTCGTAGCTTGATCTCCATCTAATCGGACCATGCCTCTTCATCTAAGTCGTAGCTTGGTCTCCAATCTAAATCGGATCATGCCTCTTCATCTAAGTCGTAGCTTGATCTCCACTAACTCTTCAGATCATGCCTCTTCATCTAAGTCGTAGCTTGATCTCCACTAACTCTTCAGATCATGCCTCTTCATCTAAGTCGTAGCTTGATCTCCACTAATTCTTCAAATCATGCCTCTTCATCTAAGTCGTAGCTTGATCTTCACTAACTCTTCAGATCGTGCCTCTTCATCTAAGTCGTAGCTCGATCTCCACCAACTCACCGGATCATGTCTCTTCATCGGAGTCGTAGCCTGGTCCAATCTAATCTCCTGATCTGGCCTCGTCATCAGTGGCGTAGTGGATCACCCACATCCAACAGGGAAGTGGGAAAAAAATTAGTGCTTATGGTCTTTGCTTTATCCTTGTTCCACGAGCATAAGCAAAGAGGGGCAACTGTAATCACTAATTTTGTCCCGATCTTTAATTTTATTTCTTTTATGATTCTCGGGAATTTTGGGCTAAATAAAAAAAAGAAAAAATGGAAGAAAAAAGAAAACCTAAACATTACTAAGTATTACTTAATTTCTAGCATTAGTTGCTTTGTTATATTTTGTTACACTATTTTCATAGTTTATTATTATTATTATTATTATTATTGTTATTATTATTATTATTATTATTATTATTATTATTATTATTAGGCTTAAGGGTGTAAGAAGCCCTTGAACTTTTGGGAAAAAAATCAATTAAGCCCTTAAGCTTTTTTTACACCCAATTAAGCCCTTGAACCACAAAATTTAATCAATTAAGCCCTTAAACCAATAAATTTAATCAATTAAGTCATTTGACCAACTTTGACCATTAAATCTTAATAGTTTTATTCGATCCATTGTTGCAGTGCACTATGTCACAATGTTTCCACTTGACAGTTTTCAGAATTTTTTATTTTATTTAAAAAATTCTTTAAAGGTTCTAAAAATTCTAAAAAACTTATAAAATTTATAAAAAATACTTTTTGAATTTCTTTTGTAAATGCAACATGATGAAACTGTAGTGTATTATGTGCCGGTAATATCTGAAGAAAAAAAAAGGTCAAGATTTAATGGTCAAAATTGGTCAAAGGGCTTAATTGATTCAATTTCTTGATTCAATGGCTTAATTGATTAAATTTCTTCGTTCAAGGGCTTAATTGGGTGCAAAAAAAGTTTAAGGGCTTAATTGATTATTTTTCAAAAGTTCAAGGGCTTCTTACACCCTTAAGCCTTATTATTATTATTATTATTATTATTATTATTATTATTATTATTATTATTATTATTATTATTATTATTATTATTATTATTATTATTATATACTATTACCACTATTAATATAATTACTATTGTTTTTGTTATTACTTATCATTATTTCTATTACTATTACCTTTTTATTACTATTATTACTAATATTACTACTATTATTCTCATTATTAATAATTATTTGTATTATTTCTTATTGTTGTCATTATTATTATTATTATTACCATGGATTATTTAATATTATTTATTAATATTACTATTATCTATTTATTATTATTATTTAATATTATTACTAATATTAGTATTATGTTTATTATTATTATTAGAAAAAGACTAATCCATATATATAAATAAACCCAATGAAGCTCATCTATTAAACAAATAATTGTCCATTTACAAAGATAAAATGTTACAAGGCCCATTTCGGGCCCGATCCGGAATTGAGCAAAAAAACCCTAATCTTTGTCTTCTCTTGCGCAGCCGTCTAGTGACCGTAGGATCAGGAGATGATCCAAGGGTCCAGATTGAACTTGAGGAAAAACCCTAGCAAGGCATCAGCAAGCCCAGCGCCGCTCGCCCCGCACGTTGGATCTAGGCGTGATCCAATGGTCCAGATCCCTCCATCCAGAAACCCTAAGGGTTCCCCCTCGTCTCGCGCCGCCATGAGATCTCAGCCGTTAGATCGAATCTCGATCTAACGGCTCACAACGATGCCCGGAAGGATCCAGAAGCTTCACGCGCCCACGTGCGACTTTTCGCTCTCCCACGCGCACGTGCTGTCGACCGGTCTGACCACTCCTCTCCACGCCGTCTGCCCACCTTGTCCCTCCCATTTCCGGCAATACAAACATGCAACAAAAAAGAAGAGGATGTCAGGAGTCCCGAAATAGCAACAAGAAGAAGAAAACAAAAAACAACAGCAGAAATCAATTAATAGCAAGGACAACTTCAGAAACCAAAACCAATATTAAAGCGACAGAGCACAAAGTCAACCAAGTTTGTTTTTACTCCTCTGTAATTTCAGTTATAAAAACTGAACCCCAAAACCATTGTAAACCCCCGGGGGGAATTTTTATCAAAAAAATCAATAAAAAGAGCAATTTTTCCAGAGGTATACTCGTCTTCGATCTCGGATTGCATGCATATAAAAAAAGTTGAAAGGGGGCAAGTTTTTACCTTTGGGGATGTACTGCTCCTCGGAACGCCCGTCGACCTTCGTCCATCGAACTCTGACCGGCAACAAACCCTTAGGGTGAGCCGTTATGATTCGTGGTTCGAAGGGAGGCTCTTTTTTTTCGTCCATCGAACTCTGGCCTTCGAATATATTTTAGCATGCATTTTCTTAACTTGTCATTATAATTATAGCACGCACGGTCCCGGTTTCCGCGTGGGAACGATATTCCGAAAGCTCGGATATCGACTCCTTTGGAGCCGTAGGACTTTAGATTAGATTTAATTTTGTACTAATGCATTTGTTTTTTGTTTTTTTTTTCAAAAAAATCTAAAATTGTTTTCAAAAGTGCGATGTCCTTCTATTCGGGGACGAACGAGGCCAGTACCAGTCGTAGTGGTGGTGGTTTGTACGTTCGTTTCCGAATATTAGGATTTTCGAAATTTACTCGCATACATAATCAAATCTCGGTTAAAATTGTCACTTCGATTCGCAAAATTTGATTTTAATTAAGCGGTAAAGTTTAGGTACCAATTTTGGGCACGTCGAGGGTGCTAACCCTTCCTCGCGTGTAACCAACTCCCGAACCCTTTTCGAATCTCTGGTTTCTATTTCCAGTGTCCAGTCTACCATTTCAAAGTGGCCGGTGGCGACTCCTTCTATTTTTTTTTAAAAAAACCTTTTCAAATTCCCCTATTTTAAAATATTTTTCTAAAACCCCTTATTTTTAAAACAATTTTGAACCCCCTATTAATTTTCCAAAAATTTTCTAAAATTCATTTTTACCCCTCAATTTCCAAAAATTCCCCTTTTCACCCCTATTTCAAATTTTTTAAAATATCCTTCCCACCATACTTATATCCCACCTACACATACACCTATATACTAGTGTTTTTTCAAAAAAGACATCGCTACAGGCCCTATCCTCAAGTTGAACCCCCTTTGATTCCTCTAGGAGCTGTAATCTGAAATACCCTGCTATTCCCTTAGTCTCGGTTAATCACCTCAAAGCGTGCAATTGAACCCACTGTGGCCCCTGCAAACTCTCTCCCTGCCACTGATGTGTCTTCTCCTCAAATCGGAACTCGAAGGTCAATTTAGAAAAATCCATGGTGACCGGACTCGATGTGGCCATCCATACTACGCCAAGCACCATTTCGGTGCCCTCTAACAGCAAAACATAAAAATCAGTATGGAACTCTGTTGCCTACACTCCCACCTGCAGGTTGTGCACACAACCTTCACTATGAAGCTTCTTTCCATTGCCCACTAACACGCGGAAATTGGTTGTAGACATGACTGGCAGACCCAAATGCTTAGCGACTCGTGTTTGTATGAAATTGTGGGTACTTCCCCCATCAATTAGAATCTGGATTGCCCTCCCCTGCACACGTCCAGTTACCCATAGGGTAATAGGGGTATAAAACCCAGCCAACGCGTTGAACGAAACCCAGTGTTGGTCGGATCGATCATTTGGCGTCGAGTCGTCGATCTTCGCACTTGGACCATCCTTCTCAGTTTGGCTATCATCCAAAATGAACAACTTTGGGGCTTTACACTTGTGGCCTGGAGTAAATTTCTCGTCGCAATAATAACATAATCCCCATTCGCGACGGCTCTACAACTTTGCAGCCGATAGTTTCCGTGGCAACAAGTGGGAAGAGTCGATCGATGTTGTAGTAGGTGGGGGTTGCCCTGGTATGCCTTTCGGGCCTTGTGGGTTGTAGTTGGGCGTGGGTAGGAGAGGTGGCAACTTGAGCCCTGGAGTCCGACTCAGAGAACGTTTAGCTTCCTGGATCTGAGCCTCATGAAATCGGGTTGTTGCCAGCACATCGGACATGGCTGTGACCCGACTGGCTAAAACCTCGTATTTAATGTCTGCTCGGAGACCTGATATAAAGCACTGAACCAGGAAAACTTCCGGCAGGTTGTTGGTGCGCAGAGCCATGTCATCAAATCTTGTTTGTTAGTCCTCAATGGATGTTGTTTGGGTGAGTTTGGTCAGTTGACCTTCAGGGGACTCTATTTTCGTTACTGCTAAACGCTTGCGGATAACGTCGACTAAGTGATCCCAGCCCACAAGTTGGCGACGACGACGCATCCACCGGTACCAGCGTTTGGCAATGCTGTCCATACGAAAGGAAGCCATAGTTACGCGATGGTGGTCCTCGGTGCCGTAAAACTCGAAGAAATCGGTAGCCGATGCGATCCACTCCTTCAGGTCCTTCCCGGTGAATAACGGTAGTTCCACTGATACTGGTTTAGGGGGAAATAGAAAACCCTCATCGTTGTTAGGCGAGACTCGTTGTTTGCCCTGTGTTCCACATGTACCACTGGACGCTTCCGGCGCGACAGACGGTTGGGAGGATTGGTTCAGTTGAACCGAAATCTCACCGAGCTGGCCTAAAACATCCTGAAGCGCTTGTCCATTACTGGCTGTGGTTGTTTGAAGGGCCGTCATTGTGTGCTCATGACGAGTTGCGGTTTCCTGGAGCTGTTTGAGTGTCTCAGTATTGTTAACCATTGTCGAAAAGTAATGCTTTCTAATTGTTAGGCTCACCCTAACAGTAGTGATTCAATATGAAAAGAAGGAGGGGGAGAAAGATATATTTCAAAGAAAAGGTTCTGAGTTTTTGCATAACATTCCTCACACGGTACATTTCTTGTGCTGCTTCATGTGGGTCACTCGTGACAGAAGACAAATTGTTTAACTTTAAAGTGAATATGATCTTAAAAAGTAATTAAATGTAAAAATAAAAGAGTTAAAATTTTATTTCACTAATTTTAAAGTTGAAATGATTTAAAAAGTAATTATATTAAAAAATAGGAGGTCAAGGCTTAATTTCATTAATTTTAAGGGTAAACTATTGCAGGGGTCACTTTCATTTCTCGTTTGTACAGATTTAGTCACCACTTTTGAAAAGTCCCAATAAGTGGTCATCTACGTTTTTGATGTGTAAAGATTTTGTCACTCCGACGTCATAGTCCGTTAGTCCCCTAACGGATTGGGAATTAATTAACGAAAAAATAAGGGTAAATTACTGCAATAGCCATTAAAATTTATCTCATGTACATTTTTTCTCCTCAATTTAAAAAAGTAAACATTATAGTCACTAATAAAAATGTTTCTTTATAATTTCACCCTTAAATTTTTAAAAATTCATTTTTCAATCCTAAAACTTTACAATTCAAACTTTATTTTGAATTTTTGAGTCGAGTTTATGAAATTATGAGTCGAGTATTTTCACATCAAACCTAAAAATTTAATTTTTTCGAATCAAGTCGAGTGTTGCACTTCCCTACATATAATTTTTAGGGTAAACTACCTGAAATACCACTCAATTTTAATGTGTGACTCTAATATGCCACTGAACTAAAATTCGATACTATAATACCATTGAACTTCACTGTGTGATTCAAAGTTAGCACTCCACCGTTACTCCCATTACGGAATTCTGACGTGGACTCTAACTTCCGTTACACGAATGACGTGGCCGATAAAAAAATAATATCTTTTTCCAGATATGATCCACCTCATTATATTTTATGTTTTATTTTTACTATAAAATCTCTTTTGGCTGAAAACAAAACCCTAATTTCCTATTTTCTATTTCCCAGCATAGATTTTGAAGCTGATCCAAATCAATGGAGGTAGAATGGCAAAGATCAAGTGAACGCAGGGTTGAAGTAGAAGAACCCATTTCAATTCCGGTGTGTGGATGCGGATATCCGGCAAAGCTGACTACATCGTGGTCTAATGCCAACCCTGGAAGGAGATTCTTTGGCTACAAAAATTACGGGAGTTTTCTTCATAAACATTGTAGATTTTTTTGTTGGTTTGATCCTCTAATGAGCCTACGTGCAAGAGTTGTTCTCGTCGGACTGCTAAACAAAATCAAGACGAATAACATCCAAAGAAGGAATGAGAGATTTGTTTGGATTTTTGTTTTAATTATCAGTATTGTACTACTGTGGTACTTAATGCACTAAGGGGAGTGGAAATACAACTTATACCGGTATAAGACTTAAAGAAAGAATAAAAGAAATACAACTTATACCGGTATAAGACTTAAAGAAAGAATAAAAGAAATACAACTAACTAATTGAAAAGGTAGGATCAGCCTTCCATTGTTCCAAATATTTTTTAGCCAACCACTTGTAAGTAACATTTTTATTTCTAAAATCTTTGAGACAGTTATGCTCTTCAATATAAGACTTAATCTGCCATGTGTTGTTCATAAGATCTTTAGGGTCAACCTTTGATGCCCAAATATACCAAGGACAATTTTCCTTGCAAATTACACGTATCCTACCTTTGTCAACCCTTTTGAATTTGATATCATGTCTGGTCTTAATCCCATACTCCCTTATAGTTTTTTTCAGAATCTCTTTATCACTAAATTTCATCCCCTTTTTAAATCTCGGATTTTCCATATCCACCTTAGCATTAAATACAGGACATTTGGTGTTTTTCTTTCGATCATCTTCATCAGATTCATTTGCACTAACACTATGCAATGAATCTGATCCATCACTAACATATCCATTCAAATGTGTCTCATTACCAAACTCCAAATCCATCAGATCCACTCTTCTTCTCGAGCTTCATCATTTAAGGCATCATCACTATTTTCATATCCACTATCACTATCAGTTTGTTCAATCTCATCCTCTACATAATCATCATCCTCTTCTACATCATCATCTCCAGTCTCTTCTACAACATCATCTACAATCTTCTTTCAGAGAAAACCCAGAGAAACCCACGTTTTTCCATTTGATTTCTTTCTAACAATCGATCACTACAATCTTCTTTCAGAGAAAACCCAGAGAAACCCACTTGAATAATCAATAACAATCCATAGAAAACCCACTGATTTTTTTTGCGTCTAATTTCAGAGTGATTTCTGAAGTTTGAAATTTCATTAACCTAATTTTGAGGAGATAAAGTGTCTTTAACAAAACTACGTCATTTTACAATAAAAATAAAACATAAAATATAATGAGGTGGATCATATTTGGAAAAAGATATTATTTTTTTATCGGCCACGTCATCCCTGTAACGGGAGTTAGAGTCCACGTCAGAATTCCGTAATGGGAGTAACGGTGGAGTGCTAACTTTGAATCACACAGTGAAGTTCAATGGTATTATAGTATCGAATTTTAGTTCAGTGGCATATTAGAGTCACACATTAAAGTTGAGTGGTATTTCAGGTAGTTTACCCTAATTTTTAATTTTAATCCGTGTTTGTCCCAACTAATTGTTTTGTTTAAATCGAAATTTAATAAATGTCTGAACCAAAAACCCACATGGGATGATTAACACCCCAAAATATCCAGACCCTTCCATTTTTTTCTCTCGACCCCTCACCTTACCCGCTCCGGCTTTTGCTCCGATCTGCCACACCGCCCGGCCGTGGCCTTCACCGCTGCCGCCACAGTGTCCGCCCACTCCCCCTGATCGCAACCACGGTGACCACTCGCGGTAAGTCACCGTCGTCAGCCATGGCGAGCAGTTTGAAGCTTAGAGAGGAAACCCACCATCGCTTGTGTTTTCACGTTGATCTCGGCCACCGCTCGACGGTGGTGTACACCGTCATCACCTCCTTATCCGCCATCGTCCCCCGAACAAAACCCCATCCGCCACTCGCGGTAGTTCACCGCCGGTTTCCGCGAAAGCTGTGACAAAGGTTCGTCCGTCCCCTCTGTTTTTCTATGATTCCGGCCACCGCAACTGTCCGCTCGCCGCGCCGTCACTGTTATTGAGTTCCTCGTGTCGAGGCGAACAAAGCCCATACCGTCAATCGTCGGTTCGCTGTCGTTTAAGGCTTCGTCGGAGCTTCGCCTGAACCTGCCCGTTGACAAACACGGATTAAAATTAAAAATTATATGTAGGGAAGTGCAACACTCGACTTGATTCGAAAAAATTAAATTTTTAGGTTTGATGCGAAAATACTCGACTCATAATTTCATAAACTCGACTCAAAAATTCAAAATAAAGTTTGAATTATAAAATAGAAATTCCAATAACTCGACTTGACTCGAAAAAATTAAATTTTTTGGTTTGATGTGAAAATACTCGACTCATAATTTCATAAACTCGACTCAAAAATTCAAAATAAAGTTTGAATTATAAAATAGAAATTCCAATAACTCGAATTTTTTAGTAGTTAGTGGACTAAATTTTTAAGTTTGAGTTATTAAATAGGAGCAATTTGGGCACCTAAGTTTCAAAGGGTATACTTTGGGCACCTATTGTACTAATTGATTGTAAAGTTTTAGGATTGAAAAATGAATTTTTAAAAATTTAAGGGTGAAATTATAAAGAAACATTTTTATTAGTGACTATAATGTTTACTTTTTTAAATTGAGGAGAAAAAATGTACATGAGATAAATTTTAATGGCTATTGCAGTAATTTACCCTTATTTTTTCGTTAATTAATTCCCAATCCGTTAGAGGACTAACAGACTATAACGTCGGAATGACCAAGTCTTTACACATCGAAATCGTAGATGACCACTTATTGGCACTTTTCAAAAGTGGTGACTAAATCTGTACAAACGAGAAACGAAAGTGACCCCTGCAGTAGTTTACCCTAATTTTAAAACTAACAAAATCTTAAAAATTAATTAAATAAAAAATTAAAGGAGGGATACGAATTTAGTTACAATAATTTTAAAATTATCAATGACTTAAAATAGAATTAAACTACATTAAACATACATCCAGCCTTGAATCCATCCCATTTTCTGTTAAAAACAAGGGTAAACTATCTGTTTGACCACCAAACTATTGTGAAAGTTTTAAAATGACCACCATAGAAAAAAACGCGCCATTTCACTACCCAAACTATTAAAATGGGATCATTTTGGCCACCTGCCGTTAATGGGCTAACGGAAGGTGACGTGGCAGTTAAAAAATTAAAGGTATAATTACACATTTGGTCCTTATTATTTACACATTCTTTCAATTTAGTCCCTCTGAAGAAAAATCACCCAAATCCTACATAAAAAGACTCTCCCATTCGATTTGAACAGAAATCCCTCGTTCTTATCATCTTCTCCGGTTCTTAGCTGACCTTTTCCCTCTACAAAAAACACAACAACCATTTCATTTCCATTTTTATCAAAATCACAAGCTTGTTCGAAAAGAAATACCTTTCGAAAGTAATGCAAGAGCTCGATTCTTGAATCGAAAGAATTGAGATAACTGCAGATTAAAGGAAAAAGGGTTGGTTGAGGTTGCATTTGCAGGTTGAACAGTGGCCCCTCCGGTAGCAAAATTGCACCCTGTTTGGAAACTGGGGGAACCAACAGATTCCAAATACATTTATTCTTTTAATTAGAACTTAAAATTTCTTCCAGCAGAGGCACTTCACTCCAAGGTAAAATGATCTATCATAGTCATGGGCAAATGGCTGAAATTCACTCTCTATGCTTTTATAGAAGTTGATATTCATTTATCCTTGCCAGGGAGTCCCTTATGTTATATATTGGAAAAATACATTCTCACGATATGCAGCCTGTCATTCTCACAATTTTCTACTTAACTCCTTATGCATATAAAGCACAACCACCTTCATCGACCTCCCTGAATAGTTGTTGTAGTGTGTTAATTGTCCTGAGTGGTTGTTGCCACTGTTGTTAATTTCTAGAATCGGTTGATAATTTCAAGTTATGCGCTTCATTTTAGATAAATGTCACCTGGTTTATTTACCTACAAACTGGAAGATATTTTGCTTCCTTCTAATTAAAAGAATTTTTGTTTCACTTTTATGGTTAGATCAGCTGCAAAACAAAGGTTTTGATGGAGAGAAAAGGAACAAACGATGTTGTTCTTCAGATTTCAAGCCCTGAAAATTCTAAACCCTTTTCTTCAATGGCTGAAGCTACTGGCTAAAATGGTGGAAGAAAACAATGCTAAAATGGTGGAAGAAAACAATACCCAGATTTTAAGTATGGATTATATTAATTATTTGCACTTTGTATCACAAAAATGGCTTTAGCCCAGTGGCTTTGCCATGTTGCGTTTTACCCAACCACCTAGGTTCGATTCATGCTGGGTGCAAAAGTTCCATTTATTTTCATCCTCCAATCAGGTGACACGTGTCACCACCTGATTGGGGGATGAAAATAAATTTATTAAATTAAATATAAACAATTAAATTCCTCCAATAAGGTGTTGACACGTGTCACTACCTAATTAATTTATTTTATTAGATTAAAATTAGGACTAAATTGAAAGAATGTGTAAATAGTAAGGACCAAATGTGTAATTATACCTTTAATTTTTTAACTGCCACGTCACCTTCCGTTAGCCACTTAACGGCAGGTGGCCAAAATGATCCCATTTTAATAGTTTGGGTAGTGAAATAGCGCGTTTTTTTCTATGGTGGTCATTTTAAAACTTTCACAATAATTTGGTGGTCAAACAGATAGTTTACCCTAAAAACAAAGCTCATGTGACTCGAATCTCGATCACAAGCTACCCAGTATAATAAATATAAAATTTAAAAATAGCAATACATTTAAAAATCATAAAAATATAAATTAACGTTTATTTTGTAAGTATAAATAAAATTTTCAAAACTTTAGAAGTTATCTTTTGAAATTATATTTTTTGTTTTGAAAATTAATTATGTTTAATTACTTTTAAAGAAATTTAAAAAATCATAAAACCGTACCAAAAGTTCAAACAATTACAAAAGTATTAAAAAAATCTCTAATAAATTTCAAATTTTCGGAATTTATTTTTGAAATTATATTTTTGAAAATGTAATTAGGTTTAATTATTTTTAGAAAACCGTTTAGTTTTTATTGAAAATGTGTAAAATAATTGAATCTGAAGAAGAGTTCCAACAATCAAACCTTAATTATAGGTTGGTTCAATTTCGAAAGACTTAAATATACATTTGGTATTTGAACTATACCCCTTCTCTCAAGTTGGTACTTAAAGAATTTTTACTCCTCTCTTGGTACCCAAACCTTAATTTTACTACTTTTTTCATACTTTTATTAACATATTTAGTCCCGAGACTTATGCATTCTATCAATTTAATACTAATTCAAAACAATTCAACAAATTTAACATTTTATATATAAAAAGTCATCAATTTAGTCATTTTTGTGATACTGTCAAACCAAATAAATCTAAAGATCAAAACAATAATGTGATAATTGAATTCTTCCCTAAAACAACAAGTTATTGTTGAACTTTTTATTCCAGGAAAGTGAAATAACATTTGTAGGAGAAGAACAAACAATATAGGAGAAAAATAAATAGTGAATTCATAAGATTTTTAAATATAGAAGGTTAAATTTATTGGATTAATTCAAATTAGAACCAAATTGATAAAATATATAAGTTTTGGTATCAATTTGGGAGAATGTATCTAGTTCAAATACTAACTTGAGAGAAGATGTCTAGTTAATGTACCAATTTAGGAGCAAATTTCTTTAGGTACCAACTTGGGAGAAGGTGTATAGTTCAGGTACAAAATGTGTATTTAAACCATTTGAAAATTAAAAACCTAATAGATCGATTAATTAAATTTAGGGTAAACTACACCACATACTACTAAACTATGGTCGTTGACTCGAAAATGCCACAGAACTTTAAAAAAAAGTTCAAAACTAACACTGAACTTTTGTTTGTGACTCGAAAATACCACTCTGCCGTTAACTCTTAACACCCACGTTAAGCCAAAACGACGTCGTTTTGGTGTTGCTGTTTTGAAGCCTAATTTAGCCTAAAACGACGTCGTTTTACTAGAGGAAAAATATTAAAAAGCATGTGCTTGGAGAATGTGCCTAGTTCAAATACTAACATGAGAGAAGATGTCTAGTTCATGTATCGATTTAGGAGAAAATTTCTTTAGGTACCAACTTGGGAGAAGGTGTATAGTTTAAATACGAAAATGTATATTTAAGCCATTTGAAAATTAAAAACCTAATAGACCGATTAAATAAATTTAAGGTAAATTACACCACATACCACTCAACTATAGTCACTGACTCGAAAATGCCACCAAACTTTAAAAAAAGTACAAAACTAACACTGAACTTTAGTTTGTGACTCGAAAATACCACTTCGCCGTTAACTCTTATAACACTCTCGTTAAGTCAAAACGACGTCGATTTGCTGGAAGAAAAATATTAAAATCATGTGCTTGGAGGGATTTGAACCCAAGACCTCAAAATAAAAAAATTAAACCTTAACCACTAAACCAACTTGAAATTATGTAATATCTTAACACAAATATTATATATCTCAAACTACTTGAGATTAATTCAAATTATTTTATGAAATAAATAACACTATAAATAATATTAATGTAACACCCATGTTTTGGGCCTAGGAGTTAACTGGGTTTATAGTTCGAGTCAATAAAATTTAAATTAAAATCAATTCAACCTAAATTGGATCTAATTGAGCTTTAATAAAGAGGGGAGGGACCTACATTGCAATTTTCCCCAAAAGATTTTAAAAGGATGACAACTTTTGAAAGTTGTCATCTTCTCCCCCTTTTCCCCTCTATTCCCACGTGAAAACACAAAACTCCTCTCCAAACTCTCTCAAACTTCAAGTTACTATTCCATTTAATATCTCCCTCAATTCAAGGTGTTTTTGAAAGGTAAACATGTTTTCTTACTCTCCTCTTTATCCTCTATCTACCTATAGTCTTGGATTTCAAAAACATGGACTTTTAAAATGTTAGGGTTTTACTAAAAGCTTGGATTTTAATGAGATTTTCATCTTGTTTTGATAAATTGAGTTGGAGCTTTGTTTACTCATGATGAAATACACATTATATGTTAATTTGGTTGAATTTTGATGAAAATCCGTAGTAGGGTCTTAGGGCAAATTTTAAGGTGTCAAAACTTGGGTTTTTGGGAGGTTTAAGGTTGAAATTGAAGGGTTGTTGGTCTACATATGTTATGAGGATGTCTTGGGATCCTTTGAGTGTCATTTGGATGATTGGAAGTGGAGTTTTCAGCTAGGGTTGTAGGGAGTACGAATTTGAGATATTTTGGGATTTAAATTGAATAGGAAATTTTGGAAGAAGTTGGTTTGAATTCAAAGGTTATGTGTTGATTGAATATTAGCATTGATTGTGGCTATTGGTTGTGTTTTTGGTTGGCTAGAAGCAAGATGGAACGTTGAAGAAGCTTTGAGACCGAATCCGGGTTCGTAGGAGTTTCACTTGGTAGCTAAGGAAGGGCGGTGAGTGGTTCAAACTTGTTTTAAAGTTCGGTTCGAGTGTGTGTAGAGTGTGTGTGTGGAGTGTGCTTGGTAGGCCATTTCCCTAATTCAAGTTGTTAAATCTAGCCTTTGATTTCATTTGATGCTATTGTGTATTTTGCTTATCTATGCTCTTGTGAGTTGTGGTTAAATTGATGCATGTATATCATGAAATGTATATATGTGGTGACCATGGAATGTGGTTGATGATATATGTTGTGATTATGAAAATTGGCACTAATAAGTTACCGGTTGTGAATGATCGATCATTAGGATTAGTGTGCACACAAATTGAGTCAAAACGTACGTGGCCTTGATGGCGTTAAGTCATCAAGGAGGAGTACGGTGATGTAATATTCCACCGGAAGCTTTTATATATTTCTACGGGATGATGAGTGGAATCCCATCCGTAGGGCATGTGGCGATGAGTGGAATCCCGCACATGCAAGGTCTGGTGATGAGTGTAATCCCACCGAGGTAAAGTGTTGTTGAGGTTTAAATCCGCACAATCGGGGTAATTTAAAGTGGCCAATTAACTTGTTCGTATAATTCGATATATGATGTGGATACATGATTGTTGATATTGTTGCTTGATGCTTAGTATGAGGTAAGATGCCATATTATGCCACTTGAAAGACTAGCTAGGTCTACTTGATTATACGCCAATGGTTGATGTATGTGAGATTAGGATTACATGCTTGAACCCTGCATTGTTGATGTTTTTCGTTTTAGAGCACCCTCACTAAGCTTATAGCTTAGGCTCTCAATGTTCAATAATGCAGATCATTAGCGTGGTGTTAGCTCGAAGCAAGGCAAGAAGGGCTTTCCAAGTTTGAGGCTCAAGTACGGTTATCAATTTTGTATTAGCTAGCAATGTGGCAAGGATTTTTTATGAGCTTTGTATGACTCATTTAAATGTGGATGTTTTGAGTTTGATCATGGTTTGTAAAGCATGAGATACTATGGTGAATGTTGGTGTGTGATGGCATGCTCTAGATGTTTAGGTTGTCTTGTTATGGTGCAAACCTCATATGCTTATCTTGTGCCTTTTAAGGCCTTTAAGTTCCATGTATGACCTTATATGTTGATTGCCTTGTGTTGGAATGCCAAGTATGGATGCCTTGTTCAAGTTTGAATGTTAAGTTGTTTGTATGATTTGTGCATCACCTTGTGTTGATTAGTGCCCTTTGGTTTCTTGTGAAAGCATGTTTTTATGGTTGGTTTGCCTTAGGATTGATGTTAGTGTGTTTGCTGAGGTTTTAGAGGGATTTAGAGGCCTCCTTGTGCCTTAAATCAGCTCAAACCTACAAGTTCGTAGCAGGGGTATCGATACGGTTGGTCGCGTATCGATACGACTTTCTTGTTTCAGGCCTTGTGTTTCGATACGCGAGGGGGCATATCGATACCTTTTTGGTCACTGGAGCTACTGTCCATTTTGGTATCGATACGGGTCTCTAGCGTATCGATGCGGTCATCTTAACGTTGACCGTAGGAAGTCAACCGTTGGGGAGAGTATCGATACACTCCTTGGGCGTATCGATACGGTCTCCATGGGTTGACTCTGACCAATTGACCTAGTCAAGGGGTATCGATACACCCCTTAAGTGTATCGATACCGCCTGCAGTTAAGTTTAAAATTGGGCTGTAAAATGTTAGTCGGAGTTCGTTTGATTGTTTCGTAAATGTTGTTCCGTTGTATGATCACTTAGGGTTTAATACTCATCTAGACAAGATAAAAAAAAATAGGGTTGCTAACCGAGGGGGATCCTTAAGGGGTTTTCACTCGGTTTTCCCCGTGTGGCCCACTCGGACCGGTCATCCGGACAGACCGGGACGAGGGGGTTACATTTGTTGGTATCAGAGCCTGAGGTTACCGAGACCTCGGGCAGGTAAGTGAGGTAAGCTTGACGTATTAAATGATTGTGTTGCTCGATGCATGTCTTGCCATGAATTCTTGAATATTTGATTGTTCGTATGATGTTTTGAAGCATGATTGTCGTGTTTGGTGTGGAGTGTGTGCCCATTGCTACTATTACTTAATTTAAAAATATTTTTGGAAAAAGGAGTACTTGAGCACTATTGGACCCTTGCTTTGACTAACGTAATCCTTATCTGTTTCTTGTTGTAGTTTATACCTTGCTAGCTGTATCATGAGACCACGTGGGAGGCCTAGGATGGTTCGACCGGAACCACGGGTAGAGGCTCTGAGAGTTGAGCCAGTATTGAGAGTTGAGGCTCAAGTGGGAGAGCCTATGATTGGAGTCGGAGCTCCTCCACCACCTCCACAACCACCTCCTCCACCGGGAGCGGGAGGTGAGGCTGGGGCCGAAGGGGAGGGACCACAAGGTGGCCAAGGACCGGCTGGGATAGACTTAGCTCCGTTGGTTCAGGCGATAGCCGGGGCATTTTAGGCTGCAGTAGCTGGAGGTCAGGCAGCTCATCATCAGGGTGAGGGCACTGGATTTCCTTTAGAGAGACTTTGGGGCCTTGGGGTCGAAGAGTTTAGAGGGGCTACTCCGAAGAGGTCAGAGTTGTGGTTTGAGAAGACTGTCCGTATTCTTGCTCAGATTGGATGTACTGGTGAGCGCAAGTTGGGATGTGTTGAGTCTTTGCTTCAGGGTGATGCCTACACTTGGTGGGTCACCATTACTACGGGTATGGATGAGGCCGAGATCACTTGGGAGTTCTTTGAGACAGCTTTCCGTAAGAAGTATCTGGGTCCGCGATACCTCGATGAGAGGAAGAGGGAGTTTATGGCATTGCTTCAGGGGAGTATGTCCGTGACCGATTATGAGATCCGATTCGTCAGATTGAGTCAGTATGCACCTGAGGTTGTACCTACTGAGGTGGAGCGTTGTAACCGCTTCCGTTATGGGCTGAGTGAAGAGATCAAGACGTATACTCTAGCTTCAGATTACACTGACTTTGATGTCTTGGTCGCGAGGGCCAAGGACTTAGAGCACAGTTTGAGTTTGACCAAGCGGTCAGGTGGATCTAGTTCGGGCAATAGGTCCAGCAACTTTGATAGAGGTGATGCCAAGAGGCATCGGGACAACAGGCATCAGTATGATCATAGGCGTGGTGGCGGTAACCACGGTAGGGGCCATCAGGGTCAGAGAGCTGGTGGGAAGTTGCCCACATGTGCTACTTGCGGGAGGAACCACACCCGTGAGTGTTGGGGAAATTATCATTCTTGTTGGAGTTGTGGTGCTAGAGACCACATTAGGCGTGACTGTCCACATCAGGTGGGACAGGCACCAGCTCAGGCTCCTGCTAGAGCCAATAACTTTCAGAGAGGCCGCGGGCGCGGTAGAGGTAACTTCCAGCCGAGGAACGATGGTCAGAGGAACATAGCACATGTAGTTGCAGTTCAGCCAGAGGGCGGAGGTCAGGCCAGAGTTTATGCTCAGCGTGAGGATCAGCATGACACCGATGTGATCGCAGGTAACTTCTCGATACAGTCTTTGGGTTTGCTTTCTTTGATTGACTCTGGGTCTACACATTCCTACATATTGAGTGAGCATGCACGATCTTTGAATTTGCCTTGTGAGATGTTAGAGGTAGGAGTTAGTGTTACTAGTTCCTTTGGGGACACGGTAGTAGTTAGGAAGATGTACCGAAGGTGTCCGTTGATGGTTCAGGGGCATATGTTTCCAGTGGATATGATGAAGCTTCTCTTCTATGGTTTCGATGTGATTCTGGGTATGGATTGGCTCACGGAGCATAGAGCTAGGATAGATTTTGAAACTAAGAGGATTTCTTTGAGGCTCACAGATGACTTTGAGATTGTAGTGGTGGGTGAGAACGTGAAGTTCTTGTCCAATGTGGTTTCAGTATTAGAGGCTAAGAGATTAGTTGAGTTGGGGTGTGAAGCATACTTAGCGTATGTGATGAACCCTAACATGAGTGAGGTTAGACCTCAGGACATCCGGACAGTATGTGACTTTCCTAGTGTGTTTCCGGAAGAGTTGCCAGGGTTAGCACCGAACAGAGAGGTTGAGTTCAGCATTGAGACTTATTCTGATTCAGCTCCTGTTTCGATTGCTCCGTATCGCATGGCACCGAAAGAATTGAAAGAGTTGAAGACTCAATTGCAAGAATTGACAGATAGAGGTTTTATTAGGCCTAGTTCTTCACCTTGGGGTGCACCAGTGTTGTTTGTGAAGAAGAAAGATGGAAGTATGAGAATGTGTATAGATTACAGGCAGTTAAATCAGTTGACAGTGAAGAACAAATATCCGTTGCCTAGAATTGATGACTTGTTTGATCAGTTGAGAGGAGCATCGGTCTTTTCAAAGATTGACCTGAGATCGGGTTACTACCAGCTAAAGGTAAGAGAAGTTGATGTACCGAAGATGGCCTTTAGGACTAGATATGGTCATTATGAGTTCTTAGTCATGCCATTTGGGTTGACTAATGCACCGGCTGCTTTCATGGACATGATGAATAGGATTTATCATCAGTATCTAGATCAGTTTGTAGTTGTGTTTATTGATGACATTTTGGTGTACTCGCGAACTGAAGAAGACCATGACCGACACTTGAGACTTGTTTTGAAGACTTTGCTAGATCATCAGTTGTATGCGAAGCTCAGCAAGTGTGAGTTCTGGATCCGTGAGGTAGTCTTCTTAGGACATGTAGTGTCAGCTGATGGGATTAGAGTTGATCCGAAGAAGATTGAAGCTATTGTTGAGTGGAAGCAACCGAAATCTGTGACAGAGGTACGTAGCTTCCTAGGCTTAGCGGGATACTATAGAAGATTTGTAGAGGGTTTCTCTAAGTTAGCCGCTCCATTGACACAGTTACTTCAGAAGAGTGTTCAGTTTGAGTGGACAGATGCAAGACAGGGAGCCTTTGAGAAGTTGAAAGAAGCTTTGACCCAAGCACCGATCTTGATACAGCCTGAGTCCGGGAAGGACTATGTAGTTTACAGTGATGCTTCTTATGTAGGGCTAGGATGTGTTCTTATGCAAGACAAGAGAGTAGTTGCTTATGCCTCAAGACAGTTGAAGACCCATGAGCGCAACTATCCGACCCATGACATAGAGTTATCTGCAGTTGTGTTTGCCTTGAAGATTTGGAGGCACTATTTGTACGGTGAGAGATGCACAGTGTACACTGATCACAAGAGTTTGAAGTACATTATGACTCAGCGAGATTTGAATCTCAGACAGCGTAGGTGGTTAGAGTTGCTAAAAGACTATGATCTTACTATTGAGTACCATCCGGGTAAGGCCAATGTAGTGGCCGATGCATTGAGTAGGAAGATGGCCGTGGACTTGAGAGCTATGTTTGCTAGATTGAGTTTGTCTGGAGATGGTGGCTTGATAGCCGAGCTTCAGGTTAGACCTACTCTAGGTCAGTTGATTAGAGAGAAAAAGCTCTTAGATAGATCTTTGGCACCTCACGTGCAAGATATAGCCGAGGGTAGATCTTCAGACTACAGTTTCAGTACTGATGGGGTTTTTTGTTTCAAAGACAGAATAGTTGTGCCAGAGGACAGTGACTTGAGACGTACGATTTTGACTGAAGCCCATAGTAGTCTGTTTGCTATGCATCCTGGAAGTACGAAGATGTACCGTGATTTGAAGAATGAGTACTTTTGGGTTGGCTTGAAGAGAGATGTAGCCGACTTTGTGAGTAAGTGCTTAGTGTGTCAGAGAGTGAAGGCGGAACATCAGGTTCCCTCAGGTTTGCTACAGCCGTTGAGAATTCCGGAATGGAAGTGGGAGAACATCACCATGGATTTTGTTTCGGGTTTGCCTTTGACTCCTACGAAGAAGAACTCGGTTTGGGTGATAGTAGATCGTTTTACGAAGTGTGCTCACTTCTTGGTAGTCAACACTACTTACACTTTAGATAGATTGGCCGATTTGTACATTGGTGAGATTGTTAGATTGCATGGTGTGCCGAAGTCCATTGTGTCAGATAGAGACCCGCGGTTTACTTCGAGATTTTAGGAGTGTCTGCATACAGCTTTGGGTACCCGTTTGAACTTCAGCACTTCTTATCATCCTCAGTCAGATGGTCAGTCAGAGAGGGTTATTCAGATCTTGGAGGATATATTGTGATGTTGTATCATTGACTTTCAAGGTATTTGGGAGAAGCATTTGCCTCTAGTAGAGTTTGCGTACAATAATAGCTTTCAGTCGAGCATTCAGATGGCTCCGTATGAGGCCTTGTATGGCCGGAAGTGTAGAACTCCAGTGTGTTGGGCCGAGGTAGGACAGAAACTGTTACTTATGTCGGATTTGCTCAAGGGGACAACCGACAAGGTAAAATTGATTTGTGATCGCTTGAAGGTTGCTTCGGATAGGCAGAAGTCCTATGCCGATTTGAAGAGGAAGGAAGTTGAGTTCTCAGTGGGTGAGAAGGTGTTCTTGAAAGTGTCTCCGTGGAAGAAAGTGATGAGATTTTGCCGAAAAGGGAAGTTGAGTCCGAGGTACATAGGACCGTATGAGATTGTGAAGAGGGTTGGTCCGGTTGCTTATCAGTTGCGTTTGCCATCCGAGCTAGAGAAGATACACGACGTGTTCCATGTTTCGATGCTTCGTAAGTATAGGTCCGATCCGTCACATGTTATGCCCGTAGAAGAGATTGAATTGAATCCGGATTTGACTTATGAAGAAGAGCCCGTTGAGATTTTAGCTTCTGACAGTAAGGTGTTGAGGGGTAGATCGATTGAGTTAGTGAAGGTGCGGTGGCAACGTTGAGGTGTGGACGAGGCCACTTGGGAGAGGAAGGAGGATATGGAAAAACAGTTTCCATATCTCTTTCAGTTAAGTAATTTCGAGGACGAAATTTCTTAAGTGGGAGAGAGTTGTAACACCCGTGTTTTGGGCCTAGGAGTTAACCGGGTTTATAGTTCGAGTCAATAAAATTTAAATTAAAATCAATTCAACCTAAATTGGATCTAATTGAGCTTTAATAAAGAGGGGAGGGACCTACATTGCAATTTTCCCCAAAATATTTTAAAAGGATGACAACTTTTGAAAGTTGTCATCTTCTCCCTCTTTTCCTCTCTATTCCCACGTGAAAACACAAAACCCCTCTCCAAACTCTCTCAAACTTCAAGTTACTATTCCATTTAATATCTCCCTCAATTCAAGGTGTTTTTGAAAGGTAAACATGTTTTCTTACTCTCCTCTTTATCCTCTATCTACTTATGGTCTTGGATTTCAAAAACATGGACTTTTAAAATGTTAGGGTTTTACTAAAAGCTTGGATTTTTATGAGATTTTCATCTTGTTTTGATAAATTGAGTTGGGGCTTTGTTTACTCATGATGAAATACACATTATATGTTAATTTGGTTGAATTTTGATGAAAATTCGTAGTAGGATCTTAGGGCAAATTTTAAGGTGTCAAAACTTGGGTTTTTGGGAGGTTTAAGGTTGAAATTGAAGGGCTGTTGGTTTACATATGTTATGAGGATGTCTTGGGATCCTTTGAGTGTCATTTGGATGATTGGAAGTGGAGTTTTCAGCTAGGGTTGTAGGGAGTACGAATTTGAGATATTTGAGGATTTAAATTGAATAGGAAATTTTGGAAGAAGTTGGTTTGAATTCAAAGGTTATGTGTTGACTGAATATTAGCATTGATTGTGGCTATTGGTTGTGTTTTTGGTTGGCTAGAAGCAAGAGGGATCGTTGAAGAAGCTTTGGGACCGAATCCGGGTTCGTAGGAGTTTCGCTTGGTAGCTAAGGAAGGGCGGTGCGTGGTTCAAACTTGTTTTAAAGTTCGGTTCGAGTGTGTGTAGAGTGTGTGTGTGGAGTGTGCTTGGTAGGCCATTTCCCTAATTCAAGTTGTTAAATCTAGCCTTTGATTTCATTTGATGCGATTGTGTATTTTGCTTATCTATGCTCTTGTGAGTTGTGGTTAAATTGATGCATGTATATCATGAAATGTATATATGTGGTGACCATGGAATGTGGTTGATGATATATGTTGTGATTATGAAAATTGGCACTAATAAGTTACCGGTTGTGAATGATCGATCATTAGGATTAGTGTGCACACAAATTGAGTCAAAACGTACGTGGCCTTGATGGTGTTAAGTCATCAAGGAGGAGTACGGTGATGTAGTATTCCACCGGAAGCTTTTATATATTTCTACGGGATGATGAGTGGAATCCCATCCGTAGGGCATGTGGCGATGAGTGGAATCTGTTGAGTGTGTAAAAGTTCTATTATTTACACCCTTTTTAACCCATATTTCTGCTGCATTCAAGCATCTTTGCATTACATTTAGGTTAGTTTACAGCAAAACATCACAAATATAGTAAAGGCACAAATTCTACTAAAAGATGGCTGATTTTGCAGGTTGCCGCCATAGTGGACGGAGAAGGCGGGCGCAGGGCAGAGAAGCAGAAGAGCTGAACTAGACAAGCAGACGATGAGGACGATGCTGCCATGGATCTGCCGTGACAGCAGAGGACGACAACAAGTTAGTGGAGAAAAAGCAAAGTGGACCTCGATAGATAGAGAAAATTATGCTCGTCTGTCGTGTGAAAACCATATATTTTTCCAAGCCCCGGATCAAAAGATATGTCAAGCCAAAGCTCAAGGAGAGGAAATCCCAAGAAATAAGGAAGGCGGCTGAAAAGTGGGATACTTGAAGATTAAGTCTTTATTAGAATCTTACTTTTAATTAAAGTTGTAATCCTTGTTAACTTAGAATACTTGAGCCCAAAGCTTATATAAGGGCATATATTTTAACCTAGGAAGAACATCATATAACCCATAACCGACAACTAAAACCCCTCCGCCGTTTACCCGCCGTCGATATGTTCTAAAAACCCCCTAGGGCCACGGGTTGATTTGTAAAGTAGTTGCAAGGGTTGTTTTGTTTTAGGATTTTCCAAGTTCAATAAAATAAACTTCAAGTTCTCTTATTTTGGTTATTAATATCTTGCAAGAGCATCGGGAGAGCATTGTGAGGTTATTCATTTACTTAGCATCGGGAGAGTTAAGTATACGAAAGAAATAAGAGCAAGTTCTCTAGTTTATAGTTGAACTATCTTGTGCCTAGGGATAGGGCAAGGTTAAGTGGCTAAGGAAGAATTCATACACATCAGTGTTCATCCTTCGATTCACGCCGGGAGGTATCATCAAAGACGTGATCATCGACAGACTTGGACCTAGGGATAGGCCAAGGCAGATCTGGGATTCTTGCCAAACTTGGAGTACTGAGTTGGTGTGTTTGCTGCCGCGACGACCAACGGACTGCTGCCGCGACAGGCGCAACGACAGAACTGGAGTTCCTAAGCATTGCGATACCTGCACTACTGAGCAATTCAATACCAGCCCATTCTCTCTATCTTGATATTTCTACTCTTTTATTTACTTTTACTTTATTATTCTCGTGACAACTTTCTCAATTATTTCCTTTACTTTCGTGCAGTAAACTAAGGTGAAGCTATTAGCCCAATCCCTATGGAGACGATATCCGATACTTCGTATCACTTTACTACTTGCGTCGTGTACACTTGCACTACCATTGCGATAGACTATTTTACACGCAACAAGTTTTTGGCGCCGTTGCCGGGGATTGGCAACATAACTACACCTTTCTTTTATTGCACTTTTCATTTTTGTTTTTGTTTTTCTTTTAATTTTTCTTTTTCAATTTTACTTTGGTGCTTTCAACTCTTGCTTTTCACGAGGTTTTCTTGTTTATGCGCAGATCTAAAAGAGGTGAAGATCCTGAATATCCATTAGATCCGGAAATTGAACGTTCCTTCAATCTCAAGAAACAACTTCGTCACCTTTTAGCCAGGAACGAGTACCTTGAGGAACAGCTAGAGAAGATGGCCCGTAACCCGCCCGCTGGTGATGGTATACCGCCTGTCGGTGACCCGCCTGCCGCAGATGGACGACGGTCCTGCCGTGACTACATGTTAAACGATCATGTAGAGCTGGAAACCACGCTGCCGGATATTGATGTTGATAACTTCGAGCTTAAACTTGTCATGTTTAGTATGATCAACAATGTCGGACAGTTTAGTGGTGCTGTTACAGAGGATGCTAAGGAGCATCTCAAAATGTTCCAGGAAATCTGTGGTTCGTTTAGACTGCCAGGAGTTAATCCGGAGATACTGAGGCTTCGGTTATTCCCCCATTCATTGAGGGACAGAGCTAAAACTTGGTGGAATAAACTTACGCCGGGTTCAATCATAACTTGGGCAGATTTATCTCGTGAATTTTTATCTCGTTTTAATCCTTCGCATTTATCTGAGCGATTACGTAATGAAATTGCTACTTTTCAACAGGAAGATAACGAGCCGATGCACGAGGCTTGGGACAGATTTACTACTCTTCTTCGGAACTGCCCAATGCATGGATTCCCTGTCCGGAATCAGGTAACTAAGTTCTATAATGCTGCTAACTTACAAACTCGTATTCGAATTGATTCTGCAGCAGATGGACTATTATTGGATAAAGATCCAAACGAGGCATTACAAGTTTTGAAAAATCTGGCCAAGAATGAGGAGCAGTTCCCGACTGCAAGAAGAGGGGGTAAACGGGTACTTGCTGTCAAGGATTATGAGGCCGACAGCACGATGAAATCACAGGTAGCATTCCTTACTAAAGCAATGAAAAGGTTATTGAATGATGATGGACTACATGGATTTGTTGTTGAGGAGGTATGTGACATCTATGAGGGAAATCATAGTCGGGATGAGTGCCCAATACAAGTAGAAGAAGGAAAATATGTTGGAAATTACAAGTCAAATTACAATTCCAACAATTATAATCCCAATTGAAGGAAAGGATCCCAAATTTTCCTAGAGTAATCCTAATAATGCCCTGAATCCTCAAGCACACAATCAGAATCAGGGAGGACCTAGATTGCTGACGCGACAGCAACTGCCGCCGTAGCAGCAACAGCAGCAACCAGCTGCCACGAGCAGTATACTGGAACAGACTCTGGCCACCTTTATGTCTCAGACAGGTACTTATATTGAAAATATGAATCAATTTGTCAAGAAAACAGAAAATTTCATGGATAAAACAGAGATGAGGATGACAAATCATGAAGCTACTCTGAAATCTCTGGAGACACAAATGGGTCAGGTTTCCCAACATATTAAGCCGAGGCAGACTGGAGGATTCCCTAGAAATACTGAAAATGCTAGGCAGCACACACATGAGCATTGTAAGGCAATTACTACTAGGAGTGGGAAGAAACTACCAGGGCCAGAAAAAGAAGTTGAAACAGTAAAGGAACCTGCCTTGGATAAACCTGCCGAGGAAGCTGCCCCGACAGGTGATAAACAGACTGCTGCCGATGAGCCTGTCACGACAGCAGAAACGATAGAGGAGAAAATTGATGAACCTAAACCTCCTCAGATTCGTATGCAGTGGGAAGGACGTATTGCTGACTATCGTCCCCCGCCACATTTTCCTCAACGGATACAGCAAGCTAAGCAAGAATCTCAACTTAAAAAGATTTATGATATTTTTAAGCAGGTTCATATTAACATTCCGTTGTTAGATGCCGTTAGGGAGATGCCCGGTTATGCCAAATTTCTCAAGGATGTTATGTCGAAAAAATCTAAGCTTGGGGAATTCAAAACGGTAAAGATGACAGAAGGTTGCATGAGTATTCTTCATCGGCAGCCACCCTAGAAAAAGAAGGATCCGGGGAGCTTCATCATACCTTGTGTAATCGGAAATAAATTCGTGGGTAAGGCACTTTGTGATCTTGGTGCTAGTGTTAATTTAATGCCAAAGTCTGTTTTTCAAAAATTAGGTACTGGAAAGGCGCGACCCACGACAGTAACTCTGCAGCTGGCAGACCGCTCTTACGTTCATCCAGAGGGAAAAAATGAAGATATTCTGGTAAGAGTGGATAAGTTTATTTTTCCTGCTGACTTTCTTGTTTTAGATTGTGAGGCAGACGAAAATGCACCAGTCATCCTTGGGCGACCCTTCTTAGCCACGGGAAGATCACTGATTGATGTGGAGAAAGGAGAACTCACCATGCGAGTGAACGATCAAGAGATTAAGTTGAATGTTCTCCAAGCAATGAAACATGCTGATGTGGACGAGGAATGCAAGGCTATCACTGATGTTACCCTTGATCAACCCTGCATCAGGTCGGGCTGTCACGATATTAAATTAGGTCACTACCGCGGCAGCCACCTACAGGACTGTCACGACAGCACCAACGACAGCAACTCCTCTGAATCCTATACATCTGATACTGAAGGTCAGGAGGAGGTAAACTGGATAGGCAATCGTCCAGGTAAGTTATTCGAACCTTTAAATTATACTTCGGATAACCATTTAATCCAAAAGCCATCTACTGTTGAACCACCTGCCTTAGAATTGAAGCCCCTGCCAGGGCAGCTTAAATATGCTTTTCTTGGTTCGAATGACACACTGCCCGTAATCATCTCTTCTAAGCTGTCGCAGGAACAGGAATGGCAGCTAATCGGCATGCTGAGGCAGCACAAAAAGGCGATTGGATGGACGATTGCTGATATACAAGGCATTAGTCCGGCGTTATGTATGCACAAAATCCTCCTCGAGGAAGATCATAAGCCGACTATAGATGCCCAAAGGCGGTTAAACCATGCGATGAAGGAGGTGGTGCGTAAAGAGATAATCAAGTGGTTAGATGCTGGTATTATTTACGCCATCTCCGACAGCAAATGGGTGAGCCCGGTGCAATGTGTTCCCAAGAAAGGAGGAATGACCGTGATAACCAATGAGAACAATGAGTTAATCCCAACCAGGACTGTGACCGGTTGGAGGGTTTGTATGGACTATCGGAAGCTTAACAAGGCTACCCGAAAGGACCATTTTCCTTTACCCTTTATTGATCAAATGCTTGATAGATTAGCGGGTAAACCTTACTATTGTTTTCTTGATGGTTATTCAGGTTATAACCAAATTGCTATCGCACCGGAGGATCAAGAAAAGACGACTTTTACATGCCCCTACAGAACATACGCTTTTAGGAGAATGCCGTTTGGATTATGTAATGCACCCGCCACCTTCCAAAGGTGCATGATGGCCATATTCTCCGACATGGTAGAGAACTTCCTTGAGATTTTTATGGATGATTTTTCCATCTTTGGAGACGATTTTGAGAGCTGTCTCGGCAATCTACAAAAGGTAATCGAAAGATGTGAAAAAGCAAATCTTGTTTTGAATTGGGAAAAATGCCACTTTATGGTGGATGAAGGGATAGTCCTAGGCCATAAGATTAGCTGTCGTGGGATAGAAGTCGACAGGGCTAAGATTGAAGTGATCGAGAAGCTGCCGCCGCCAACCACAGTCAAGGGTATTAGAAGTTTTTTAGGGCATGCTGGTTTTTATCGGAGATTCATTGCAAATTTCTCAAAAATCACCAAGCCCCTATGCCATCTTTTGGAGCAGAACCGACCCTTTGACTTTAATGATGAATGTACTGAAGCATTTCAAGGTTCTGAAGGAAAAGCTAGTAACAGCCCCAATAGTACAGCCACCATACTGGACACAGCCATTTGAGATTATGTGTGATGCTAGTGACTATGCTGTCGGGGCAGCACTTGGGCAGCGCAGAGATAAGCTGTTTCATGTCATATATTATGCCAGCAAGACATTGAATGACGCCCAAGTGAACTACACCACCACAGAAAAGGAGCTTTTAGTTGTGGTGTTCTCCATCGACAAGTTTCGTTCTTACATACTTGGGACGAAAGTAATAGTGCACACAGACCATTCTGCCCTGAAGTATTTGTTCGCAAAGAATGATGCAAAGCCTAGATTGATACGGTGGATCCTGCTATTGCAAGAGTTCGACCTTGAGATCAAGGACAAAAAAGGGACAAAAAATCAAGTGGCAGACCACTTGTCAAGGTTGGAGAAGGGACAGACTCTACCAATCGACGAGACAAACATACTGGAGACCTTCTCAGATGAGCAGCTCTTTGCTGCCGCAATCGCTGCCGCGACAGCTATGGCGGCAGGTAAGTCTTCTGAACTTCCCTGGTATGCTGATTTCGTTAATTTTATAGTTAGCGGAATACTTCCTTCTGATCTTAATTATCAAGCCAAGAAGAGGTTCCAAAATGATGTTAAACATTATTATTGGGACGAACCTCTTCTTTTCAAACTATGTGCAGATCAGGTTATAAGGAGGTGTGTACCACAAGAAGAACAAGAAGACATTCTCCATCACTGCCATGCTTCACAATATGAAGGTCACTTAGGAGGCAACAAAACTGCTGCCAAGGTGCTGCAGTCAGGGTTCTACTGGCCGACACTGTATAAAGATGCACAGGACTTCTACAAGAACTGTGACAGATGCCAGCGGACAGGTAACATCTCGAGGAGAAACGAGATGCCACTGCAAAACATTCTCGAAGTCGAGATCTTCGACGTTTGGGGGATTGATTTTATGGGACCTTTTCCATCTTCATGTGGAAATCTATACATCCTCCTAGCAGTGGATTATGTCTCTAAGTGGGTTGAAGCTATCGCCACTCAAAAAAAATGATGCCAAGACAGTCCAAAAGTTTCTACACAAAAACATTTTTTCTAGATTATGCATCCCTAAGGCGATTATCAGTGATGAAGGGAGACATTTTGACAATAGGGTTATTGATGCCGCCTTGAAGAAATATGGTGTCAAGCACATGATCGCGACAGCATACCACCCACAGACCAATGGACAAGCTGAGATATCCAATAGGAAAGTTAAGAACATTCTTGAGAAGATGGTTAAGCCAACTAGGAAAGATTGGTCTTTACTCCTTAATGATGCATTATGGGCATATAGGACAGCTTTTAAGACTCCATTGGGCATGTCTCCATATCGACTGATTTATGGAAAAACCTGTCATCTGCCTGTCGAGATAGAGCACAAATCATACTAGGCAATCAAGGCATTGAATATGGACTTGGACAAGGCAGGCCAGAAAAGGCTGTTAGATCTGAACGAGATTGAAGAAATACGGACAATGGCCTACGACAATGCAAGAATTTACAAGGAGAAGACTAAGAAGTGGCACGACAGGAAGTTGCTGCCACGATAGTTCTGCCCAGGGCAGCTTGTGTTGTTATTCAATTCTAGACTGAAACTCTTCCCAGGAAAGCTAAAGTCTAGATGGTCTGGCTCGTTCCAAGTGGTACAAGTTTTTCCCCATGGTGCCATCACAATCCGATCATTAAAAGACGGGCACCAATTCAAAGTCATTGGACAGCACCTCAAGCATTATCAGGGGACTGAAGCCCCAAGAATACAGGAAGTGGTTACCTTAGGAGATGCCCCACAAGGCATCCCTAATTTAACCTAAATTTTATTTTTATTTATTTATTTTTATTACTTATTATTTATTAGGAAATAAGGTTTATTTTATTCGAATAATCTTTTTTTTATTTTCTATTTTTAGGAAATAAAGCAGTCAAGAAGAAAAGGAGAAGTGACCCAAGCCCACCACCCATCCATCAGCCCAACAGAGCCCATTTATTGAAGCATGTCGTTCCAGTTGCCGCCGCAGACATGGATAAGACAGGCTGTCAACAGACTGTCACGGCACACGTAGAAACGTGTGACAGACGCGTAACAGACGCATAAATGTGTGTCAGACGCGTCAGACACGCCAAAACTCAATAGTCGCCTCGTTATTCACGCTTGTCGTTACAGCATTAAACGGGCAGCAACTCTACCTCTATAAAACCTCATTTCATTTTCATTTTCCTCACTTCTGCTTATTCTTACTTGCTCTTCCCTTTCATTTTTCTTTGTTTTCTTTACTTTCAAAACCCTTGCAACTAAAATGTCTTCCAGACGCACCCGCCGCAGTGCTGCTTCAACCTCTTCACCGGCAGCACCCAACCCGCAGTCCTTCGCGACTAAGGAACTATGGGAAGAAAGAGGCTTCATCTACATCCGAAAGGCAGAAAACATGGGGCTCAAACCATTCATCGCAAGGGAGATAAAGGCTCTACTATGGGAACAATTTGCCGAACAACCAGCTGAAATGAATGAAACACTGGTGAGGGAGTTCTATGCTGCCATTGACAGCCGGACGGCAACATCAGTCATTGTCCGAGGGACAGAGGTACCTTTCACAGCAGAACGCATCAACAATATGTATGGCATCTACTTTGGTCCCAACGACGATGCCCATCAGCAGTTTTTGGACACCCTCGACTCTGCTGCCTTCGGTGCTGTCATAGCAGAGGTGACAGAGGAAGGAACAGAATGGAGCACTAGCAAGAAAAATCCCAACACTGTCAGAAGGGGGCAGCTGCTTCCATAAGCCAGTTATGGAATGCTTTCATCAAGAAGCGCATTCTACCGTCCTCCCATCACACGACGGTGGACCAGCAGAGGCTAGCCCTCATCCATTCGATTATGAACAACCGGCCTATCAACGTGGGACGCTATATGAGGGAGAGCGTCTTGGACTGCACCAACAGATCAACCGCCCTCCTTTGCCTGCCTTTCATGATCACATCACTTTGTCGTTGCTCTGTTGTACCAGAAGCCACCACCGATAAACTGGTCAAGGGACGAGGCTGGACCGATAACAACATTACCAGCCTCATGGAGCTGACAGTCGCAACCCCCCTCTCCTCCTTCAACCCGACTGCCGCCCCAGCAGAATCATCCGAGGAACCTGCCCCTGAACCTGCCGCAGCAGCTGCTCCGACAGACCAATCTGCTCAGATCCTTGCTGCCATACAGCGGGTGGAAGACAGACAGATGGGGCTGATGACATTCATCAGGGATTTTGCCAACTCAACAGTAAAGTTCATTACCAATACTTTAAATTATCCCGATGTTGTTTTCCCCACCTTCCCTGCCCACTATTTCACCATCCCCACCCCTGTCCACACACCTACACCACCTGCCTCTCCACACGCACATTCTGCTGCTTCCACCCCATCACCTGCCCCGACGGCAGCTGGCAGTCCTCCGGCAGACACCTCCGCCCGAGGAACGAAGCGACAGCCCTCGGATGACCTTGACGCATTTGTAGCTGGTTTCTCCTCTTCCTCTGTCTGGGCTGACAGCGAGGCAGAACCTCCTATTCGGAGGAATTTGGAGAAGGAATTCACGCCTGTCAAGAGGCAGAAGAAGATGGCCGACAGAAAATTAATGCCAAAGGCCAGCACCACCACCAGCAGCAGCAGTACTTGGGACAGTGGCAGCAGCTCTGATATTCAGGTCGTGGAGCAACCTGCCCAGCCTGCCCCACAGCCCAGAATCTGCCGCCAAATCCGTGTCAGCAGCAGCAGTGAAGACAACGCTTAAAATTTAAGTCTTTTATTTTCTTTTTATTGCTGCCTGCTTTATCTATATTTTGTGATGTACCTGCCTTCATTTTTTCTGTCATTTGCATTGAGGGCAATGCAACCCTTGAGTTTGGGGGTGACAACCCTCCATTTTAATGGAGTCTTAGTACATCTTATTTATTTGTTGTGTCTTTTATTAAGTTCTCTTAAAAAAATCAGAAAAGACTAAAAAAATTGTTGGCTTAAAACTGTGAAGTAAACTTACCTGTCATGACAGCTCTGTCGTGGCAGCATCTTTAGGACAGTTTAAGGAGAAGTTTAGAGCCTTTCTATAGTTCTGAAAAACTTAAACACCATTGTGACTGTTATACTGCTTAGATTTCTTTTAGCCAAACTAGAATAGGAAGCTTAGTACTTGAATAGCCCCTAGAGGTGCCTAACACTGGCTTTAGGAAAGAAGTTTAGCAAAAGAAACTCAAAAACCTAGAGGTGCCCGAAACCGGCTCTAGGAAGCTAACTAGAGGTGCCTAAAACTGGCTCTAGTAAAACTTAGCTTGAAAATAGAAGAAGAGAAGCATGAAAATGTGTCTTAAAAAATAAACTTTGGCATAAAAATTCGAGTTAAAAAGTTGAATATTCTAGTGAAACTAAGAGAGTCTTAGCATATAACTGTTCACAAGCATGCACACACTACACGAGGACTATAGTGAGATTCTGGACAGACCCTAATCTTTCCGACAGGTTGCTACCGTCACAGAGAATGAGCGACGGGTAAGGGACAGTTCACTGTTTGAAGGCCAACACAAAAATATTTTTTTTTCTTTTAGGTCTTAATTGCTTGAGGGCAAGCAAAAACTTGAGTTTGGGGGTGTGTTGAGTGTGTAAAAGTTCTATTATTTACACCCTTTTTAACCCATATTTCTGTTGCATTCAAGCATCTTTGCATTACATTTAGGTTAGTTTACAGCAAAACATCACAAATATAGTAAAGGGACAGTTCATTGTTTGAAGGCCAACACAAAAATATTTCTTTTTCTTTTAGGTCTTAATTGCTTGAGGGCAAGCAAAAACTTGAGTTTGGGGGTGTGTTGAGTGTGTAAAAGTTCTATTATTTACACCCTTTTTAACCCATATTTCTGCTGCATCTTTGCATTACATTTAGGTTAGTTTACAGCAAAACATCACAAATATAGTAAAGGCACAGATTCTACTAAAAGATGGCTGATTTTGCAGGTTGCCGCCATAGTGGACGGAGAAGGCGGGCGCAGGGCAGAGAAGCAGAAGAGCTGAACTAGACAAGCAGACGATGAGGACGATGCTGCCATGGATCTGCCGTGACAGCAGAGGACGGCAGCAAGTTAGTGGAGAAAAAGCAAAGTGGACCTCGATAGATAGAGAAAATTATGCTCGTCTGTCGTGTGAAAACCATATATTTTTCCAAGCCCCGGATCAAAAGATATGTCAAGCCAAAGCTCAAGGAGAGGAAATCCCAAGAAATAAGGAAGGCGGTTGAAAAGTAGGATACTTGAAGATTAAGTCTTTATTAGAATCTTACTTTTAATTAAAGTTGTAATCCTTGTTAACTTAGAATACTTGAGCCCAAAGCTTATATAAGGGCATATATTTTAACCTAGGAAGAACATCATATAACCCATAACCGACAACTAAAACCCCTCCGCCGTTTACCCGCCGTCGATATTTTCTAAAAAACCCCTAGGGCGACGGGTTGATTTGTAAAGTAGTTGCAAAGGTTGTTTTGTTTTAGGATTTTCCAAGTTCAATAAAATAAACTTCAAGTTCTCTTATTTTGGTTATTAATATCTTGCAAGAGCATCGGGAGAGCATTGTGAGGTTATTCATTTACTTAGCATCGGGAGAGTTAAGTATACGAAAGAAATAAGAGCAAGTTCTCTAGTTTATAGTTGAACTATCTTGTGCCTAGGGATAGGGCAAGGATAAGTGGCTAAGGAAGAATTCATACACATCGGTGTTCATCCTTCGATTCACGCCGGGAGGTATCATCAAAGACGTGATCATCGACAGACTTGGACCTAGGGATAGGCCAAGGCAGATCTGGGATTCTTGCCAAACTTGGAGTACTGAGTTGGTGTGTTTGCTGCCGCGATAGGTGCTGCCGCGACAGGCGCAACGACAGAACTGGAGTTCCTAAGCATTGCGATACCTGCACTACTGAGCAATTCAATACCAGCCCATTCTCTCTATCTTGATATTTCTACTCTTTTATTTACTTTTACTTTATTATTCTCGTGACAACTTTCTCAATTATTTCCTTTACTTTCGTGCAGTAAACTAAGGTGAAGTTATTAGCCCAATCCCTGTGGAGACGATATCCGATACTTCGTATCACTTTACTACTTGCGTCGTGTACACTTGCACTACCATTGCGATAGACTATTTTACACGCAACAGAATCCCGCACATGCAAGGTCCGGTGATGAGTGTAATCCCACCGAGGTAAAGTGTTGTTGAGGTTTAAATCCGCACAATCGGGGTAATTTAAAGTGGTCAATTAACTTGTTCGTATAATGCGATATATGATGTGGATACATGATTGTTGATATTGTTGCTTGATGCTTAGTATGAGGTAAGATGCCATATTATGCCACTTGAAAGACTAGCTAGGTCTACTTGATTATACGATAATGGTTGATGTATGTGAGATTAGGATTTACATGCTTGAACCCTGCATTGTTGATGTTTTTCATTTTAGAGCACCCTCACTAAGCTTATAGCTTACGCTCTCAATGTTCAACAATGCAAATCATTAGCGTGGTGTTAGCTCGAAGCAAGGCAAGAAGGGCTTTCCAAGATTGAGGCTCAAGTACGGTTATCAATTTTGTATTAGCTAGCAATGTGGCAAGGATTTTGTATGAGCTTTGTATGCCTCATTTAAATGTGGATGTTTTGAGTTTGATCATGGTTTGTAAATCATGAGATACTATGGTGAATGTTGGTGTGTGATGGCATGCTCTAGATGTTTAGGTTGCCTTGTTATGGTGCAAATCTCATATGCTTATCTTGTGCCTTTTAAGGCCTTTAAGTTTCATGTATGACCTTATATGTTGAATTGCCTTGTGTTGGAATGCCAAGTATGGATGCCTTGTTCAAGTTTGAATGCTAAGTTGTTTGTATGATTTGTGCATCACCTTGTGTTGATTAGTGCCCTTTGGTTTCTTGTGAAAGCATGCTTTTATGGTTGGTTTGCCTTAGGATTGATGTTAGTGTGTTTGTTGAGGTTTTAGAGGGATTTAGAGGCCTCCTTGTGCCTTAAATCAGCTCAAACCTGCAAGTTCGTAGCAGGGGTATCGATACGGTTGGTCTCGTATCGATACGGCCTTCTTGTTTCAGGCCTTATGTTTCGATACGCGAGGGGGCGTATCGATACCTTTTTGGTCACTGGAGCTACTGTCTATTTTGGTATCGATACGGGTCTCTGGCGTATCGATACGGTCATGTTAGCGTTGACCGTGGGAAGTCAACCGTTGGGGAGAGTATCGATACACTCCTTGGGCGTATCGATACAGTCTTCACGGGTTGACTCTAACCAGTTGACCTAGTCAAGGGGTGTCGATACACCCCTTAAGTGTATCGATACCGCCTGCAGTTAAGTTTAAAATTGGGCTGTAAATGTTAGTCTGAGTTCGTTTGATTGTTTCGTAAATGTTGTTCCGCTGTATGATCACTTAGGGTTTAATACTCATCTAGACAAGATAAAAAAAATAGGGTTGCTAACCGAGGGGGATCCTTAAGGGGTTTCACTCGATTTTCCCCGTGTGGCCCACTCGGACCGGTCATCCGGCCAGACCGGGACGAGGGGGTTACAATTAATATGTAAATAATATAAAATATATTATTTGTATATATATATATATCAATATATACAAATAAAAGTGTATTATTTTTATTCTTTAGATAATATTTATAATATAAATATATTATTTTTTAAAAAAAACTTCAAAATATTTATATTATAAATAATTTATAAAAACTCTAAATCCTAAACCTTAAGCTACAAAGCACAAACCTCAAATCGCAAACCGTATGGTCTGAGGTTTAAGGTTTTTATATATTATTTTAATGAATATTTTTTTTAAAATAATATATTTTTATTGATATATATATATATATATATATATGTAAATAATATATTTTATATTATTTATATATTAATATTATTTAGAGTATTATTTTTTTATAAAATAATTTAGTTGAACCAAATGGATAAGTTTATATAATTTAAATAAAATATATTATTTTTATATATTTTTTATAATATAAATATATTATTTTAAAAAACTCAACATATTCATAACATTAATATATAAAAAACACTTAAACTCTAAATCTTAAACTCTAAGATTTAGGGTTTAAGTTTGAGGGTTGGGGGTTTGTGGGTTAACAATTTAAGGTTTAGAGATTCTTTATATAATATTAATAATATAAATATATTATTTTTATAAAACCTCAAATATTCATAAAAATAATATATTTATATTATTATTAATATATAAAAATATAAAAATAATATATTTTTATATATTAATATCATTTATTGTATTATTTATTTCATAAAATAATTTAAATTAATTTCAAGTAATTTAGAATATATAATATTTTTGGTAAAATATTATAAATATTTAGTAGTTAAAGATTAACCTTTATATTTAATGGTTTTGGGTTCAAACCCTTTTAAATACATCGTTTTGACTTAACATGATGTTAAGAGTTAATACTGAGTGGTATTTTTGAGTCACAAACTAAAATTCAGTATTAGTATAATCAGGTTGTAATAAAACTGATTAAACCGAATCGATTCTATAAATTTAATTAAGATCAACGTCGTGGATTGATTCAATAAACTGATACATAGATTTTGAGTCATTGGTACGTTTGTAATTCCTCTAGTGTTCTCCCCTTGGTCTCCGAAACTAGCTTTCCGATGAACATAATTCCGACACCACCAATAAAGGCAAAAATGAAGAATGTTCCTGAAGTAAAAAAAATGAGACATTAGGTTTTTAAAATAAGATTTAGGTTTAAATTTAGGCCTTTAGAATAGGAAAAAATAGGTTGGAGTCACTGCAGTATCCAATTCGAATTAATTATATGGGGAAAACAGCATAAAAAATAAAAAATGGGACACAGGTAAGGAAAATCACCAGCTGAGTTCCATTCAAAAAGACAAGTGAAAGTGTATGAAACAACCCAAGAACTTGTCCAGTTGATCAAATTCACCAAACTTCCTCCTGAACCCTTTATGTTTATAGGAAATATCTGAAAATACAATCATATAATATATAACTATAAGTGTATGTATATGACTATATGTACATATATATATTTCATAAAAATGAACTAAAATTGAGAAACTTACCTCAGAAACTATAATCCAGGGAATTCCCCCCATGCCCACATCATAACTAAGCAAAAAAACCTGGGTTTCAGGTTTCACATGGATGGAAGATAAATAATCATATATCCATAATGAATGAATCTGAACTGTAACTTGAAGATTGTATGTTAATCTATAATAGCTTTACCAGTACTCCAATAATCACCAATGTGGCTGTTACATCCTTGTTTGCATGAAAATCCTGCTCATTTCATGACAGACAAATGTATAAAAAAGGCTGCAAATGGCGAAACCATGTAAGAGTTTAAGCCGAAACCTGCAGGAAGAATGAGAATCCTGTAATCACACAACCCAAGCATGTTCCACCTGCTGATATCTGCAGAGATTAATGGTGCTAATTCAATGTTTCGATTCCGATAAAGTTTATAGATATGAGTGGAAGAAAACTGTTGTTGTCCATACTAACTAACCAGCAGAAGCGGTCGTCGTCCGGACTTGTCGATGAAGAGTACTCCGAGAGTAGCCATTAAAATCTGTCAAACATCTTCCTATGTTGTAGTATGCACCGGTACAATGTTTTAATCTGATATCTAATGGTAATGCCATTTACTAACCTGAAGAACAGCTACCACAATGGATCCGAGCTTGCTGGGAAAACCTGTGAAAGACAATGAATTCGTTTGTTTACGGTTTTCGATCTATGTTTTCACGGTTAAATTAAACATAGTTTCGATAATTTACCGGCTGACTCGAAAATAAAACTTGTATAGTATGAAAAGCCATTTAGGCCTCCAAATTGTTGGAACACCATGAGTCCTATTCCGACCTGACACAATTCGCCTATACATCAAATACGCAAGCATAAAGCAGCTTTCAACAACGAATGCAAATGTATATCTAATTATCTCTTACAATCAATGGATTGGCATATCTCTTCTGAAATAGATTCAGAAGCCCTCCATCTGAGATCTGCTGCATGTATTCTGTGTACAACTGTTTCATAACAAAAATCCCGTCTCATTCCTATTAAACATGCGTGCAAAGATCGAAAATTTTGTGTAGGTTCAAGAAAATATGAGATTTACTCTTATATCAGTAGCTTCTTGAGAAATATCCGCCTTTTCTCCCCTAAGGCGTCGCAGGGCGGCTTCAAACTCTTTTGTTTCATTAGTCTTGGCCTGCAGATGGTTACCATTACCAATTGGACACATTAACTATATAGCCTATGTATATATTAAACCTCACTGACCAGCCATCTTGGAGACTCTGGAATGAAGAAAATTCCTATCAATTGTAGCACACACGGTATGACTCCTGAAAACAAAACTAATTGCAGCTTTTGAAAATGCTCGGAATTCGAATCTAAGTACTAGAAGTTTAAAATATATCAAAAGAAGTGACCTATGAGGGCTGAGGTACGCCAATTGATCAGAGAACCGATTACGAACATGACTGCCTTGCCGCAGCATAGCATTACCTGTAAATACTAACATATATCAGCTAAAGAAAACTTGCTACCAGGAATCAAAGTAAGGAATGAAAGACGTATACATACGGTAAAAAGCGACGCAAATGCTCCCCTAACATTCTTAGTAGCAATTTCAGATAAATAAAGAGGAATCTGTATAAGAAAACATTTAGAGGACAGCTTTTCACAATACCAATGAACCATGTTAGAAATGTTAGCAAGTTATGAGTGTTACCACGTAACAAAGAACCCCGGATCCACATCCAAGTAGAACTCTTCCCAAGTCAAGCCACAGAGCATCCTTTCGACAAAGGAAATACCGAATAAAGGCCAACAGGAGAACAAAATCCGAAAGAAGATTAATAACTTAATTTTTCTGAAAGGGAAACCTTAGATAATACTATTGCAAGCCACCCTGTGATGCAGAAAACTTCTGAAATCCCCATTGCCTGTTTAGAAATATAAAGCATCTAAGAAACAGGAAACCAGATACCGGGCAGCTTCAATAAATGTTAAGGAGGGTTAATAGAAAGACTTACGCCCCTTCGGCCGAGAAGATCCGCGATCTTCCCACTACATGCTGCTCCAAGCATCCCTCCCACTGTTAAAACGGAACTAAAAACTGCATACTGCATCAGTGAGTAAAGCTAATTACTTTGATTCAGTGATTCAACTTTCTCATCTTGTTTTCAGAATTGGTTTTGGCAGCATTTATTTTACCTCAGCTAGAGAAAGGCCAAGGTCTTCCATAATGCCGCTTTTAGCCGGCGATGAGTACCCCACCTGAAAATGAATCTCGAACCACTAAAATCGGCAATTAACACATTCATTCCTGAACAGAACATATAACCAAACCAATCTAATATTTCAAGTTGGTGAACAGAACACATAAAAAAGGTACATTTCAGTATTTCACTATACTTACTGCATTTCCAAATGCATATGCACCAGATATTGCTACTAAGGTGCTAAAGATAACAGTTACTGTGACAGAAGATGAACCATTGCGATTACAGCTGTGTCGAACACCGGTCGCTGCCTCGTCAGTAACCGGCCTTCCAGTGACCAGCCCTTCCAACATTTCATTTTTCTCCATGTTTTGCTTTTCTTGGTCAATTTGGATATAGAAAAAAAAACATGCATGAAAACTTCAGGACAATGCATCAAAACAAATGATAGCAACAAGACAACAATAATCCAACATACAAGGAGACTTCAAGACACGTGGAACAACATAGAGCATGGAGGCAGTAAAAAGTCATATAACTTCAGGCAATAGAAATAGAATAACATGTAATTAAATTAGGAAAACAAAACAGAGAAAATATAACAATAAACCCAAGAATTTGTGTTGGGTGTTCATACAGATCTGGGCTGCACAGGACAAATTGAAAGCTTAAACTGCTTTGGGGAAATTCACAACTCAATAGCTGGAGAAGTTTGAAGTTTCTGATGAACTTTTGCTGCTCTTTTTCTTCCCAAAAGTTTCAGCTTCATCTTTTCAGAGTCAATGCCCTCATGAGCACGTTGGAAACTCTCTGAAGTTGGTGGCGTCAGCCGTCAAATATAAAATTTTAATGGCACAATACAAAATTTAACCCTTTACCTGAACAATTTTTATCAAACTAGTCCTTATTTTTTAGTTAAGTTTTAACCCTCAATCTTTCGAAAAAGTTAAATAGCTTTTTCAGGAATATGTTGACTAAAATCATAATATTTTAATGTGACAGTCCACAAAATGATCTACATACTTCATGTTAATATAACACTATTTATTTTATATATCACATCAGTAAATAATTTAAATTATAAAAATGTTAATATATATATATAATATATAAAAGAATTGTCAATATTTTAAAAAAATGCACGAAATATACGGGAATTGTCGTATGGAATGCCCATTATCAACAATGTAACTTTAATATTTTAATAAACATTTCTATTAAAAATAAGGGTAAAGTACACCAATGGTCACCAAACTTTTAGGGCACTTTCATTTTGGTCACCAAACTTTTAAATTTTCCATTAGGGTCACCCAACTTTTAAAATTTCCATTAGAGTCACCCAACTTTTATTTTGCTTTCATTTTGGTCCCTCCCGTTACCATCCCTTAAAAATGATGACGTGGCCCGTTAGTTTTCCTTTTCTTCAAGGGTAAACTATATAAATGGTTACTGAACTTTTAAAATGCTTTCATTTTGGTCACTGAAATTTTAAAGCTTTCATTGGAGTCACCCAACTTTTTTTTTGCTTTAAAACAACTCGTTGGTTTAAGAAAAGAACTCTTTCAATGTATAAAAAACAAAAGTAAAAAGTAGATTTTACCTTATGATTATCGATGAACAATATTTAAAGTTGTGTAGATCGATGTATTTACCAACATAAAATATTTTTTATATATCATGTTCTTGAATATTGTCTGTAAGGTAAATCCCATTATTTTGATCTATTGATCACATTGTATGCAACCTCATCTTCAAGCTACTTCAAGGTTAATAAGTACAAGGGAGAGAAAAAAACATTGAGGTTAATTATTGACCAAGAGTATAGCATTTTAGTTTACTTTTGAAAGTTGTATCTAAAAGTTGTTCCACAAATTTCCTAGAATATGCTAGCAAAGTTGATGCATCCCATGTTTAAGTTCAAACGTTAGTTTACTTTGCCATTAGAGACGGAGTTAGGATCAAATATTAGGAGGGGAAGAGTCTATTGAACCTTTAAATATAAAAACCGGGAGGGGAAAAATCTTATTTGATTAGTATTTAAACTAATAAGGACTTAAAATAATATTATACCTAAAATCGGGAGAGGCAACCCATACATTCCTTTGTCCTTGTTCGCCATCATGTTCAGTGTTGTTTTGATAGATGTCTGTTTGTTGGGTAACTCTAATGAAAGTTTTAAAATTTCGGTGACCAAAATAAAAGTATTTTAAAAGTTCGATGACCATTTATATAGTATACCCTTGAAGAAAAGGAAAACTAACGAGTCACGTCAGTATTTTCCAACGGAAGGTAATGGGAGGGACCAAAATGAAAACGAAATAAAAGTCGAGTGATCCTAATGAAAATTTAAAAAGATCGGTGATCAAAATAAAAACACCCTAAAAATTTGGTGAGCATTGATGTACTTTACCCTAAAAATAATTATTCGACCCTTTTCGAAAAGTTGATGGTTAATGTAGTTAAAAATAATAAAAGCTAAATTGATAAAAAAAAAATTGTAAAGTTGAGAATTAAATCTTTATATATCAATTTTAAAATTAGAATAAAACTGAATTTTAAAATAAAAAATTGGGTTTTGGAAATTTCAAATTTGGGGTTTCATTCCAGATGCAAAAATGAAAATGAGTAGGAAAAATTGAACATTGAAATTCAAATTATATATTTAAAAATTTGATTAAAAACAAAAAATATATATTACAAACTAAAAAATACAAGAACACGTTATATAATTACAATCAGTATTTTTTTCCTGTCCAAGATTAGAATAATTAGTAATTATTCGATATATTGGCGGTAGAAAATGAAAGTTTCCACAAGTGCCTTAGTTTTAGAGTTTAGGGACTTAGTTTAGGGTGTATGGTTTAAGGGTTTAGGTGTAAAGGTTTTTAATTTAGGGATAGTGGTTGAGATTTATAGTTTAGGGTTGTAATTTAGGGTGTATAGATTAAAACCTAAATCCTCGCCATATTACTCTAAAAACTAAACCCTAACCTCTAAACCCCAAATTCTAACTATAAACCTTAAATTCTAACCATTATCCCTAAATTCTAAATCTATACACATAAACCCCTAAACTCTACACCCTAATTTTATGTATAAAAAACATGGTAATTATAACATGCACTGGCGTCTGGCAGTGAAAACAAAAATATTTTCACAAGCGTCTTAATTTTAGGGGTTAGAGATTTAGTTTATGGTTCATAGTTTAGGGGTTTAGGTTTATGTGCTTAGAATTTAGGGAATGTGGTTTAAATTTAGAGTTTAATGTTAGAATTTAAGGGTTATAATAAGTAAAAAAATCTAAACCCCTAACATATTACCCTAAACTCTAACCTCTAAACTATAAACCCTAAACACTAAATTCTAATAATGAACCCTAAACTATAAACCATAAACTGAATCTCTAACCCTAAAATTAAAGTGCTTGTGGAAATAAAATATTTTTACCGCCAATGCATTGTATATTTTCTCAAAAAATATTTTCAGCCTCAATATGGAATAAATAGAGATATATAACACATTAATTATCTAAGTCCATTATAAAGACGACTTTCTTAACTTAATTTATTTTATTCACCACCTCAGAATTTGAACCTCTAACCTTACTTAAGAAATATAGTGCCTCATTCACTAGATCAATTGAAAATATAATAAGTTTTTACTCATATCATAAATTCATTACAATAATTTTTTATTATTTAAATATAATAACTAATATATTACATGTTAACCTATCCAGCATGAAAAGCATCAATCTCATCAATGGACCTCAAAATCTGCAATTGCATCTTCCTCAATTCAACAGCAAACTCTAAAACCTCGTTCATGGCGGCTCGAGCACTGGCCAATGCGTCCTCGAGGTCTTGATTAGGGATTCAAATGGTGAGTCGTTATCGTAATAACGAATGTTAGTGACACCGTCCGAAAATTGTTATTGCGAAAATAGCAGTTCGCAATGACCGCAATAACATTCTTTATGTTTGTAACCGCGATAAACACTGCAGCCAAATACGCTACTGCAATTTAAATCTCTGGTCTTGATTAACCAACAAGAACATATTTGGCATGCCTTTCTAGGAACCTCAGCTCTTTCTTCAGCACGTTCAAGTGATTGGCTAATGATCCACCAGCATCAAGAAACATTGAAACAACAAAAATCAGAGGAATCAAAACACAGTAAAGGCTGAACTCACGCTGCTACGAACCAAGAACCTGTAAATCTGAAGAAAGACCTTCAAATGGCGTAATGAAGAAATGATTTTTACTCCTAGACAGCCCTTGTTTTGTTTGGCCAACGAATCAGCTGTCACATTCTGATTGCGAGATACCAACTGAATACTCCAAGCACAATTGTCACAAGTATCTCGGCAATCATATATATATTGCTTGAAAATAGCTGGGGCTCTAACAGAATGAAGAAACCACTCGACCACCAAAAAGCAATCACATTCAATGATGACATGATATAAATTGAAGCAAGGGAAATTACGGAACAGTGAACAGGCCTCTTTAATAGCCAAGCATTCCCACCGCCTTTGAAAAGAAAACAATAGTACGATTAAAAGAGTAGCAAAGAATACCACCAATGCCCGCTTTACCAAAGCCTCCACACACCGCACCATCCACATTAAATTTAACCGAATCCGAAAGCGGCTTAACCCACACACATGCTTGGGGCAAAGGCGTATCAGTAATAACATCTTGAAACAATTTAGGACGCATAATCAACTCATTAGTTGACACAATCACGAAAAGTCATTTCGCTTTTCTCTACCAAATCAACCAAAGAACACATAGCTCGAAAAGTTGATTCAAACCAGCCTTAAAATCTTTAAATACAACATCATTCCTATGTAACCAGATGGACCACACAATACTAGCGATTACCTTGATTACTCATCAAGTTTGCATGTTGATGTGCTTTTAAATTTAAACAAATAAAGCATTTAAATTTATAAAAAGAAATATCTAAATCATCAATCAACTTTGCTCTATGACCTATTTTAGTCATTGAACTTTCAAAACAATCAATTTACTCACTGAACTTTATTTTCTGATCTATTTTTATCACTTTGAATTATTTTATTAATATTTTAGTATGACTTGACATATTTTATTATTATTAAATATAAAAACATTTTAAAATAAAAATGATTTATATTTTTTATTATTAAATACAAAAATTCCACCCTCGCCGACGTCACCTCTCCCACCCCCAAACAACCGAGTCACCGTCCACCTCCTGGCCAGATCCCTCTACAAACAACATGATATGAAATGCCAAAAATCATTCGAAGCGGTGAGTGGTGCCTCCGGTGGCTGAGACCTAAAAATCGCACACATAAGACTGGCCCAATCCCCTTGTCGACCAACTGTGAAAGGGAACTTCCCTAAGTAAAATTCCAATATGTTGACCTCTAAACTCCAAATATCCCCAGCGTATCCATTGCAGAGCCTATGGTTCAAATCGGTGTCAATAATCTCGGGACTCATGTAAGCTATGGTGGACGAACTCCTCGCGGTGGTTGTATATAACTTTGAGGGCATAAAGGCGAGACGTAGGGTGGTGGATGACTTTGTAAACGGTGCGCCCGTTGAATTGGTGGTGATGCCGGTGAGGGGTGAGGGTGGGAGAGGTTTGGGGTTTGAGATTTTTGGATTTTATTGGCATCCCTTCTCTATTGTTTCCAAAATTTTGTTTTGTAACTTGTCACCCAATGATCATTATCATAGTTTATAGTTTAGTTCAAAGGGGAGCTTAAAGTTCATTAACTTAATTATACAATCTTTCATAGAAGAATAGTTTATTTTAATGAACATAATTCAATGAGAACATATGCTTATGGAACATAATTCAAGCAGATAAGCTTATCAAGCTTACCATTGCAAAGATATGTCATCCAAGGGTGCTCTAAATGAGCTAAATACAATGAAACACATCTGAAGCATAAATCAAGAGAAACACAATGGAATGGTATTGAATCATTTCGGGACTTAAAACTACACTCATCTAATTCGAGCTACTGTACGACTCAGATAACAATTCCTAAATCCTAAGCTTTTTTTCCCTCACCGATTTCAGATTCCCTCTTATTCGTTTTTCTCTATAAAAAATAAAAGTATATATACACATTACAATAGTAATTCACATTCATAGCTAATCATACAGCATTATATACTGGTGTCATTAGCTCTAAACAACGTATAATAACAAATTTTAATTTAGTTTATAGATTACTATTTTAAAATGAAATTTTAGCTTATTATTAGTAGGGGTGGGAGAAAATACCCGACCCGATTGACCCGACCCGAAAACCCAACTACCCGAAACAAAAATACCGGGTAATTTCCAGAAAAAAAAATTACCCGACCGGGCCGGGTACGCGACCCGGAAAATTTCCCGGGACACGGGCCGAGAGTTTTCCCTTACCGGGTACCCGACCCGACCCGATAAAAATTTAATATATATATTTTTATATTTAAAATTATATTTTTATTTTATGTTTCTTAATATTTTCACTCTAAAATTAAGTTTAAATCCCTATATTTTTTCTATGTTTGTATTATATTCGTTTAAGTTTTAAGTTTAATTTTTTTTAAATATTTTTGTGTTTAACATATGATTTTTTTTAATTTTAAAATAAAATAAAAAATAAAAAAAATATGAACCGGGTACCCGGTACCCGATTACCCGGGTACCCGAATTTTACGGGTACCCGAATCCCGGATACCCGAATTTAATGGGCCGAGACACGGGCCGTTTAAAGAGGTACCCGACAATTCCCGCCCCTAATTATTAGCATGAAATCCAACCCCAACAATACCATAGCCTGGTCATTTTTTCCGAGTTGCTGAATTAGACACTTATTGGATGCAATATGAGCGTTTTTAAGTTTGATTTTTAATTGGAAAACAAAAGAATCAGTCCACTATAATTCCACCAGGTACTTGCTGCCTTTAACCCCAAATTTAAGCCCCTAAATTAACTTATAACTAAGCTTAACAGCCCCCTAGCATTAGTACATTTATATGTTGTTTGAAACATAATTCATTGCTAAATTGAGATGATTCTCAAGCTTACATATTTACATATAGGATATATCCTAAGCTGTTATTGTTTTTGAAAATTTTAGTTTAGACATTTAAATTTTTTAAAATTTTAAATAGGCCCCTCAACATGGGTTGCCAAAATCTACCCTTACATATAAACATTCAAAAAAGAAAAAGAGAATCATGTATTGTACTCTTTGGGGGTGATAATGAGCCTGACCGGCTCGCGAGCTACTCGGGCTCGGCTCGGTCAAAACTCGATTAAAGCTCGGCTCGAGTGAACTCGGCTCGAAACCTTAACAAGCTGAGCCGAGCTTACCCAGGCTCGGCTCGAAAAGCTCGTGAACAGGCTCGGAATCTAAATATGCACTAAAATAAATTATGTGTTTGTATTTTCTTTCATTAGTTGATTGTTGTTTGATTTTGTATTTTCTTTAATTATGTGTTTGTATTATAAGAATATTTATTGATTATTTGGATTAATCTAATTTTTGGAACTTTTTTCCCCTTTCCGGTCATTGAATTTCGTTTTAGTGTTGGTTATGAAAGGGATTTTTAATGAATATTTTATATAAAAAAAACTATAGCAAAATTTTTCATTTCGAGCCGAGCCTGACGAGTCCAAGCCGAGTCTGACGAGCTTCAAGCCCGAACCCAATAGAATTATTTTCGAGCCGAGCTCGAGCCTAAAATTCCGAGCTCGGCGAGCCTCGAGCCAAGCCGAGCCTGGCCAGGCTTGGGCTCAGCTCGTTATCACCCCTAGTACTCTTCTCTAATCAAACAAATAAATCCATTATCGTGGAGTTCATATTATTAAATCTTCTCTAATTAAACAAATCCTATAAATAAATCCATGGAGTAAATATATAATAAACAAAAATAGAATAGAATAGAAATAGTAGCCCGACTACTTGAGATCCCGGTCCAGCTCCTTCATGAAGCGCTCCTGCCTTTCGAGCAGGCGGTCCAACCTCTCGTTGATCTGCTTCAGATGCATGATACACTTGTTCGTCTCCTCATGAATCAAATCATGCGCCAAGTTACTAACACCAAACATCTGCTTCATCTCCCTAGAGTCTTTCTTCATCCCCGGATACACCTAATAATCGATTTCTCTATCCCTGCCATTTTTCCCTAATATTTCTCACCTATATAAAACAAAAAAACACGAGTTTTGGGGTTTAAAAAGAGAGAAAATAACATAATAGAGAGAGGAGGAAAAGAAGGGAGAACCTGATTTTTTATTGTCCTCCCGGTACCCTCAGAGAGAATAGAGTTTGAGAATTTATGGTAATTTGGGTTTAAAACATAAAGCTCATTATAGTTGTTTATAACCTAATTTGTAAAGATATAGGGTCTGTGTCTCGATCTATGAAGACCGGTTGAGTATACAATTATAAATAATTGGATCGGGTTACCAGATATCTGTCTTTTTTATGTCATAAAATTTAGAATAATTCATACAAATAAACATAAAGCTTAAAAATATATATTACAATATTGAGTGATCAAAATAAAAGTGGGAAGATTGTTGAGTGATGATCTGTGCAATTTATCTTATTTTATAATAAAATGTTGTTAATTAATTTGGGATTTGGGTATTACTTCATATTAATTAATAAAATTTCAAGAATGGATATAAACTTTGAACAGGAATGAAAAGAAAGTAAATAGAGATAAGGACATTGCAATCTCAAAGGAAATTATAAACATTAAACAGAAATGAAAGGAAATGAAATGAAAATTCAATCATAACATTTCACTGAAATTTGGTTATATCTATTATTTTTCAATTTAAATAATAATATTGACATAAATATGAAAATAATAATATTTAGTATTATTAATGTTTTACTAATAAATATTTTAATAATAAAATTTATTACTAAAATATTGTATTATTATTAAGTAAAGAAAATATAGTAATTATTAAAATATTTTTTATGTAACACCCGTGTTTTGGGCCTAGGAGTTAGTCGGGTTTTAGTTCGAGTCAAATAAAACTTAATTAAAACATTTCAACTTCAAATAATGGTGTATTTGGGCTTTAGAAAAAAAGGAAGGGACTTATGTTGGAAATTACCCAAAAACTTTTAAAAAGGATGACAACTTTTAAAGTTGTCATCTTCTTCCCCCTTTTTCATTTCACCCAACGTGAAAACACTCCCCCTTTCCCCAAACCCTCTCAAATATTCATACTACTATTTCATCAATTTGCCACTTGATTTCAGCCTCGTTTTAAGAGGTAATTATGTTTTCTAAACCTCCTCTTTATTCTCTATCTATCCCTTGTTGTAGATTTCAAAAATATGGTGTTTTGAAAATTAGGGTTCATATGGAATTTGGGGTTTTAATGGGGCTTTTCAATTTGATTTGTTAAATCATGTTGGGGTTTTGCTTAAGCATGATGAAATACACCATATACTTTAATTTGGTTGAGTTTTGATAAAAATTCGTAGCTTGTCCTTGAGGTAGATTTTAAGGTAGTAAAACTTGAGTTTTTGGTGGATTTTATGTTGAAAGTAAAGGGCTGTTGGTCTACCTATGGTATGAGAGTGTTTTGGGATGATTTGGAAGCCATTTGGATGTTTGGAAATTGAATTTTCAGCCTTGAGTTGTGGGAGTCCGAAAATGAGATTTTTAGAGGTGTTATGTGGTTTGGACATTGGGGAATTTGGGTTGTGAATGTAAAGTGGGTTGAAGGTTGAATTAGCATCGAATTGGGAAGTAATATATGTGTTTTTGTTTGACTAGAAGCAAGAGAAAACGCGGAAGAGGCTTTGGGACCGAATCCGGGTTCGTAGGAAAATTGGTTCGAATTGCTAAGGAAGGGCGGTGAGTGGTTCAACTTGTTTTTAAGTTTGGCTCGAGCATGTGTAGTGTGTGTGTAAAGTGTGCTTGGTAGGCCACTTCCATTTAATTCAAGTTGCTAGTTTAGCTTTGATATCCTTAAATGCTTGTGCTTACTAGTTATGTTCTTGATTTGTGGTTGATTGATACATGTATATATATCATGATGAGTAGTTATGTGATGAGCATGTATTGTGGTTGATGATGGTTAAATATGATGTGGGTATGATAATTGGCACTAAAAAAATTATCGGTTGTAAATGATCGATCATTAGGATAGTGTGCACACAAATTGAGTCAAAACGTACGTGGCCTTGATGGCGTTAAGTCATCAAGGAGGAGTACGGTGATGTAACATTCCACCGGAAGCTATTCATATATTTCTACGGGATGATGAGTGGAATCTCATCCGTAGGGCATGTGGCGATGAGTGGAATCCCGCACATGCAAGGTCCGGTGATGAGTGGAATCCCACCGAGGTAAAGTGTTGTCAAAGTTTATATCCGCACAATCGGGGTAATTAAAGTGGCCAATTAAACTTAAATCATGTAATGTGATATATGATGGTGTTATGTGAGTGTGATATATGGTATTGATGTATGTTGATGATATTGATGATCAAGCTTGTTAGGATTGAGAGACCATATATGCCACTTGAGAGACTAGCTAAGTCTAGTTGATATTATGCCTATGTTTGATGTATGTAGACTAGGATTAATATGCTTGGACCCTGCATTGTTGTTGTTTTTTGTTTTAGAGCACCCTCACTAAGCTTATAGCTTACGCTCTCTATGTTCAACAATGCAGATCATTAGCGTGGCGTTAGCTCGAGGCAAGGCAAGAAAGGCTTTCCAAGTTGTTGCTCAAGTATGGTTAATTTTGTAGTAGTTAAGCAATGTGGCAATAGGGTGTTTGTACGAGCCTTGTATGACTCTTTTGATGATGTTGTTTCGGATTGATATTTGGATTGTAAAGCATGTAATGCTATGTTGATTGATGGTGTATGATGGCATGTCTAGGATGCTTAGGTTGCTTTATGTTTGAGTGCAAACCTCTTGTGTTGTTTTGTGCCTTTTGGGCTTTTGAGCTCCATATATGTCTCTAAATGCTGAATTTTATCCATTTGATGAAATGCCATGTTTCGAATGCTTGATTTATGTTAAATGCTTCCTATGGCTCATGTATGCTTGTTGAAATGGTCATATGTGCGGGTCTTGTGAGTGTTGATGCATGCTTTTGATCCTTTTTACGCTCCTATACATGTCCATGTATGATTTTGGGGTTTTGCAAGGTTAGGAAGTCCTTAGGTTGAGCAGAATGTGATCCCCTGCACTAAGGTTTCGAAACCATGGGTAAGGTTTCGAAACCTTTGCAGAGGATTTGGTCCCAGGACATTCTGCCAACCTAAAGTTTCGAAACCTTTGGGGTAGGTTTCGAAACTTTGGTCAAAGGTTCCGAAACCTTCTCAAGGTTTCGAAACCTTTGGTGAGATTTTGGTTCCAGGGCATTCTGCCAACCAAAAGTTTCGAAACCTTTGGGTAGGTTTCGAAACTTTGGTCAAAGGTTCCGAAACCTTCCCAAGGTTTCGAAACCTTTGGAGAATTTTGGTCCCAGGGGTTTCTGCCAGCAAAAAGTTTCGAAACCCTTCCCCAAGGTTTCGAAACTTCTGCTTAGTATTGCACTGTTTTGAGTTGTTGGTCTGTTCAAAGAGAAAAATACATAGGATTTAATATGCCTTTAGTTAAGATTAAAATTTGGGCGTTTGTTTGTGGTTGGGGGTTCAAAATGACGAGTTTAAAATAAAAAAAATTAGGGTTGCTAACCGAGGAGGAACTCCTTTGGGTTTCGCTTCGGTTTTCCCCGTGTGGCCCACTCGGACCGGTCATCCGGCCAGACCGGGACGAGGGGGTTACATTTTATATTTTTAAAATAGAAATATTGAGATAAATATTAAAAACATTACTTATTTTAAAAAAGTAATTTAGCATTAAACTGATATTAATATTTTTTGAAGGCTCTAATAATATTGTTTTAAATAGCTTTAGTTCAACTCTAATATTAATTATTCAATTATTTAAAAGTATCATCAGCAGACAATTTAGAAACATAGTAATTTTTTAGAATAAAACAGACATAACCGCCACAATATTCACAAGTGTGACACCAGTAGATTTAATAGGATAATGAAGTGAAAAGGAGAGAAGAAACAACCTGATTTGGATATTGACTCCTGCTGCTGAGAGAATGGAGGATGCACAGCTTAAAAAAAGAGAATTAAACTATTGCTAATTTGGGCCTAGGTTAAAACATGAAGCCCAAATGATGGGTAGGGGTTAATATTCGATCGAGTTAATTAAATTGATTAATCTTATTTTATAATTCAAACTTTGTTTAAATTTTTTTGAGTTGAATCGAGTCGAGTCGAACTGTTCAAGTTTCAATTAAAAATTATAAATATCTATAATGTTATCTTTTTTCTTCATACCCTTTGAGTTATATGTTTTAATTTTTTTTCTTCAAAAGTTTTCTTGGTGGACTTGGCCCCTAATATTCTTTTTTTATAATACAAAAGTTTTTTTGGTGGACTTGCCCCTAATATTCTTTTTTTATAGGCTTAATGCACAGAATAGCCCCTAAAGTTTACCACTTTTCCCAACTTGGTACTTAACGTTTCATTTGGGACGTTAAGCCCCCTAACGTTTTCACCGTTATCCCATTTTGCCCCAAACCGTTACTTTTGCCGTTACAAAAAAGTTTTCAACCGTTAAAAAAAATTTTAACCAATAAGATCGCGCCACGTCAACTGCTCTTTGATAGAATAACCCGCCTGATTTTATTAAAAGGGTAAATGTCATGTCAAGTCTCCTATGTTTATTTTTTTATTCAATTTAGTCACTGAAAAATCTATTTTTACCTAAAATTGACCCCTATTTGTTTCTATTTTTTTAATTTAGCCCAATATTTGTTATTAATAATAATATTGTTTTATTTAAATGTTACTATTTAATAAAAAATAAATTAAATATTTTAATATTAAATTAGTAATTTTTGATAAATTAATCCTTACTAATTTAATATTATATTATTTTTTGCAATTCTAAAATAAATTAGATTTATAATTTAGACACATCAAAATAAATTAAATGTTAATCTTAAATAGTTTCCAATTACGTCCTAAAATAAATTAATTTTATAATTAAGTCCCATTACGTCCTAAATTAATAATTTGATATTAATTTAATATTAAATTAGTCTCTTAATTTATCTAATTTAACATTAAACAATTTTTTATATAAATTACATTTTACTAATTTAAAATTAAAATATTTTTAATAAAGATAAATTGCAATCAGTTCTTGGAGAGGTTAACTCCCCAACAACACCCTCAAAAGTGCCAGCCGGGTAAATTTTGAAAAGAGAAAAACACACATTATGATCAATGCAATTTATCTTTATTAAAAATATTTTAATTTTAAATTAGTAAAATGTAATTTATATAAAAAAATTGTTTAATTTTAAATTAGATAAATTAAGAGACTAATTTAATATTAAATTAATATCAAATTATTAATTTAGGACGTCATGGGACTTAATTATAAAATTAATTTATTTTGGGACGTAATTGGAAACTATTTAAGATTAACATTTAATTTATTTTGATGGGTCTAAATTATAAATTTAATTTATTTTGGAATTGCAAAAAAATAATATAATATTAAATTAGTAAGGATTAATTTATCAAAAATTACTAATTTAATATTAAAATATTTAATTTATTTTTTATTAAATAGTAACATTTAAATAAAACAATATTATTATTAATAAAAAAATATTGGGCTAAATTAAATAGAAACAAATAGGGGTCAATTTTAGGTAAAAATAAATTTTTCAGTGACTAAATTGAATAAAAAAATAAACTTAGGAGACTTGACATGACATTTACCCTTTTAATAAAATCAGGCGGTTACTCTATCAAAGAGGAGTTGACGTGGCGCGATCTTATTGGTTGAAATTTTTTTTAACGGTTGAAAACTTTTTTGTAACGGCAAAAGTAACGGTTTGGGGCAAAATGGGATAACGGTGAAAACGTTAGGGGGCTTAACGTCCCAAATGAAACGTTAAGTACCAAGTTGAGAAAAGTGGTAAACTTTAGGGGCTATTCTGTGCATTAAGCCTTTTTTATAATACAAAAGTTTTTTTGGTGGACTTGACCCCTAATATTTTTTTTATAATACAAAAGTTTTATTGACTTCACCCCTAATATTTTTTTGGCTTAAGGGTGTAAGAGGCCCTTGAACTTTTGAAAAATAATTAATTAAGTCTTTAAACTTTTTTTGCACCCAATTAAGCCCTTGAACAAAGAAATTTAATCAATTAAGCCATTGAACCAAGAAATTGAATCAATTAAGCCCTTTGACCAATTTTGACCATTAAATCTTGACCTTTTTTTTCTTCACATATTACCGGCACATAATACACTACAGTTCCATCATATTGCATTTACAAAAGAAATTCAAAAAGTATTTTTTATAAATTTTATAAGTTTTTTAGAATTTTTAGAACCTTTAAAGAATTTTTTAAATAAAATAAAAAATTTTGAAAACTGTCAAGTGGAAACATTGTGACATAGTGCACTGCAACAATGGATCGAACAAAACTATTAAGATTTAATGGTCAAAGTTGGTCAAATGGCTTAATTGATTAAATTTATTGGTTTAAGGGCTTAATTAATTAAATTTTGTGGTTCAAATGCTTAATTGGGTGTAAAAAAATTTAGAGGCTTAATTGATTTTTTTTCAAAAGTTTAAGGGCTTCTTACACCCTTAAGCCTATTTTTTTTATAATACAGTGATGTGATAATATGGTAATATTTTTTTATTTTTTTTTAATCCTTTGACACGTACACATTGATGCTCGAACTTAGATCTCAAGATTCCTTTTATGATTTAGGCATGTTGTATGTTTTGTACCTTTATTTATTTTTAATGAAATTCAATTTCTTATTCTTGTTCAAAAAGTAATAATGTCTTGGTACTAATTAATTTTAATTTAAACAATTTTATGTAATCATACATATGAATTATGATATACATATATCTTTTAATATGAGATATAAATATATCGGATAGAGTTTAGAAACTCGACTCGAACTTAAATTTATTAATTACTAAAAATTTCGACTTATTCGAGTCTCATATTATATCTCATACTTTATTTAAATTTTTCTTAATCGAATCAAATTTATAAAATTATTATTCGAGTCGAATCAATTTTTTCACATCAAATAAAGAAAACTCATTTTTTCGCGTGGGTTAAATTAGGAAACTTAATTTAGGTTAGTAACTCATGATCCGTTAAAACCTAGGCAACTAAAGTAACCGTCGCCGTTAATACGGACGGAGAAATCCCAGTCAGTTAGAACCAAGTACTAAGCCGAGGTTCAAGCCGATGGTCAACGAGAATACACAGGTAAACCCGGTTCTTTTTTATTAGGCATAAATCTAAAATATTGCCCCTAATATTTGATGTAATAGTCATTTTGGTTTCTATGTGGATGGAAACTTTATTTTAAGTTGTTTATCGTCAGTTGACTGACAGTTTTCATTTGTAGAGGGTCATTTTAACATAAAATAAAATATTAAACATTAAATTAGTTTAAAAAATAAAAAATAAAATGATTATTAAGTCAAACGTCAGGAAATTTTTTGACATTATACATTTTTTTTAAAGTATTATGGTTTGTTTGTGAAGTTTGGGTTTGCTTTGTTTTGTTGGGAATCGTGATCATGAATTGATCCGGGTAGTTTTAAATTTTGATTTTTTTGTTGTTGTGTTTGACGTGGCACTGGAAGAGAACAAGCTAACCTTCAATTGATGATATAGAATTCTGATTTCCTCACTTTAAATTTGTTAAAGTGATGGCATAACGAATCATGTTAATGGAATTGGATCATACGAAATATAAGGGTTTAGGTTTCTTTTTTTCGTTTCGATCTCGACCCGAAATATAAAGATTTCAAATAGATTTCGATCCGGTTAAGATATCAATATAATATAATTTGATCTGGCTAGATTTCTAGAAGTATAACGTTGACTCAATTTTGAAATTTTAACCAAAAAATTGACCAAACATGCTTGACCCGATAAAGAATAATGAAATATCAAATATATTATATAAAAATAATTATAAATTAAAAAAGGTTTTGTAATAAATATACTAGAACGGAACAGATAAATTTCACTTAAACTCGACCCTAAAAATTTTAAACAAAAACTACATCAATCTTTAATTTAAAAAACTTGATCCTGATCAAATCAAATGACCTAATCTTGATCGAAATCCATCGAGGTCGAGGAAAATTGTTATCTCTAATTATAATTTTGATTTCATTATGAACTTACTTTTTTAAGGGTTTTTTAACACTTCCTACTTAAAGGAAGAGACGTAAAATTTGCTTAAATATGTCACAACCTAGAAGAGAAATGATAAAGTGTCAACTGAAAACATTTTAAGCTCCTGCTCTCGAGATTGTTGACATATTCAAATTTTTTTTAAATTTTATTATACTTCTGCCTAGAGGTGGAGGGAGAAAATTTAGGTGAAGGCAATACTCTTGAGGTGTTTTGAATTCGAGACTTAAAAAAAAGAGTAGAACAAGTGAGCGTGCTCTGACCACCAGACCGTCATGGCATGCTCGACATTTTCAATTTTCAGTTTACTTGTTTTACATTTTTTTGGTTATTAATGTGAAAATGATAGTACATGCACCTTGATGGAATAAGGTTGGTGTTTAATCATGAGCAAACTATTTGAATTTTACATTATATTATATTATAAAAAAATCTTAAATTCAAATTCAAAATATAGATAATTATGACAAAACCGAATAAATTTTAATTTGATTAGCATGATTATTATTGTAACATTAAAGAGGGCGTCATTATTATAATATCTAACTTGGGAGTTACAAAAACATAAAACAGAAAGGAAAGGAAAGGAAATTTCAACTTTTACTTTTTCACCGAAATTGATCAAAACAATAACTTGATCATCGACCTTTGGCCGGTTTTGGCTGCTTCTAATGAGCGGCATTTGAGAGCTTGGAAGTTGGAATCAGTCTTAACCAATTTTAATTGACGGAGAATCTTTAACATGTGATGTGATTCTATGACCAATTTTTATATTATTTAATGTTGTTTTATATTTTTCAGTGTTTATTTATCTCTTCTTATATGTTAGACACAAATACTAGATATGATATATAAGAAAAAATAGTTTGTGTAACGTTAGTTATACTATATGCAACCGAAAATGTTCGCCTAAAGTATCATAGATGGATGGATGTTAGATATGAATTTGGCGACAACATTATTAGAAGAGAGAGGAGACAACTTCTAGTTTTATACTAATCCATTGTCAAATGATAATATTTAAAATAGTATTACTAATATTTTCCTAATAAATATTTTAATAATAAAATATTACTAAATTATTAAATTATTGTTAAATAAAGAAAATAATATTATTTACCATTAAAAATTAACATTATTATAATAATTCGTAAATATTATTTAGATAGATATAGTAATTATTAAAATATTTTTTTATATTTTTAGAACAGAAATATTGAGATAAATATTAGAAATATGAATTATTTAAAAAGCATGAAAAACATTTTGATGTGCCTTTTTCATTTTTTTGTTCTTGCTTTTTTTATCAAATTGAAAAATGTAAAAATACTAAGGGTTATTTTATAATTATAAATCAAATTGATGTTAGTTAACGAACTGTTTTAGAGTTATTTTATGGACTTGAAAAATGAAATAAAATGTACGAATGAAGAGTGAAAGGGAGAGAGGAATCATTGCAGGTTATTTTTCTTATAATCGGGACCAGACTGATAAATATGTAAACATCATGGTTCATTTTTATAATTATAGATCAAATTGATAAAAATATGTAAATATTAAAGATTAAATATGTTATTATATTAATTATTTAAAGGTCTCAATTAGAATTTAACTGTGCATTGACCGGAATAATAAAAAGCGATTAGTCAAATGATGAAAACATAGTTTTCTTAAAGTCGAGTGATGAAAATGTAATTTTACTGATAGTCCAGTGATTGTAGATGTAGTTTACCCTTTTAAATTTTTATATATATTTAAGGATTATTGCATGATTTGGTCCTAAACTATATCCATTTTCCCACTTTGATCCGTTTACTTCTAATTGGAGATTTTACGTTGCCTGATCTAATAAACATCATGCGTCCACTTTTTTAACGACACTGATAACGATATGGATTGACATGGGAAAATAATAACATTAGATCCAGATCTGAACAAAAAATTAAAGGACTAAAGTGAGACTTTAAGAACTAATTCATGTATTAAACCATAAGAAAACATGATAAATAGTATTTATCCCACCAGATACTTGAAAATGTTTCACTAAGGTACCATAAGTACATGTATTTCGAATACGGATACTTTAAGAAAAATGAAAAATCCGAATGCGTTGTACACTGTACAGTTGAAATTAGGTAACTTCCATTCATTTTCCTTATATATATATCAGCTGACTATTTCTTATGTTGTAACACTGTAGATGAAATTTGCTTTAACAATCATGATTTCATTGGAGGAAAGATAACAGATCAGTTCAGATATGTTGTTCCTATTAAGAATGGCCTACAAAACTATACATACCGGAAAAGTTCAAGTGGTTTACCAGCATTACATGTCTAATTGTGAACGTCTCTCGATTTTCCCTGTGGTCTAGAATGAATGATTAATCTTACATTTACATGGAAGTTTATCACCGGTGCAGGTGCTGGACATGCTTCGCGAGGAACGGAATGTGGCTGGTTTCTCTCGAAAAGCGAGTTCCGGGTTTGAATGAACTGGAGAATCAGTTTCCAGCATTGTCACAATCTGGTCCATTGTTGGCCTAGCGTGTAACTGTGTATGAGAAGACAGAATTGCTACCAAAACGTATTTCTCCATTACTTCTGGAGGGCCTAGTTCGGGCATAGTTTCGTCGATGACATCGAATAGTCCGCCTTCTTCCACTAATGACCAAGCCCAGTCAGTCAAAAGCCAAGTGTGGTGATCATCCATGGAAATGACTGCTTTCTTACTGCTTAAAAGCTCAAGCAGGACAACCCCGAAACCGTAAACATCAGTTCGTTCTGTTAGTTGCCCGTACAAAGCGTACTCCGGGGCTATGTACCCTAGAGTTCCGGCTACTCTTGTGCTCATATGAGAGAAGTCATCCGGAGTGAACTTAGCAAGGCCAAAATCAGCCAGTTTTGGCTCGAATGTGTCATCTAATAGTATGTTACTAGCCTTAACATCTCTGTGTATGATAGCAGGCTGTGCGCCATAATGGAGGTACGCCAGTCCGCGTGCCACACCGATGGCAATTTTCTGACGAATAGGCCAACTGAGCTTCGTCGATTCTGATCCGAAAAGATGGTCGTGTAGGCTTCCGTTTTGCATCAAATTACACACGATTAGTCTCTGGTGACCTTCCATAGGAACCGTGGCGGTGCAATAGCCTCTGAATGGAACCAGATTGACATGATTTATACTAGCAATAACCTCTACTTCATGTGCAAAAGTTGCATCCCCTGCAGCAGAACAGTTTTTGAACCTTTTGAAGGCGACTTCGGATCCGTCGTTCAACGTACCTTTATAAACATTCCCATACCCTCCCTTCCCTACAATATTGTCCCTAGAGAAATTCTTTGTTGCCATTTTGATTTCTTCAAATGTGAACTTCACCAAGCTGTTATCTCCACTAATCGTTTCTATACCAAAACCAGAACCGGTCTTGTCCGGTGTCACACTATTGCGTCTCCTCTTCCATTTCTGTTTTCGTCTCCACACCACAATAACCACCACTATCAAGCCGAAAACCGTGCCTATAGGAGTGGCACAGAGAATAGCTTTCTTCCTCCAGTTGATCGCTTTAGTCGAAGTGAAATCGAGGGCGAACAAACACTTTGCAGTGCCTGAATCAGCCGGTCCATTGCGATTAGCCAAAGCACCAGCATATACAAAAGGGTACCACGAACAATCCGACGCATTCCCATCGACACTGCCACGGAAGTACGATTGATAAGTGCTCAATAAACAATCCCGACACGGCCTGCAGGAAGAATCATCGTCTAAAGAACGGTTGCAAAGATGCTTAACATCCCGCAATTCCGGTTTCGAAACAAGGCCTTCGAATAGACTTCGAGTCATGACATCGTTGCAACTTCTAAATATCAAACTGGAATTAAATTGGCAAGTGAAACGAATATCGAACCAGGGTATGTACTCATTGACCAACTTCTGATACGCATCCAAACAAGCATCGGACGAATTCGGAGGAGGCAAAAAGCTTCCGTTGACTCGGAGATAGTTGGATTGAACCAATCGAATGCCTTGGAGGAGGGTGTGACAATTCCTTGGAACATCAAGAAATGAAAGTTTCTTAGAGCTATCAAAGATGACTTTCCTAAGAACAGTGAAGTCCAATGGACAAATTGAATCGGCCAGATTTCGATGTGGGATTCCATGATCAGTGGCAACTGGGGTGTAAAAACACAAGCACATACCAAGGAGGAAGAAGTAGAAAGAATACATTTCAGACCATTAGAGCTTTGTTCAGAGTGGAAATTAGGATTCTGACTTTCATAACAAACTGCAAATTGTAGAAATAAAGAAGAATTATTAGAGGGTATAAATTAAAATAATTGTTGATTAAGACTGAATTGATATACCCTTTTGATTGTTAATCAAGTTTCACGAATTATCCTAATTGATTCTCTAAGTCAAATTACTGACTTGTTCCAACTTCTTTACATGGTTACTTTCATGTCAATATAATAAGGATGGTTATTTGACAAAAAAATATAATAATAATAATAATAATAATAATAATAATAATAATAAATAGTAATGTGTAAAAATTGCTTTAGTTATAATAATACATAGTTTCATTAAGGGTAAAGTATACAAATGGTCACAAAATTATTTTCAAAAATACAAAATAGTCATTAAATTTTCAAAAGTTATATAATGAGCATTAAATTTTAGTTTTTGTTACAAAATGGTCACTGAGCCATTAATTGTTGTTAAATGGGTGACGTGACAATTATAGAAATTTGAATAATAGAATATTTAACCCTTAATATTAATATATTCAATAAATTTATTCTTAATTTAACCTTCATTATTGAGGATTAAATATGTTGTTATGCAAATTTTCGTAACTGAGACGTCTACCAGTTAATGACAATTAACGGCTCAGTGACCATTTTATAACAAAAACTAAAGTTTAATGGTCATTATATAACTTTTGAAAGTCCAGCGATCATTTTGTCTTAGTTTTACCCTTTATGTACTTTACCCTTTCATTAAATATGAATCCTTATAGGGTAATTATTCAATACAATAGCGGTGAAAACTAAAAGTTTCTATAATCGTCTTAGTTTTAAGGTTTAGGGATTCAGTTTAGGTGTAGGGTTTAAAATTTAGAGATGGTTAAAATTTAGGGTTTAGTGTTATAGTTTAGAGTTTATAGGTTAAACTCTAAACTCTCTTCATATTACCCTAAAACTAATCTCTAACCTTTAAGCCCTAAATTTTAACCATCATCCCTACATTTTAAACCCCTAAACTAGATATATAAACCCTAAAACTAATACATTTGTGGAAACTTTTAGTTTCCATGTCAGTGTATTGAATATAAATCCTTACGGTGAATCATAATTCTAGCAATACAACATGGATTTATATCAGTACACTGGCGATGGAAACTTTTAGTTTCCACAAGCGCCTTTGTTTTAGAGTTTAGGACTTAGTTTAGGGTATATGTTTAGTAGTTTATGTGTAAGAGTTTAGAATTTAGGGATAAATGTTAGAATTTATGGGTTAGGGTTAAAATTTAACGTTTAGAGGTTAGATTTATGTTTTAGGGTAATACGTTGAGGATTTAAGTTTTGAACCTACAAACTCTAAATTTTAACCCTAAACACTAAATTATATTCACAATTCTTAAATTCCAAACTACTAAACCTAAACCCCTAAATTAAGTCTATAAACCCTAAAAATAAGGCATTTGTGAAAATTTTTAGTTTTCGTCGTCAGTATATCAAATAATTATCCATAATATATATATATAGGATTAGGATCAACTTACACAGTGTAAAACTCTTTAAGTTTTACACGTTTTTTGGATCATTGGATGGGGGAAATGGATGACTGAGATTAACTCCTTACTTTTTTCCCAAGTGATAATCTTCACATATTTTACTATTAATCTCATCCATCCATTTCACTCATCCAAAGATCCAAAAAACGTGTAAAACTTAGAGAATTTTACACTGTGTAACTAGATTCTATCTCATATATATATATATATATATAATTACTCAAGCATGATTATTTTATATTTGAATTATAAAATATAAATCTCTAACCCTAAAATCTTAAATATTAAACTCTAAATTTTAACATCTAAACCATAAATTTCAACAATAAACCTTAAATTTTAAATTCTATAACCTACACCCCTAATCTTTAAACTCTAATCTAAGTTTCTAAAACCTAAATTAACTCCGCTTGTATAATATTTTTTCCACCACCAATGTTAGCATAATAATCCATTTTATTTATGAACAAAACTTTTGTTTATGGGAAATTTGTACCAATTTATATTCAATACACTACCGGTGGAAATTAAAAGTTTCCACAAGCGCATTAAATTTAGGGTGTGTAGGGTTTAGGTACATATGTTTAGAATTTAAGGATGGTCGTTAGAATTTAGTTTTTAGGATAATATGGTGAGAATGTAAATTTTAACATATAAACTTTAAACCCTAAATTTCAACTATTATCCCTAAATTCTAAACGCCTACACCTACACTCATAAACTATTTATCTATAAAATAATTACCAATATAAAAATATAATTAAAAGCTATATCTATAAGTAAATTATTTAATTTGAAAAATCGGAGAGGGTTTTGAATTTTTATATATTTTAATTAATGTAAATAAAATAGGGTTCGAAAGGTTGGGAGGAGCTGCAGGGACATGGAGGCCTGAGAATCCCTGCCACATTGGGCAGAGGAACCTGAAAAACTTCTTTCTTGCAATTGGCAATTCTCTCTATACCCTTTTCGAATTTGATATAATTTTGCAAGTAATTTTATATTTATTTTATTTCAAAACAAAAATAATTTATTTTTGAGATATTAAAATGAAAAAAGAATATCAGTTAAATGAGTCACATTTTACTGGTCTTTATTATAACTATTGGGTAAAATATTTAATTTATATATGAACTTTGATTTAATGTATAATTTGATATATAATTCAGATTTTGATTCAATTATACATATTTTAAAAAAAAATAAATATAATTATTTGTACGTAATTTCTCATTTTGATAACTGAATTATAAAAAAAATTAATTTTGCTACTAAACTTTTTTGAATTGATTTTTTGTCGTTGTGTCATTAAATCTTTAACGACCTAATGATGTACATGTTATCTGCAAAAAAAATGTTAACTCCTTCTATCGTTGCCTGTTTTCGGTTATTGTTCATAGCAAGATCGATACCAAAACATTTATATCTTTTTTTTTCTACTCAAATTAATTTTTCACAAAATTTACTCAAATCATCTCAGTATTCGACATTGAATGCTTCAATATTCTCCGGCAATTGTTTGATGATGATAGTTTCAAGATATATTGTTACTCTTCTAAAAAAATGTTTTTCAAATTTCATTGTTTAAAATTTTGAATAAACACTTAAAATCTTCTTAAATCTGAAAAAGACTCAAACTTTCAAAAATATTTCTCACCGCTCACATAAAGGGCTTTTTTTACTCATTTTAATATATATATATATATATATATATATATATATATAATATATATAGACCAAAATTTAATATGCATTATCGAGATCAGGAATAGAGCTAGGATAAAATATCAGAAGGAATAAAAATAAATTAGGCCTTTAAATTTAAAAATTAAGAAGGATAAAAACTTTATTTTATTATTATTTAAATTAAAAGAGACCTTAAATATAATTATACCGAAAATAAGATGGACAAATGCCTATCTTAAGTTCTACATGAATCCGTCCCTGGTGGAGGCCAAAATTCTCCATTTCCCCAATTTTTTTACCCTAAAATATCGTTCATTCAATTAATGATGAGAAGGCAAATTAACGTTCAAATGAAAAACGAAGACACATGACAACAGTGTCACTCCAAATACATCAAATTTTTCAAAAATAAAGAAATCATTAAAGATTTGTCCATCGTATAGCAAATATTATGTTCCTTAAAACCCACAAAATTATTTTTTGTTAGAGAAAAATAGCCGCCATCAATTAGCAGATAGTTAATAGCGTATTATATTAGTTAATAATTGATAGTTGGTTGCATTAGTTATTTTGATTAGTTAATTGTATAAAAGTATTTGGTATTTAAACAAGTAAAATGACATATAAGAATATGATTATATTTGATACTTGTTTAATTAATTTGATAATAAAAAATAATTTTTTAATATAACATTATTAAGCATATTTGAAGGATGTATATATTAATTTATTACTTATATAATCACTTTTAATATAATTTAATTAATTATTAAATTTAAATACAAATATAAATGTGAAAGAAAAAAAAGAAAAAAACATATTAATTTACAAATATTAAAATAAAAAAAGTTAAAAATTGTGTTATTTGGAGATTTTTTTATAATTATTAAGGGTAAAATAGTATTTATAACTTTTATGTCAAAACCTCTAATTTCAAAAAAGACTTCTATTAGTAGCTTTTTTTAAATTAGAAGTTTTACCCGAATCCGCTATTCTAATTCGTTATTTACCAAATATCTAAATTGACGGATTTGACTGATCATACATCTAATTTTGACGCAAACCTCTAATTTTAGCTCAAACTGCTATTTATCAAACATAGTCAATATTATGGTACCAAGCTTCTTGTTGGGAAAGTAGTTTATTTTTTGGGTAAACTACTGCAGGGGTCACTTACGTTTAGCGTATGTACAGAGTTAGTCACCACTTTTGAAAAGTGCATATTAGTAGTCCTCTACGTTTTCGATGTGTAAATACTTGGTCACTCCGACGTTAACTCCGTTAGTCCCCTAACGGATTACTGACGTGGCGAAAGTAAAATAAGGATAAATTACAGCAATAGCCATTAAAATTTATCTCATGTACATTTTTTCTCCTCAATTTAAAAAAGTAAACATTATAGTCACTAATAAAAATGTTTCTTTAAATTTCACCCTTAAATTTTTAAAAAATCATTTTTCAATCCTAAAACTTTACAATAAATTAACTTGACTCGAAAAAATTAAATTTTTGGTTTGATGTGAAAATACTTGACTCATAATTTCATAAACTCGACTCAAAAATTCAAAATAAAGTTTGAATTATAAAATAGAAATTCCAATAACTCGACTTGACTCGAAAAAATTAAATTTTTAGGTTTGATGTGAAAATACTCGACTCATAATTTTATAAACTCGGCTCAAAAATTTAAAATAAAGTTTGAATTATAAAATAGAAATTCCAATAACTCAACTTGACTCGAAAAAATTAAATTTTTTGGTTTGATGTGAAAATACTCGACTCATAATTTCATAAACTCGACTCAAAATTCAAAATAAAGTTTGAATTATAAAATAGAAATTCCAATAACTCGACTTGACTCGAAAAAATTAAATTTTTTGGTTTGATGTGAAAATACTCGACTTATAATTTCATAAACTCGACTCAAAAATTCAAAATAAAGTTTGAATTATAAAATAGAAATTCCAATAACTCGACTTGACTCGAAAAAATTAATTTTTTTGGTTTGATGTGAAAAATACTCGACTCATAATTTCATAAACTCGACTCAAAAATTCAAAATAAAGTTTGAATTATAAAATAGAAATTCCAATAACTCGAATTTTTTAGTAGTTAGTGGACTAAATTTTTAAGTTTGAGTTATTAAATAGGAGCAATTTGGGCACCTAAGTTTCAAAGGGTATACTTTGGGCACCTATTTTTCATCTAAGCATTTATAATATTATTGTGTTAATTGATTGTAAAGTTTTAGGATTGAAAAATGAATTTTTAAAAATTTAAGGGTGAAATTATAAAGAAACATTTTTATTAGTGACTATAATGTTTACATTTTTTAATTGAGGAGAAAAAATGTACATGAGATAAATTTTAATGGCTATTGCTGTAATTTATCCTTATTTTACTTTCGCCACGTCAGCAATCCGTTAGGGGACTAACGGAGTTAACGTCGGAGTGACCAAGTATTTACACATCGAAAACGTAGAGGACTACTAATATGCACTTTTCAAAAGTGGTGACTAACTCTGTACAGACATTAAACGTAAGTGACCCCTACAGTAGTTTACCCTTATTTTTTTTATATAAACGAGGGCCTTGTTAAAAATCACCTTATTTATAAGAGAGAGAAAAAATGCCCGAAACAATGTTATTAAAGTAATTTATTATTTTCCAAAACGTTGTTGTCATGGCAGAGCACAACACAACATTGTAGCATTGTTCCCTCACTTGTCTGTGCTGGTGACAATGAATTTAGTATTTAATTTTATCCCATGCATTGCATTCAATATTATTAATAAATACTTTCCTACTATGTTTAATCCCCCCATTTGGAAATCTTTCTCTTCTTTGGTATGAATTAAAACGAATGCAAGCATTTGTATCCAACACAAGATCCAACCGTTTTAGTAAATACGAATTGTAACAACAACAAAAAAAAAATGAGTGAATTGGGTGCTAAACCATTGAGCCTAGTGTTTATTTCTGTCGTGTATTGCATGGGCAATATTAGAATCAAGTTTGAGCAGTATATAAAATCAAATTTAATATCTCATTTGACCCTTCAGATCTAAGTCTGTTGAACCAAATCTCTAGAGAATACTAAAAGCCTCTCACCTACATTTCTCCGTTCAAGCTCCGACGAGCTCTCTCTAGTCGTTCGTGGCATTCGCCGCCCCCACCATTGTCACTATCCCCCATCATCGTCAAAACCCGACCAGCCAACCTCTGTTTATGCCCGTCGTCCGCACAAAAAATGGTGGAAGACCATTCGACTTCACCGACCCCGATCTGCTTCACCGTCAGCCCGTGGTGGACACCGTCACTATTAGTTGGATCGTTGTTGTGTCCCGACCATGCCCTGTTAGCCACTCGCCTTGAATCGTCGCCGTCCGCCGTGAAACGTGAGTTGAAGGTTCGGTGAGAACCCAATCGTCACCCCTCCATTTCTCACTGATTTTGGCCGTCTCAGTCACCGGCGTGATACACTATCAGTGTAGTCGTGCTCAGCGTGTCGTGACGAACAAAACCCCTCCGACCAATCACCTATCTGACACTAGGAGAACCCTCATCGGAGCTTCGTCGCTTCCAATCGTTTCCCTTTCGTTTTGGTTAATTCTGGTAAGATTTCCAGCTTAAATGATGTTTTCAGGCTTGATCGAGTTGTGTAACTCACAAGTTTGGTTTTCCAACAGGAAATGGAACGTTTGGAGTCGTCGGCAATGAATCTGATGTACCGTCGGTGAACTTTTGTAAGTGGTCTGAACCGGCCCAGACCGACCACCTTGGATCGGGCCCGTTCGATTAAATCGGCCCAAAACTAGTCTGGTTCAAGCTCGAGCCCGTGATACCCAAACCAATCGGCCTAATATGTCAAACGCGATCTGAGCCCAACCAAACCAAGCCTAGTTTGGTGCCTGACTCGATCCGTCTGCCTAATCCCGACCCGATACGTCTGCTCGGTCAACCCGAACCCGACCCGGTCAACCTATGTCAACTCGTTCGAGTCAACTCAGTCTGAGTCAGTCGAGTCAACTTAGTTGATTTATGCTCGTTGACTGCTGACGTCAGCGTTGGCCTGCTGACATCAGTGTTGACTCTGACCTCGTTGACCGTTGACCTGATGATGTCAACGTTGACCAAAAAGTCAACTTTTCTGAAAACTCCTGTTTTATGTTTTTTGACATCCTGGGTCCGTTTTTGAAGCCCGTTTCACTAAATTATGACCCGAAAGCCTCTGAACCCGACTTTGAACCCGAACTTGTATATGTATTTAATTATTCAGTTAAAGGTATTATGAATAAGAACTGAAATGAGAATTTTGTGTGATTGAAGGTACTCACAGTACGAATTGTTGAGGGACATCAAATCCGGGTTTAAGAGTGTGTGAATGTCATTTTCAAGGATCAATCGATATAACAATGATTTAAGGTAATACATTACTACCTCTTGTATGCTTTATGAACATGTTGGTATTTGTTAATGCATGCATAAGAATGATGATGAGTACTGTTAAATCTGCTCAAGTCAAATCGGATATGAAAATGAGTATGATAATCTAGAAAAGATTGCAATGCTCGAATGAGAAGATTAATAAATTAGAAGTATATAGAGTTCAATAAGTAATTAATAAGGCAACTAATCTCCAAATTCGATTATTAGTGTCAAATGATTAAATGTGAAAAATATTTGGATATGAAATTACAAAAATGCCCTTAAGGTATGAGAATGACTAAAATACCCTTGGAATTGGAAGCGATATAGAAATCTACACTATATATGGTAAAAACAACCTGATTTATCTGAAAACCTCGAACTACTTGGATAGTTATGGTAACAAGATTTAAACCTTTGAGATTGAAAGGTGTTAGGTTTCCTTGATTTTGGAATGAATCTCTGAATATAGATTTACGGGAAACGACTAAAACTATTGGAAATATTGTTATGGTTAAATTAATCGAAATGATCGTATTGACCAAAAAGGTTGAAGTATCCTCAGACACTGAGGTTTGCAAATTAACTGGAACGATGAATAAACGTTTGAGTTCTGAAATTGAATGACATGGTTGGAGGTACCGAAATTTACGTGAATGGCTGAAACACCCACGAGTACTTAAATGATTAAAATACTACATATGGTTCAATTGACAGGAATGATGTATATCTCGAGCTTTAAAATGACTGAAATACCCCTTTGACTGGAATAAATGAATTGCTTCTGATAAAATTCTGAAAATGCCAATAAGCTAAAAATGACTTAAATGCCCCTAAGGGTTGAAGCATGACTCACATACGTCAATCACTCTTGATATTAATATAAGGTTGGAAGTTTTTCCGCATAGAATATAAGTTTGACTACTCTGTGACAAGTCCTATGGTGAAATATGAAAGCAACCGTTCAGATATACGATATAGCTGGATGCATTGGAGGGGTTGGTTAGTACTACAATGTTGGATTATGTTAGTTCGAATGGTTTGGAGGCTCGAAAAACTTCTAGAAATCGTAAATATTGTAAATCGTCATATTATCATTATTAGGCTAAATTACAAAATCACTCCTAATAGTTAAATGACCAAAATGTCCTCGTTGGCCAAAGTAATCAAAATAGCCCTGAATGTATCTGATATCGTGAAAGATCTTGACATAGAAATATTTAAATGCATGGTTGGAAACCTGATGAGCAAATATAATTTCTTGAGCGACTGTTTATGCCTCGTTGGTATAAATTACCAAAACGCACATGTATGATAAAATGATCATAATGCTCTTGTAGGCTTAAATGACTGAATCACTCATGATATATCTGAACTCTCTAAGACCTTGATGTATTAATTCCTGAATATCTAGTTTGAACCATAAGTACGAACCTCTTTTTAATAGGGATCTCGTTTTTAAAATTTGTCCAAACTGTCAAAAATTTAATGTGTCTCCTTCCGTAAATACCGAGTATCTTCAAGAAATAAACTGTTCCATCTAGTGTGTTCCATGTGTGCTACATTCAGCTGAATGTGTTGTGTGATTATTACATGTTAGTAAATAATCTAATGACTTAATTATGAACTATGATATGCTTGATGAAATGATGAATTGGATATATTATAACATTTTTTGCCTACCCGTTGTAAGTCCGCTTGATATGTATACTTAATATATGATTGTGCTATGTGGTTATTTGATCTGTGATAATATTGTCTGTCTGCCTGATGTAAGTAATTGTATAATCTGTTAGCTTGACCTAAAATGGTACACTCTGTTTGCATGATGAATGATGATATCGTCTGCTCAATGGTATGCCCATATATGCGTTTAAAGAGCATGGACTTCTGTTTCTGATGCCTTAAATGGAATATGTCTGCCATATGTATTTTGTTACTCTTGTCTGAAATCTGAATACCGATTGTTATTTGGGGTATACTGTTGGGTTATGTATGAAGTATTTGTTGGTACACCCCTGATCAAGTTGGTAAGTCATTTTGGACTCAAGGTCTCCTCTTGAGTAGATTCCGATGCTTTAGCACAAGTAAATCCTCATGGACCTAAGGCAGCCCCTTAGGTGGCACCTATACCCATCGGGCCTAGGGTAAGTCCTTATGGATGTAGTTCTAGAGGACTATATATTTGAAGTAAGGTTGGAGGGTAGTTACTAGTAAACCCTTGCATGTACTTAAACATTTGCATTGAATTGTTATGTGTTCTTATGATATGATTGATATGTATTTATGCATGTTTGATCTGCACTTATTGGAACACACTAGACACTAAACTCTTTGTTTTCAACTACGTAATTTATCAGCTTGTATAATTCTCGTTTGTTACTCGATGTTTGAATAAAGAACAAGTACCATTATTCTCAAGTGTAATGTTGCCCCGAAATAGCGAAAAGAAAATAGAGACTGTTACTACTTGGAACATCATGAAAATGTTATGCCTACCATATATCTGCATGAGCTTATAACATCTTTTGGTAGTTCTGTATTACTGAGCTTTTTCAAGCTCACGTTATTTTTACCATCGCAGGTTAACAGAATATATCAATGGTATAATGTTTGACATCAGTATTCGGAGTTCTCTCGGCATTGCCTCTGAAGTACGATACTGCATAGTTAGTGGGCATGTATGGCATGTATTGTTTTATGATAGTGTCTGTAAAACACTTTTTGAAGTTTTTGTTATGTGTTTAAATGACTTTCTGAAATGGTATTTTAAACAGAAGTTGATTTTACAGTTTAATAAGTGTTTGAGGAAAAAAGTTTTTATGTGTATTTTTTATTGTGGGTCGCTCTTGTGACCCTAATGTGACTTCCTAGGATTCGTTGTAACGCATAGGCGAGTCTAGGGGGTTACACGAATAAATAGATTAAAAATATCTATCTGATCCGAACGGCTTGAGTAGTTTTTAGGTTATAGGATTGATTTTGTTAGTTATTTCGATCGCTGAACTTTTAAATTTTACAAAATGGTCATTAAATTTATTGAATCATTATAAAATGATTATTAAACATTATAAAATGGTGTGACAATTTGATTAATTTATTGATCATTTTGTAACAGTTCGATAAAATCTGATAACAATTTTATAACATGTCGATAAAATCTAATAACCATTTTATAACAATTTGAAAGATTTAATGACCTCTAATATGATTTACCCTTTATTATAAAAGATGCATAAGCAAGAATTAGGAAACAACAATCACTCCATAATTAGGAGCGAATATATCTCTATCAATTAAATCACAAATTATTATAAAAATATATTATAAGAAAATATTTCATGCACCAATAATAAAAAAACATGTTTTCAACCAATGAATTTAAGTTAAGGTTTAGGGGTTTAGTTTAAAAGTTTGGTTTTAGAAGTTTAAGTAGTAGGGTTTAGAAATTATTATTTATAATTATAATTTAAATTTTAGAGTTTACAATTTTAAGGCTATAGTTTAAGATTTTAATTTTTAAATTAAAATTAGTCATACTTTTTGAAAAAATTGCATTGTTATTGTATAGAATAATTACTCAAACATTATTACAGGTGATCAATTAAAAATCCAAAAAGGATAAACATATAGTAAATGTTCATTCATGTATTTTTACTGATTTTTGTCTCGTTATTTAGAAAGGGGCAAAAGAAGAATCACTTGCCTTTATCATTTCACATTTCATTTACTTCATATGAAATGGCAAATCAAAATATACCAAAAATACATTTTTAGTAATATATATGTCGTCATACAGTTCATGTTTAAAGTGTAAGACGATATAAAAAATATATTTGGATACAGTTTGTTCAATTATTTAAAGGAAAAATAAAGTTTGTGTTCAAGTATGCAAACTCAAGAACTCGTAGAGTAGTCCCAGTGGTAAAAGATAATGTATTTCATCCATGTGACTTGAGTTCGAACATTATGTGTGCACAATGTGTGTTCGTTATTAAAGGGCTAAAAATTTAAACAAATATTATCTTATAATTACACCAATATATTAAAAATAATATGCAAACTCAATGCTTATTTGTGAAGGCATGGTCACATAATAAAAATATATCAATGCAGCCATTGGAGTGTGCCTATGGTCATAAACATGATGATATCAACCTCTTCCCTACAAATATTAATACTTGACAACTCAAATTTGTAGTTTTTAGAAATAGATTATTAAAAACGTTTGAGTGTTTTTCTTACTAAAAAACAAACATCCCCAGAAACTCTCTCTATATACATATAGGTAAAAGGACCTCCTAGCTCCTTCTCAATTTCGAAACTGGACAAATTCATCCATTTAAAATAAAATAAAAATAATTTAATTCCTGTCAATTTCAAAAGTAATTAAAAATATTCAATCATGACATTATTTTTGTCCGTCAATTTTTACATGGTTTTGGTTGACATATTAACGTAAACCCTCAACATTTACACAAGACAAATTGGTCATGGTTCGAAAAAACCAACATATTTAGCCCTTTAAGTTTAACGTTTATGGAGTATGTAAATTGTGTGTTGAAATTTTTAAAATTAAGATAAAATTGAAATTGTACATAAATGTTGAAGGCTTAATTTGTTTTATGTCAATCAAAATGACATAAAATAAAGAGAAATCATTAATGTCACTTAACTACTCCCTTTGGAAATTAATATAGACTAAATTGTTTTTATTTTTTAAGAATAATCAATTTGTTCAATTTTAATATTACAAATGACCCAATAATCATTTTTACCTTTTAAAAAAACAAAACAAAAGAACATATTAAATTATAAATAAAATTACATTTGAGTCGCTCAATTTTTAAAATTTATACTTAAATCCTTCAATTATTTTATTAAAAAGTAAAAAACCAACATTCCCATTCGGTCCTTCAGGCTGTCTGGTTGCACAGTTTTGAACGTTCAAGGTTGAGAGCAGAAGTCGCTGCAAAGCTTTTAACACATGTCACCAACCCAACGCAGCAGACCAGCGGTTCTCGCGGACTCGTGTAATTAGAGAGACAGAAAACAACAAAACAAAAGCAAATGTTTGTTTGTAAGTAGTCCCACTTTGTGAAAATCTCCACTTCCCTCCGGGAAAAATAAATAAAAAGGAACAGAGAGGGAGAGAAGAAAAAGGAAAGATGAAAACTTTTCCATATATAGCTATGTTAAGTTTCAGATGCCCCTTTTTCTGGGTCTTAAAAAGAATCCCAAAAAAAGAAAAAAGTTTTTATCTTTGAGGGGTCAAGATTATGGAGTAAAGTACAGGGCTTTAATGTTTTAGAAACCACTACAACTTTGTATTTGTTTGTTTTGCTTTCTGTTTATCACATTGTTGTTTGGTTTGGTTTAGTTTGAGTTATTTGCTTGTTTTGAGAGTGTTCATGGCTGATGCTAATGCCCTTAAACATGATTCCTTGAGGTATGTATTTGTTTTACTTCATGTTTTCTCATTTGGGTATTTCTTTAAAACGTTATTTTTGTTTTCCTAATGTTTGTTGAATGCTTGCATATTGTTTGTGTTTGTGTTTCTTTAAAAAGTTTGTTCCTTTTTGTAATGTTCATCAATGGATGTCATCAGAAGAGTTATTCTTCTCTTTTCATTACATGTTTGTTGAGTGGTAGCCATTGTCTTGTTCCATTTTGCATTTACTAGAGCTTTTCTTTTACCATTTTCCCATTTGTGCTGTTTATGAGGAGATTGGTTTTTGATGCTATTTATGTTGTGATTTCTAGTTTCTGCATAATAATTTTGGCACTTGTGAGTTTCAGCTTATCAATTTTGAGCATTCTCTACAAATACCACATTTGATAGACTAGTGTTTTTGTTTATTTTCTGCAAATCCTTTCTCTTTTGGATTAAATCTGGTTTAGAGCTACTTTTCTTTTGAGCATTTCGAGTTTTTCATAGGTATGGTGATGATTTCCATGTTGGCTTTTGTGTTCTTTTGTGTCATCCTAAAGAATTCTTTGGTTTTGACTGGTTATCGATTTGTTATCGTCGTTGGTGTCTTTCAGTGAGAGCACCATGGATTCCGACGATATCCTGGATAAGAACACAGAAGGTGGGGTTGTTCGAGCAAAACATAGAAGACAAGGGAAAATGCTTTCTACATATTCATCTGCCCAAGGTATTGCATTTGTGGCCTATCTGATTCATGTGTGGTGCATGTGTTTCTCTAGTGCAAGCTCTTACCAGTCTTTCTTTCTTATTCTATTTAAGAATTGAGGGCACTGGATACGGAAGACGAGGAAAATGATGGATTATCTCCTACAGGAGTTATAGAAGCCTGCTTAGAATTAGGCTCGGAATCCGATATAACTTCTCCCGATGACAGCCCCAAGGCAGAAGTTCTTCGTTCACATCAATCAGCTCTTTCTAACTGGAGAAAATTCTTCAAATTATTGAAAAGAAAATCGGCCAAGCGCTTATATACCTTCCCTACATTTTCTGTACCTAATCTATCAAGAAAGAACAGGAGCAAGAAGGAGAGTCCTATGCTGAGAAAGTTGTACAACTTCAAGTCTTCTTTAGAGGACTTCAGTCTATCTCAGCTCCAAGCTGCAACCGACAATTTTAACCGAGGTACGCAATTATTTCAAGGCTATTAGCACTTGCAAAATATGAAGCCATGTAAGGATGCTTAATGATACTGTTAGGATAGTACAATGACATTGATTTAATGATGTAGATTAATGTAAGGGTATTATTTCTTGTAGAGAACATAATTGGAAGGGGTGGTTATGCTGAAGTCTACAAGGGTCGGTTGAAGAACGGAAATCTCATAGCTATAAAGCGGGTGATAAAAGGGACACCAGATGAGAGGACGGTAGGTTTCCTATCAGAGCTTGGCATTATAGCCCATGTAAAACATCCGAACACCGCCAAGTTGATAGGATGTTGCATTGAGGGAGGAATGCATCTTGTCTTTCAGTTATCTCCATTGGGAAGTTTGTCATCAGCTCTTCATGGTTTGTTCCTAATCTGCATTGTTTTTCTCGAGTTGTCATGATAAGTTTTTGATGCTCTTGAGTCTTTAACATTATCCAGATTCAAAAGGTACACTAGATTGGCGTAAAAGGTATAAGATTGCTTTGGGTACAGCAGATGGCCTCACATACCTTCACGAGACTTGTGAAAGGCGGATTATTCATAGAGATATCAAGGCTGATAATGTTCTTCTTACAGAAAACTTTGAGCCTCAGGTAGCATGCATCTGTATTTTTCATGATAAAAGGAAATCATGAAACTGACGTGCCGAGAAAAAAAAAGAGAATGCATTTCCTTGTAAAGTGCTAGAACTGCTATTCTGTAAGCCGGGTGCTTACGGTTATCTATGTCAACTAGGTGCTAATTTTTTTCCCAGAGATCCATCCATGCATACTTCAACTTTCCGTATCTATTGACTATTGCCGTTACCTTTGTTCATTTTATTTTGTATAACATAATTTACCATTCACCTGCCACATCGAAAGAAAAGAAACCGGGTCAGTGTAATTGACAATAGCTATGTACTATGCTTTGTAATTTTTCAAACCATAAAGAAGCCTATTTAATAAACCAATGATAGTTCGTTTTCGTTTCCCTGGTGATTGGCCAAATTGTGTTGCATCCTAGATTATGATTGTAATACCCTAATACTCGTGTTAAGCTTAATCACAATGTGAGCCTTATAAGGTATTAGCTTTGTGCGAGCTTTAAAGGCGTACATTTGGAAACTTAAATCGTGCCTTAAATGAGGAGGTTGAAGCATATGCGGGATACGTGTTGCTTCCTTTGTGCCCACTCTGATGGTGGCTGCAGTTATGGTGAAAATCTTAGACTATTATGTGTCATGTTTAAGTTATAAAAATAATGTAGTCTGTCTCTATATCCTTCCATGAAGTTTGCATGGGTCTCGTGCTGTGCTTTATAAGAACTAATATCACAACCTTTTCTGTCGGAGAATTATATGCGTTAGTTTGTTTCTAATGGGTGCCTTGAATATACTATCATAATTTTTTTGTCGACATATATAGGCAAGATCTACCAATAATAGTGCTGCTATATCTGTCCATTTCTTTTTGGAATTTTACGACATTTATTTTATAAAGAATGCCAACTAGCTAATAGCATTTGTGTTTGATTTCCTTGATCTGTTTAATCTATTGATTATGTAAGCAAATTTGTCTTCCAGATTTGCGATTTTGGTCTCGCCAAGTGGCTACCTAGACAGTGGACTCACTACAACGTATCAAAGTTTGAAGGCACTTTCGGGTTCGTAATCTTTATCGAGTTAATAAATACATCTGTTGTAATGCTGACACATTTATTTTGTCGAGGTGCAGCTACTTTGCACCCGAATACTTCATGCATGGCATAGTCGACGAGAAAACTGATGTCTATGCATTTGGAGTTCTGCTTTTGGAGCTCTTAACAGGAAGGAAAGCCATAGATGATCAACAACAAAATCTTGTAATATGGGTACATTTCTTCACAAATGAATTCGATCACTCCAACCGCACCAGAATTGTATAGGCTCCTTACCTTTTATAATGTTTGTAGGCAAAGCCTCTTCTCGATGAGAATGATATTACAGAGCTCTTAGATCCTTTCCTCGGTGACGATTATGATGCAGATGAGGTTGATCGCATGGCTCTGACTGCCTCATTGTGCATTGAGCAGTCTCCTATTCTTCGTCCTCAAATGAGTCAGGTGGGGATTACTTTTACAAGTGCTTGAATGTTTGTTGATGCACACTGGAAAGAAATTAGAGAAAACAAAGTAAGATTAGGAAATAGAAAATTGCTAATTCTGATACGAGATCCCATTTAGCTCTTTTGAAAGTCCCACCGGTTTGTTTCATTAGGAAAGAGAGTACTTTCATAAAGTTAAATCATTTATTCATTATGGAAAGCTACTCCGGTGCTTCATTTATTTCAACATGCTGATATCGTTTGATTTCATGATGCCATAATATGTTTGAGTTGCATGTTTGTCCATTTTCATGCTAGAATTAAGCTCGAGGATAGCAGTTGTGGCATCCATTTCTTTTGTTGTTCCTCGTAGTTTCTCCGCACCATCTTTGATGAAGATGATTTATTTTCTTTAGGACATCCCTGCTGAAACCTAATAAATATAGCATCAAGAAGTTCTAAACCACAAGCAACTATATATACAAACATTTAGAAATACTTTTCTGTCCGCCTTACTATTAATGGCGAATGATTATTTAACTTTTGATTCACTGGTTTGCTTTTCGTGTTCGAAGATTGGATTCAAAAAACAAAAGGTGGAATCTGGATATGTTCACATTTTAAGTTAACTTATGTTGTTTATTGCAGGTTGTGGTACTGCTGAGGGGTGATGAATATGTAGCAGAATGTTATAAAGAATCCCAAAATCAAACCCACCATAGAACATACTCAAACGAGCTCTGTGACGCGCAAGAATACAACTCGACGAAACTGAACAATATCAATCAGCTTCGGGATATTGCTTTAGGTTCTTAAAAAGCTGGTTATAACTTTGTTTCGAAACCAGAGACGAATTATTACCAAAAACCAAAACTTAGGGTCTTTTGAGCATGAAGGTTTGCTTCAAATCTCATGAAACTGAAAAGAAACAACAATTTGATGCTGTGTTTCATGACATTTGGAGGCATGGGGTTCTTCCAAATTTCATGTGAAAAACAGTTTATCAAAATCAAATTTGTGTCTTCCTTTGGTTTGTGTATCCAAATTACTTTGTCCTGGGTTGTAATGTATATATATATGGTTTGAACTGAACTTTAAAGAAATTGAATATAATACACCGGCGAGCATCTTAGATTTAGGGGTTATTGACTTAATTTAGGGTTTAAGATAAATGTTAAGTTTATGTCTTTAGGATTTAAGGGTTGTGGTTAGAATTTAGGGTTTATAGGCTAAAACTTAAATCTTTAATATATTATTTTAAACTTCAAATTTTAACCCTAATTTTTAAAATATCTATAAATCCTAAAAGTTTTTACAAGTACTTTATGTTTAGGGTTTATAGATTTAGTTTAGGTTTAAGGTTTTAGAATTTAAGAGTCATAGTTAGAAGTTAAGTTTTTAGATCTTTAAACCTAAATACCTTAAATTGAATTCATAAACCCTACAACTAAGGTACTCATAAAAAAATTTAATTTACGGCATCAATGTATTGGATATATATGGTAAACCATATTTCTTAAATTTTAAGTATTAATTTTAAATTTTAAACCATGAAGCCTAAAATCTAAATCCTACCACATGAATTCTTATTTGTGAAAATTTTGTTTTTCACGCTAGTATATAGGACGATAATCCATCTCTATATAGGATTTATATCCAAAACACAGGCGATGAAAACTTTTAGTTTCCATAAGTGCCTTAGTTTTAGGGTTTGAAGGCTTAATTTAGGGTGTGAGGTTTAGGGGTGTGTAGGAGTTTAGAATTTACGGGTAGTGAGGTAGTGGTTAGAATTTAAGGATTTGGGTTAGGATTTAGAGGTTAGGGTTTAGATTTTAAGGTAATATGTTACACTCACTAAATTTTAAACTACTAAACCTAAACCCCTAAACTTACACCCTAAATTAATCCTTAACCCCTAAAACCAAGGCGTTTGTGGAAATTTTTAATGTCCACCGTCAGTGTATCAAATAATTATTTAATATATATTTGAATTTATATCCAATACACTAGCGGTGGAAACAACAAATTTCCACAAGCGTCTTAGTTTTAGGATTTAGAGACTTAGTTTAAGGTGTAGTGTTTAAGGGTTTAGGTGTATGAGGTTAGAATTTAGGGGTAATGGTTAGAATTTAGGGGTTAGGGTTATAATTTATAGCTTAAAGGTTAGGGTTTAAGTTTTAGTGTAATATATTGAGGATTTAAGTTTTAATCTATAAACCTAAATTCTAACCCTAAATTTTGAATTATATTTATAATCTTTAAATTCTAAACTATTAAACCCAAATTCTTAAGCCATACACCCTAAACCCAAAAATTAAGACGCTGATGAATAATTATCCCTCTCTCTCCATATAGGTTTTTTCTTAAGGTTGTCTTTTCTTGACCAAGTTTACAACAGGGATTTTACTTATCTGGTGTATTGAGTTAAATCAAGCAAGGATTATCCATTAAGATACTTTTGGTAACTAATGGAAGGAAACAAGGAAAGAAGGGGGGAAATAATTGAAAACTAAACTATGGGGAATTAAGTAAACCAGTATGAAATATTCGATTATTATCTTGTTTTACCAAATTTAACAATTGGATTGATTCTTAAGTTTTAGTTTTAAAAAAAGGGTTAATGTAATATTAAGTCCTTGAATATTCTAATTTGGTTCATTAACTTGTTTTTATTTATAGTTTTGGAATTTTATAATTCTTTTTCAACATGATTGCTGAATTTGGATTTTTAATCGTTTTGATAATATGATATTTTAAGATTGTATTACTTCAGTATTCAATATATATATATGGATGGATTAGGATTCACTAAAAACAAAGAGTTATATATTGATTTATGATTATTGGATAGTTGATTTTTTTATTTCTTTTTTCATAAAAATATCGACATTGTTTGACAATTAACGGACATCTAATAGCTCATAGCGGATTACATTAGCTGATTGCATTAGCTGATTTAACTAGCAAATTGTATTAGTTGATTGTATAAAAGTGTTTGGTAAAATTAACTAATAGTCGATAGCTGTTTGATTACTCAAATAAGTAAAATGCCATATAAGAACATGATTATATTTGATATTTGTTTGAATAGTTTATTAGTTATCAAATTTTTGTATCTATCAATATTAATTAGATTATGAGAATTGATTTTTTAATATAACATTATTAAGCATATTTGAAGTATTTATATATTAATTTATTATTTATATGATTATTTTCAATACAATTTAATTAACTATTAAATTTAAATACAAATAAAAATTGAGAAAGAAAAATATTAGTTTACAAATATCACAACGTAAATACATGAAGGTGAAGAATTAAAATAAAAAAAAGTTAAATTTAGGTTACTTGAAGATTTTCGATAATTGTTGAGGGTAAAAGAGTCTATATAACTTTTATGTCAAAATATCTAATCTAAAAATTTGTAGCTTTTTAAAAATTAGAGGTATTACCCCAATTTACTATTTCAATCCGCTATTCACCAAACATTCAAACTAACAAATTTGACCGGTTAAACCTCTAACATTAGCTCAAATCGTTATTTACCAAACATGACCATTATATTTTTAACTTTTAACCTCAACCATCAATTTACACTAATCAAGTGGTCTAAAATCAATGTATAAATAAAAAAGTTGTATTAAAGAAAGTAGATTATGACAAGTCACAGTCTCATAATGTTAAAAGAATTTAAATTATGACATACACAATCTTATAATATCATGTTATTAAAATTAAATGAATTTAATAAATAATTTCAGTAAAAAAATAGATAATATTCGATTTAAAAGATCCAAGTTCAATTATTTTTATCTGCAATGTGTGTGTTTTATCAAAGGATTAAGAATATGTATAAACATATATTATCTTGTAATCACCTTTAGATTATTAAAAAAACAAGAATTAAATTTAAAATTTCAAATCTAGAGATTAAATGTTACTTTATTTCTTTTAAAAATATATACAAATTGTCAGATATTACATTGACAATAATATCAAACAAATTATTATTTAATCGTTATAAGATATAACAACAACAATTTTAACCATTTTAAAGTTCAATAAATAATCTATTATTGAATAAACAAGTCAATGGTTTCAAATAAAACAACCAAAATTCCATTATAATACACAAAAACCCTCGAAAACCATGAGGGAAAAATGCAAGAAAACAAAGAAGCGAAACACAAGTCGAAAATGAGACGTGAGGTGAAGGTGTGATGGAGGTTACGGAACTCACACGTCAAGTTAGCATAATCTCTTTCAACTGCAACTGGTTTGGTTTGGTTTGGCAGTTTTATTTTATTTTTGAAGTATTATTTTAAGGGTAATTATCGGTGACAAAACTCCTTAATATTCACGCGCGCTTTAATTTGAAGGTTTAAAGTTTAATTTAGGGTGATTTAAAATTTTAAGGTTTTGATTAGAATTTATAGCTTGTAAGTTAAAACTAAACCCTAAATTCTAATAATTATTTCTAAACTTTAAACTTTTAAATTTAATACTCTAAACCGAATCTTTAACCCTTAAAATTAATATATTTATAAAAAAAATTAGTTTTTACCGACAGTATATTAATATAATATTTTATTTTATTTTAATTATAATATTTATTTTTTATGTATTTAATTTTGTAATTTCAAAGTGTACGGTCGGCAACTGTGCAAATCTATAATACGCCCCCCGGGTTTTGTGGTTCGGCATCTCGCTTTGAGATATTCTCCTCCCCTGTCGTAACGTAACCTATCAACCCCCTCTTCTTTCTTTTATTTTCCCTGTTGCCCCCATACTTACTTTCCTTCTCTTTTCACTTCACTCCTTTTCGTTGCTACTAATAATTTCATTTTACATTTTCAAGAACATAAGGCTTTACTACATTTGCCACCAAACATTAAAGATATGCCAATGTCAACTTCAGATCCGTTCGAGTTTTATTAACCGTAAATTTATGTATATACAAAATTTCTATATAGATGTATTTTGATAATAATTAATTTTATTGATTCGTTTCAAATATATTGTTATTATCGATTATCTGTTTGTGTGTTATAACGGTTGATTCTAGTCGTTATTAGTTCATGAGTTGAAATACTTAATTCTAATCTTAAGTATATGAATATTTTGAACCCAAGTGATCCAGTAAAAAAGAGAGGATGTCCATCCTAAGAGATTCGTGTTTAATCGATTTTATCTGTAAAGTGCGCGTGCATTATAAAAAAATAAAAGAAAAAAAATATCAACAAATATATATATTGATTTTTAACAATATATTAATTAATTTTACACAAATATATATTGGTTATTGATGGTAATTAAAAGAATACTAATAGATGATTTTTGGCTGATTAGATATTTAATAATAATTTCCTTTTGTGTTCACCGATAAAAAAATATTTCCATGCTTTTAAATATGTCCAATGTATATATCAAAAAAGCATTAATTCCAATGATACATATATTAATTATATAAATATTAATAATTAAAATTTTAATTAATTATTAATTAATTTAGTGGAACTAGCACTTAAATTTTTTAAATAAGATTAAGAAAAGGACTCCATGGAACACTTCCAAAACTCAAATATAATAAATGATCTGAATGTTATAATAGATTATTACGAGTAATTAATCTGAATTAGTCAACCAATAAATTAAATATAGTAATTATAAAAAAAAGAAATTAATAATTTAAATAATAAAAATCTTAAACAATGGAAGTTCAAAAAAAGCGACTGAAATTAGCAGGTAAGCTATGTTCAACCAAATCCTTTTGACTAGACAAGGACTCCATCGAACACTTCCAAAACTCAACAGGGACTGGCCTGCAATTCTTCCATTATTGATTAACATTTAGCGAGGGAACCCAAGAACCGTGTCTTCTCCTCCTTCGTATTCCCTTCCTCTCTGTTAAAAAGGTCAAACCCAACCACCGCCCAAAAAAAAGAGAAAAAGAAGTTTCCATTAACGGCGATCCTCCGACATTGAAGAGCTGCCGTTTTGTTATTTTTACCTCTTATGCTATTGCCGATCGCCTCTTTATATCCCGGTAACGCCCCGGTGGCCGGAAAAGGAAATCGGATTGTTTCTTTACTATGAAGAGCAACGCCAACATCGGAAACAATAAAGGCTCAAATATTGGTAATAATAATCGCTTTTTGCCGAATTCTTTGAGATTCATTTCTTCCTGCCTGAAAACAGCCTCCTCCGGTGTCCGCTCAGCTAGTGCCTCCGTCGCCGCTTCTATTGCTGGAGGTTCTCAGGAACACCCAAAAGATCAGGTCTCTTTTTTTTTCCCTTTGATTTATTTTTTGAAAAAAATTAAGCTTTTCTTAGAAACAAATTGAAGAGAAATTAAATGTGATTTTTTTAGTATTTCCTTTTTTAAAAAATAAAGTAAAAAATTACTTCTTAGGGCTTAATTAAGTGAATGTTGTAAATTGTAATGTACAGCTAAAAATTTATTTCTTATAAAATTTTATCATTGAACTTATTTTTTTTGTCGTTAATGTTTGCTGAAATTCAAACTTGATTGTTGAAAATGATCTTTTTTATTCAAAGGACTAACTTCAGATGCAGAGGAATCTTTCTCTTTTTTCTTTAAAAAGAAAAATATATATATAGATGATATTTGTCGCTTTAGTGGCCATTGAATGGACATTTGCATTATTTCTCTGAAAATCATTTTAATTAATTTAATGAATGGAGAGTCAGCCGATTTAGTGTTCTAATTTAGATTAATTTTCTTTTTCACTCTGACCAAACCAATATTTAGATGATATTGTCTTGAGGAATTAAGGAAAGAGGTGCTTATTTGGGTTTGTTATTTGATAAGTTGATGCTGTAATGATGTAAATCATCCAGGACTTAGATGCCATTATTCTGATAGTAAGATAATTTTATTGAACCGTTTGCTTTATACATTTCCAGGTATAATTTGTAAAAAAATATTAGGTTGTAAATCCTGAAATGATGACTCTTGGATAGTGGAGAGTGTAGTTTTTTTGTGTGAGAACAACACTATTGATTTTTGGACATAATTATAGAGGCAGTTTATTTAATGTTTTGCGGTGTGACAATGATTTGATTCTTTTTTGCTCTTTCTATTACAGGCCGTTGTGTTCTATTCATTCTAATAATGCTCTGATTTAAGTTCCTTTAAGGTCAAAATTGCCAAAATGGAAACTGAACTGCTTAATGCCATTGTATTGTATGCAAGGCGTTTTTATGAGACTATTTCATTGTAAGGATGAGGCAAAAGTTTACCCCTTATCCTAAGTAGGTGGGGGTGAATCTGAGAATTGAGATGCAGATATAGATTTACCTGTGTCACATTGTTTGACATGGTTTTTTGTTGTGGTCTTCCTTGACAGGTTGTGTAACACGTATGTGCATTTTCCTTGAAACTTCTTGTTACTCTATCTGATATTTCATTGGTTTTTTGTTTTTGTTTTTTGTTTTGAAAATGCTATTTCGTTGGGTTTCTTTTGTGAAACAGGTGCTATGGGCTTCCTTTGACAGACTAGAGTTTGGCCCCTTATCTTTTAAAAGGGTTCTCTTACTTGGATACTCCAATGGCTTTCAAGTTCTTGATGTTGAAGATGCCTCTAATGTCAGTGAACTTGTTTCAAGGCGTGATGATCCAGCTACATTTTTACAAATGCAGCCACTCCCTGAAATGTCTGAGGGTCATGAAGGATTTAGAGCATCACATCCTTTACTTCTGGTTGTTGCTGATGAGTCAAAGGTCTCAGGTTTGATGCTTACCGGAAGAGATGGTTTTGAGGAGCTTAAAACTGAAAATGCTCCTCTCTCTCCTACTGCTGTTCGATTCTATTCGCTAAGGTCTCATAATTATGTTCATGTATTGAGATTCCGATCAACTGTATTTATGGTTAGATGCAGTCCTCGAATAGTTGCTGTGGGGCTTGCAACACAAGTAAGATTTATCCCCTTTTTTTGAAACTTAGTTTTAGAACTAGTACTTTTACATTTTTCATAAACAAGTCCGAAGATTGAGCTATTTTTATTCCATGTTTTCATTTGCTGGGATGCTTAGTTCATTGAAAAACTTAAGAATGATCGGATTGGATGGTTCCAGGAATGCTTGTGTTTTATAAAGACGTTTTTTTATGATCGCTTTTTACTGTAGAACATTTGTTATATCATTTTATTTGATCAATTATTTAGTTGGAGCCAAATGATTTAAACCATGCATTCTTTCATTGGCTGGCAGATATACTGCTTCGATGCTCTCACTCTTGAAAATAAATTTAGTGTCCTCACCTATCCTGTCCCTCAAGCAGGAGGCCAAGGAATGCTTGGGATTAATATAGGATATGGTCCCATGGCAGTGGGTCCCAGGTGGTTAGCTTATGCTTCAAACAATCCGTTGCAGTCAAATACAGGTCGCCTGAGTCCACAGAACCTGACTCCATCTCCTGGTGTTAGTCCATCAACTTCTCCTAGTAGTGGGAGTCTTATGGCTCGATATGCCATGGAATCTAGTAAGCAATTAGCTGCTGGGTTAATCAATCTGGGTGACATGGGCTACAAAACTTTGTCAAAATACTATCAAGATTTTATTCCCGACGGTTCTGGTTCTCCCATGTCTTCAAATTCAGGCCGGAAAGTTGGTCGGGGTGCATTACATTCTGCAGAAATCGATATTGCTGGAACGGTTAGTACTTGATGTATTTGAGAAGCAAACCTTAGACCTACGTTAGAGTGCCTGACAGTAATACATATGACCGTTACACATTAATTCCACCTTGATGTGGAAAGCTACTATTCATATCTTTGCCTATAATGCTTGAACTTTTAGTTATCAACTATGAAAATTTCGAGTGTAATTTTAGGGTTTTTCTTTATATGTGGTCCATTGCAGGTGGTTGTCAAAGATTTTGTTTCCAGAGCTGTTGTATCACAGTTCAGGGCCCATACTAGTCCAATTTCTGCTCTATGCTTTGATCCAAGTGGGACTCTTTTAGTTACAGCCTCAATACATGGGAACAATATAAATATTTTTAGGATCATGCCATCTTCAACAAAAAAAGGATCTGGCACTCAAAGCTATGATTGGAGTTCTTCACATGTGCACCTTTATAAGCTCCATCGTGGGATGACATCAGCTGTATGTTACTGTATTCTCTACTCTTTTAAAAAAATTATATATCTATCATCTATATACATATATAATTTTTTTTTCTTTTTGTTTTGTTTTGTAGGTGATCCAAGATATTTGCTTTAGTGCTTTCAGCCAGTGGATTGCCATTGTTTCATCTAGGGGTACTTGCCATATTTTTGTTCTTTCACCGTTTGGTGGTGAGAATGTACTCCAAATACGGAATTCTCATGTTGATGGGCCTATCTTATCACCAGTTGTATCTTTCCCTTGGTGGTCCACTCCATCTTTCTCGAGAAACTATCAAACATTTTCTTTGCCAGCAGCGCCACCAACTGTTACCCTCTCTGTTGTTAGCAGAATAAAAAATGTTAACTCTGGATGGCTTAATACAGTTACCAGTGCTGCATCATCTGCTGCTGGAAGGACCTCCTTCCCTTATGGTGCTTTCTCTGCCGTTTTTCACAACTCTTTACCTAATGATTTGCAACGAGCTCAAGTAAAAGATAATGTTTTGGAGCACCTATTAGTTTACACTCCTTCTGGACATGTTGTTCAACATAAGCTACTGCCTTCATTTGGTGGAGAGGAAGGTGAAAGTGCTTCGAGAATTGGACCAGGTTCTGCTATCCAGGTACAAGAAGAGGGGTTGCGGGTGAAAGTTGAAGCTATGCAAGCATGGGATGTATGCAGAAGAACAGATTGGCCAGAAAGAGAGGAATGCCTTTCTGGAATGACTCATGGGAGAATAGAAGCATTAGAGATGGCTATGGATGGTTCTGATTCTGAGGATAATTTTGCTGGACAAAAGGACCTGTCAAAGCCCCAAGAGCGAGCACACTTGTATCTTTCCAATGCAGAAGTGCAAATAAGCTCTGGAAGGATACCAATCTGGCAGAATTCTAAGGTAGTTATTGATGATTACTTTGTAATATACTCTTTGCTCGTCACCAATTTCACTTATGTCTCATGCATTGCCTTAGGTTTCATTCCATACAATGAGTCCTGTGGGGTTCAATGAGCATAAATTCACTGCTGATCAGTCTGGTGGAGAAATTGAAATTGAACGGATGCCGGCTCACGAGGTTGAAATTCGACAGAGGGATTTATTACCTATTTTTGAGCATTTTCACAGGATTCAACCTGATTGGAATGACAGGTATTTTCGGCATTCTTTACATTGTGCTGAATGGTACAATATGGTACCCACCAAATGAGATTTCCTTGACACAGTTTCCATTTTTCCATGTGCCAGGGGCTTAGCTGAAGAAAGTTATCCAATGTCATCTTCTCATGATGCTAAAGCAATATTCTCTGAAGTCACTGTTATTTCTCACTCTAAGTTGATGTCACCTGGCTCGACTGAAAACTCAGATAATGGTATGACAATATTTGAAGTTTTAGATATCATTCAATATACTTCTTGATTCATGTAATTCATTTGATTATTGATGTTTTAACCAGGGTCATCGAGAAATTCTTATCCGCCCAGCATTCAATCTGGGAAGGATGGTAGTGGGCTCAAAGGGCAGAGTTCTATTTTGGCATCACATATGCTTAACCAGAGCAGTCTTAGCAAAGATGCTGGTTCGGTTTCTTTTAATCAATCTAAAATGGGTATCTGTCACAACGAGGATGATAAATCTACTATTAGTCCATCATCATTAACAAGTGACTCTCTATCTGGTGAAAGAAACAGCGGGGGAAGCAGTGATGTTTCGAACACAAGTTCTAATCGATCAGATTTGAGTATGAACATGTTAGATGAGGGTCCTGTAAATGAATCACCAGATTTTGAGCACTTTTTTCAAGAAGAGTACTGTAAAGTATTGCCCTTAAGTCCGTGTGGCGAGCCAACCGATGTTGACAGCAACAGCAATCCTTGTGAGAGAGAAAAATCAGAGGAAGAAGGAGACAACGATGATATGCTCGGGGGTGTTTTTTCCTTCTCTGAGGAAGGTTAGTATCTAATGATGTTATCTGATATAACTTCCATTTAACATACAAACCATCTTTCATACTATAAAAAACCTTATTGAAGTCATTGTTCCGGTTTTGTGGCAGGTTGAGTTGTATCTTGTGTTCCTTTCCTGATGCGAACGCCATGTTTAATTTGTCAACATCAGGTTCTTTCGTTGAAACGCCAGCCTTATAGGGCGGAGGCCAACAAACTAATTGAAAGTGTGGTGTGGTGATTTAAGAAGCTACTGACTGATTGATTCAAGTAATTTAAAGACTGGCCCATTGTGCCACTAGGGCAAATCTCTGGATTCTGCCATCTTAATGTACATGTTGTAAATTGATATTCTCCTAAATGCAAATTTGTGAGGACATGTTCTTTATGTGTTGTGTAACATTATTCATTCTTCAAGAAAAAGAAAAAGTAATAAAATACAAAATGAATTACTGTACAGTTTGTTCTATCTGGTATGAACCGGGCATGCCCTTGCATACATTTTAAATGTGTAGATGAATTGAATCATACCATATGCCTAGTCGTCAAGGGTTCGATTCGCTTTGGGTATGGAACAATTTTAAAACTTAATGACCAATATAGTTAAACTAAAACACGATGGGCACCTTGGGAAACCAAAAGAAAAATATAATGTAACACCATGTCAATTTAAGAATGTTTTCTACTAGGGTATCAATTTGAGACAAATTACCAACTTTGGGTACCAATTTGTATATTAAGTCAAAATATACAGTCTTTCAAGAATGAGCCAACACTTGGATACCAGACAAAACAAGAAACCAGGAATGGCAAAACATGAACCATACATACACATTCTGCACTATTTTTATGAGTACTGTGGAGAGGGACAAACGCATCCAAAACATTATTTTCTCTGAGATGACCTTCTTTCTGTTCATTTTCTTTTCCATTTCATTTTACAAAAACTTTGGATACCCCAAAAAAACATCCTGCATCTTTGTATTCTTGTGGCCTGCAATGGCAGCTACATTTATGGCATGAAATCTCCCATGGAAATTTGGCCCCCACCACCTAGAGATGCCCTTCCCATCAAAGGGACTTAGACATGGAGTGGTCCCTTCCATCTCTATAACCAGTCACACTGAGATACTCTTTTCCATCAACAATTTCTCATACAGGGCAAAATCTTTCACATACACATATTTTACAGCAAAATTTGGGACTTCGGCTACATGACAGTATTGACTGAACTGGTTAGCAAAATAGTACTTGGAAAGGGCTTTCGCTTAGGCCCCCTGTTACTATGGAGATTGGAGCCATTTTTGGTGTCCAGTCCATGTCTTTTTTGTCGTTTTAAGGGGCTTGAATTGTCTTAGTCCAATACAAGAATAGCCATTGAGGGTCCCCAACAATATCTGGCCCTAAAACCAAACCTAAATTTGCTAACTCATGTACTGTTCTTAATTAATCCCTTTGACAAGCAATGCTTTATGGTTGTGTGTGTTGGTGTACAAAATCATGTTATCAGCTCGAGAAAATCTTGGAGAAATTGTCGGTTATCTTCTAGTTGTTAGTATCTGAACTTTCCATGTTCCAACATGTTTAAGCGCTTGATATCCACTTATTAGGAGTGTATATGGACCGAGCCTAAACGGACAAAGCTCTGTTAATGTTTGTTTATTCATTTTTGAAGGTGTTCATGTTTAGTTTGTGTTCGTTCGGGTAACGTTTATAGGTTTGCGAAAATGATGAAATTACACCACTAGTGTTTAAGCTCATTGGACTTTATAGTTTGAACTCCAAAGTTCATCATATGTTCAATTTAGTCCTTACTTTCATCAATAATTAAACTGTAAAAAAAATAAAAGGAAAAAGGGGAATCGAGTAAACGAGCTTATAAACAAGTGGATAAACGAGCTTGTCCGTAAACATAAACAAACCAAACACACCTCTGTTTGTTTTCGTTCGTTTATTAAATGAACATAAATAAATTTGTTCATTCTCGTTTATTTAGCTTAATAAATGAATGCTATAAAAACGATTTACAAATAGTTTACCAAACGCTCCGTTAATTTACACCCCTACCCCTTATTTAGTTTGAGAAATGTATTGGAACATTTCAACATCAAATAATAATTAAAGAATGAAAGCAATTAAAGATGGCATGTGGAAGATTAATTAATCTTGAGAAGTAGAAGCCAAAAGAAAAGATTTTAGAGCATATTCTAGGGCCAAAAATGAACCCCATTGATCACTCAACCAATTAAAATTTTCTACGAAACATGTTTGCTTTTACAGACAAGAACATAGCCAATTAAAGATTCTTGAAAAGATTGATAGCATATTATAGGGCATAACATGTGAAGGGATAAGAGGGAAGGAGAGGCAAGGAACTTGAAAAGAGTAGTAGGTGAGATAGAAATTGATATGCTTCTGTAATAACAATTATCCTTGATTTGTTAAAAATAAAGATGTTGAATTTACATTTTTTTATTGATAATATTAAATAACAGCATCAGTGGCTGCATCACCATTTATTATTTTGTTGCAGAAGAGACAAAATTTGAGCCAAAAAACAAAACAAAAAATCTCTCATGCAAAGTTGCAACATGGTTTTCACATCACTTTCTTGCAAATTTGGCCTTAAAAAAGTGGGGTTGTTTTGTTTTATTTTATTTTTCATCCCATGTTATCAGTTATTGCAAGAAGGCTAATAGGGTTGTTTTTGGATTCCAATAATGAACACATGAAAGATTGTGTGAAAAATATTTGTTTCTAGTGCTGCTGCTGCTACAATTAAACCTTGGACTTTAATGCAGCTGACAGTGGAATAAATTATCTAGAACTGGAATCGGGGTGTTGGTAGTAATGGTAAAGCCATATCCTTTAGGCTGGTTGGCACTTTGCATAGGAAAAAACAAAATAATAAACAATTGAAGAAAACGATGGGGGAGAGAAACATCAATAATTACTGAAAGAAAAAGATAGCAAGGTGAATCCATGACATCAAGTTTTGGATCTTGTGATGCCTTACATTATATATATATATATACATACAGTTCAGAGTTTTCAACTTGCTCATAAATGATGAGGGTAAAATATAGATAAGGCAAAGAAGTCACAAACACAAACCCAGAGGAGAAAGGGATAAAAAAACAACAGAAAAAGGGAGAGAGAAAGAGGGAAGGTGTGACTTTACATATACTGTAGTTATTATTTATATTCCACTTTCAAGGGCAAGATTCTTGGGCTCCTCACACTATAATATCCATTTAATCAGCCCTCACCTTTCCATTCATTTAAAGGCAGAACATGATATAGTTCTCTACGAGATCTGCAAGTAGGGGAAATATACCTTAAAAGCAAGCTGCAATGGATTTGGTTCAGTTACAAAGGCAGCTGGTCGAGTATAGAACCTCACTCTATCATGAGGTTAGTTTTGCTGTACCAGTAACTCTTTTGTTTTGTTATGTTTTCTTTGGTTTTGGACAAATTAGATTTTTGAGTGACGAGTTCTTGTTCTATGAGTAGGGTTTTCTGGATGCACAGTTCACCCAACTTCAAGAACTTCAAGATGAAAACAATCCAGATTTTGTGGTTGAAGTGGTGTCACTTTTCTTTGAAGATTCTGAAAGGCTTCTCAATGAACTGACTACAGCTCTGTGAGGGTTTTACTTGAATAATTTTCAGACAATTTTCCTTTTGTTGTAAACTGAACCATCCAGGACTCCGGTTTCTGCTATGTTTTCCATGTCTTAATGTGGTTTAATCATTGCTTTCTGATCTTAATGTATAGAGAGCAGCAGAGCGTAGATTTCAAAAGGGTTGATGCTCATGTTCACCAGTTGAAAGGTAGTAGCTCCAGGTATTTTTCTCTATCTTTGAACATCGGTTTCGAATTTCGGCTTCGGATGAGATCATTGGATTGTTTGGTCAACATTTTTTTTCAATGGTTAAAGCCAACTTTGTACCAACATATGGGAAAGTTTGCCACTGAAAATATATCAGATTCAAACTGTAACATTTGTAATGTTCAATAATAATTATCTGTACTTTAAAAGTTGTATTCTATAGTCATCAGTTTTCACCTATTGTAAGATGCCGGTTCCACTTCATGTCCCACATGAAGGAACTAGGAAGCCTATTAATTGTATAGCTTTTACCTGCAAATTGTTCTTTTTTTTTCATGGTAAAATGTTCTTCAAATTAACAGCATTGGTGCTCAGAGAGTTCAGAAAGTCTGCATTGCCTTCCGCAACTACTGTGAAGAGAAGAATGTCGAAGGGTGAGTTTATTTTACGCCTTATATTATTACATTTCATCGAAATTACTGTTAATAGTTTTCGAAGATTCAAGTTTTGATGGCATACATAGGTGTCTTAAATGTCTGCAACAAGTGAAGCATGAATACTCTCTTGTGAAAACCAAGCTTGAATCTATGTTCCAGGTGATGTAGAGATATCTAACCTTATCCAGTAGTGATTTTCTTTATATCCAAACATGTTTTTATCTTTTGTTAACTCCAAGGATTGATTTTCCCTTTCATTGACTGCCAGCTTGAACAGCAGATCTTGTCTGCTGGAGGCTCAATTCCTATGTAACAGTTGGCTTCAAAGAGACATATAAATCTGCAGAGAAGAACATGGGACCAAATATGATATTTTGGCATTGTAGAAAAGTTATTTTCATTATCTTTGTTGCTTTTCAATTATTGCAGTTTTAGTAGAGTGCCTAAGCTACCGAAGGGTTCTATCTACTTTCGAGCTTAAGCGTGTATCATATCGCCATTGTATTAGCAATGACAAAGAATGTGAATAAAACCCTTCCAGCTGTTTCCTCTAAAGTGCTTTTTTCTGGTTTCAATCATTGAATTTCGTTAGAGTTTGTGACCTGAATTCGTGTTGAATCCATACAGGACTATACTTCTATTTGATGTCGAGACTGGAAAATCTATATATCAAAGATCTCAGCAAATCTGGACTTCTTTTTGTTCCATTCAAACATGTCTCTGAAGCAGAACATGAATGTCTAAGTGACCTCTTTCATGTCTGCACTAATCCAATAGTTACCATTAAAGCTTAATCCCTCTCTAAGCCTTGAAAACAAGGTTCAGACATGTCTAGGATCAGCCATTTTAGCAGAAATAAAAGTCTGATATTTTATGGACCTTCATCTTTGCCACCTTCATTTTAGACAAAGAAAAAGGGTGAAAATTTACCTGGAGTTTGGTAAAGGAACCAAAAGGATTGGATTATTAATCAACCAATCAATTGGATTAGTCCTCCAACAACTCAAGAGCACAGGTTCCTCATGAGTTTGTTGAAACAACTATTCTTATCAACAATACCTGCTGATAAAATGAATAAATATGATAAATGAATTTAGAGAAAACAGGAAAGTTTAATGACTGGTAAAATGAATAAACATGCAAGTATATTAACAACTCTGTTGATCTTCAGAGGACAAAACAAATGCATTGGTGAAATAAACATTATCACCGACCATTCACAGTTACATACAGTATATATGATTATAAAACTGTTGCATTTTAGGCATTGAAAATAAAGTGGAAACCCCACCTTATTGGGGTGATTATTTTATAAGGTCAAACTGTTTTTTTCACGAGTGGGATGTCCCCCCCCCCCCCCCCCCCCTTTAATTAGTTTGCTGGTAATCTTGCAAGTAAAGCCTAAATACATGCTGTAATGACGGAATATCAAATAATTTTCTTTTCATCTTTTCATGGTATTTTATTGGAATCGGTATTATCATCACCCAGCCGAGTCACCGACCATCTCCTGCAATCTTTACAGGTAAGAATATCGGTTGCTGCAATGTCACCTGCATTCGAGATGAGTTCAAATACGGGCATGTCACCATTCGAGCATGATCAGTTTTATATTTTTCGTATATTTGAAGGATCATATGCTCATTTCAGTTGGGAGTGACTCCACTTCATGTTGTATAATACTAATATTTTAAGTAATAGAAAGGACAGAGGAATCCAAGTGCAGGGCTTACATATGTGCATTGTTCATGCACTGCCATGGCCCATGGTGTCGTAGTTTGTAAGCTATACAACCACTCAGACATTGAAACCTGAAAGGCGTGATTCGGTACATTTGTGTTGAAGCACCAGGGAGCATGATTAGGTACTTGTCTAAATCATCACACGAGAGCATGATGTACAAAGAGCTGAAATGTGAACCAACAGACAAACCTGATAATATTAGATATAAATTTGCTAGGAAAGATGGTCATATATGCTGATGCAAGGGTTTCAGAACTGTTTTCTCTATGAGGTATTGTTCTTTTGGAGGTAAAGACCGTCATTACGGTTTTGTCCTTTGGAAATGGGTGGCCCTTGCTTTCTAAAGTCACAGTCCAATACTTGGCTAGTCCATGTGGAGACAATAAGTGCCATAGATTCTGAATAAGTATCAAATGACTAACTGCAATCTGTTATCTCATTATTGAAGAAGGCCAAGGGAATACTATTTATAGGAGTGTAAATGAACATAGTGTTCGATGAACCATTCGTATAATGTTTGTTTATGTTCGTTAACGAATGAACACAAACAGAGGCTTGGACATAAATGTCTGGTTCAGATGCGAATTTCCTGCCAAGATTACTGCACCAAGGATCTCTCTCAAAAATATATCCTGCAAAGAGACAAAGTTGTTTCAATCTAATCTAACTTCTTTTGCATCCATAAGTGTTTCTAAAATTACCGTGTGATGATATCTATAATGCTCATGTTGTAATTGTCAAAGTCTTGAAAGTAAACGTCAGGCAAACACAAGTTCAGGTGTCTGAGTTGTGGCATTCATCTTGATAAAAATTGTGTCGAAGTAAACGTCAGGCAAACAAGTGTGATGTTCACAGACAAAGTGAAAACTACATTTGCAGCTGAAGGATCGAGAAACATGTTAAATTCTGCATATTCATTCGAGCAAACCGTGAAAATATTTCCTCTGCTATTGTCATAGGCATTGCATATGTGTCCAACAATGTATACTCCCTTCATCAGAAGATATTATTCACCTGAATCACCGAGCTTGCATTCTCTGATAGAATGATCTGTGCTTCCCTTATCATGATTTGCTTTAGCTTTCACTGCAATGGTAACACTCACGGTACCATCCCTGGTATCTTCTTTCGTGCAACCATCCTGTTAGCATTGTGCAGCTCTGTAAGACACTGAATCTCATAGTTGAAAGAAGCTGTGTTTTTTAAAAGAAACCTGTGCATATAAGGTCTAAACCTTTTATGATCAGCTATAGTAATACCTGACATTTCCCCTTTTTGCTTTCTGATGGCAAAAGGTATCTTGCATGCCCATTTGAACATGGCCACTATCAACCCCATTCTTGTGTACATTAAACATTGGCATTGAATACCCTGTAATCTGTGGATTTGAGCCATCTAATGCTCCATAAGGCTGATTCGAGGTAACGACTGTAATGTTCATATATTGCACCTCTGCAAAATCATTTTCTCCTTTATGGTTCCGGGAGTTGCGCATTATAGGTAATGCTACACCAACCAGAAAAGAGTCCCCATACAATATCACTGCCAAATTTCATCAGTAACTTAGTTGAATGTCTACAAATCCAAAGCATGAATCACAACGATTTCAAGGGACATTACCTCATGAAATATGTTACTTAACCAGGTATCGCGAATAATCTTTGCCTCGTAAGTATCCTGTCTCCTCTCAAACTTCATGAAGAAACTCTTACTTACGGGAATAGTGTTCGTTGCATCTAGAGGAATAATTGTAAATAGGACACCAGAATGCAAAACCTGCTCAAAAGAAAAGATTAAAATACCGAATAAAATACGTAGGCCATGAATGTCAAACAAAAACAACAGAAGGAACACCTCGTAGGCAGAAAAAGGATGTGAAAACATATTGAACTCAGCATATGGATTGCTGTCTTGTAGATACAGATTACCAATATCAGAACATTCCCTTGAATTATCAGAACAGTCATTCTTCGGACAGTCTGATCTAACCGAACCTCCCACGGCATAAATGTGTTCGACATTTTTCTTCATAAGAAAGATGGCAAAGTTTGTATGTGCTCCCATGAGAAACACTGCTGTAGGACCTGAAACACAACTTAGAGGATATTACGCTCTTAAGTACGTTTGAACCAATATCTTTGTAAATGTTGCAATAATAACTATGTCAACCGAACTAAGACTCGTTGAAAAATATAATTTGACATAGTTAGAATTGACATCAAGAAGCCCTAGTCTATATCTACATTCCCTGCCCCATAAAAAATGTTTAACATCTTCCTTTTCATCATCTTATCATCACCCATAATTACACCTATGATCATGGGGTTTCCATTATATTTTTATATATAAAGCCTATATAGCTTGTTGAAGACACGTGGTGTGTTTTTATTGGTCAGTCGAAAAATGTCGAAAGATGATCCCGGACCTAGTCAATTATGGGTTGATAGTGCCATCAAGCAAAATGCCACCTTCACCTACAACTCCCACAGGAACATCATCACGGTCCATCATGAATAGAATATCATACATATGATTAATGGTAATATTTAGATAAACATGCAGTCGCTTTGAGACTAAAAGAGAATAATACTTTTAATGTAGGCGTATATGGGGCGGCGGTCGTATTCCGACGTGGAAGAAACTACTAAGACCCTGTGTTTACTTTACCTGCAAATTGAATTACGTTGTGTATTGAATTCAAGAGATGGAGAGTGAAAATATCTTGGGTGTCAACGTCTATATCGACCAGAATCCGATGATCATCATCAGGATCCACCATGCTAATTAAAGTTCCCAAGTTTCCGATCACGGCTACCGCCCATATCACTCTGATCACTCCAATAACGATACATATCTTCCATATAAAGTCCAACATATATAGTTGACGACATATATAATATATGTATATAGTGGCAAAGGCATGCAATGATGAAAAGAAAAGGAAAATGAACATGAACATGGGCTTTTCTTTTTATTGAAAATATGGATTTTGTTTATGATGATATTTTAGGGGTGAAAACTAAAGCAGGACATGAAACGGGATGAACCAAAAAACATGAAAACATTTCCAGGTTTCTATATTAATTATTAGGGATTTGCTATATGGAGCCGATTATGTTTAAAACCTACTAAATTCTTATAATTAATGTCTATTTTTAATGAAATCTACTAAAGTAGAATTAATTGTAAATAAAATTAATACTTATAAAAATATACTATTGCATTAATTATCTTAAAAACAAACATAATATTTGTGACATTTGAATATCGCCTAACCCTTAAACATTAAGCCCTAAACCCTAAATCATAAGCAACAAACTCTAAATATTAAATCATAAGCCATAAACTCTAAACATAAGCCTTAAACCCTAAAACTACTAAACCACTAAACAATAAACCCTTTTAAAAAAGCATTAATGATAGAAATTTTGTTAATTCTTATATACAGTCACCAGGGCTACGTATATTATACGTAAATATTCTGTTTTTTTGAAATAAAAATATTCTGTTTTAGTTCTTTTAAAATTGGAAAAAGTAATAACAAATTTGAAGAGAAAAAGCACTCACCCCTTAAAAATAAGAATATGAATTTTATCGTATTTTTTTTTATATAAATATCGGTATATAATTTAGGGTAAACTACCTGAAATACCACTCAACTTTAATGTGTGACTCTAATATGCCACTGAACTAAAATTCGATACTATAATACCATTGAACTTCACTGTGTGATTCAAAGTTAGCACTCCACCGTTACTCCCATTACGAAATTCTGACGTGGACTCTAACTACCGTTATAGGAATGACGTGGCCGATAAAAAAAATATCTTTTTCCAGATATGATCCACCTCATTATATTTTATGTTTTATTTTTACTATAAAATCTCTTTTGGCTGAAAACAAAACCCTAATTTCCTATTTTCTATTTCCCAGCATAGATTTTGAAGCTGATCCAAATCAATGGAGGTAGAATGGCAAAGGTCAAGTGAACGCAGGGTTGAAGTAGAAGAACCCTTTTCAATTCCGGTGTGTGGATGCGGATATTCGGCAAAGCTGACTACATCGTGGTCTAATGCCAACCCTGGAAGGAGATTCTTTGGCTGCAAAAATTACGGGAGTTTTCTTCATAAACATTGTAGATTTTTTTGTTGGTTTGATCCTCCAATGAGCCCACGTGCAAGAGTTGTTCTCTTCGGACTACTAAACAAAATCAAGACGAATAACATCCAAAGAAGGAATGAGAGATTTGTTTGGATTTTTGTTTTGATTATCAGTATTGTACTACTGTGGTACTTAATGCACTAAGGGCGGTGAAAATACAACTTATACCGGTATAAGACTTAAAGAAAGAATAAAAGAAATACAACTTATACCGGTATAAGACTTAAAGAAAGAATAAAAGAAATACAACTAACTAATTGAAAATGTAGGATCAGCCTTCCATTGTTCTAAATATTTTTTAGCCAACCACTTGTAAGTAACATTTTTATTTCTAAAATCTTTGAGACAGTTATGCTCTTCAATATAAGACTTAATCTGCCATGTGTTGTTCATAAGATCTTTAGGGTCAACCTTTGATGCCCAAATATACCAAGGACAATTTTTTTTGCAAATTACATGTATCCTACCTTTGTCAACCCTTTTGAATTTGATATCATGTCTGGTCTTAATCCCATACTCCCTTATAGCTTTTTTCAGAATCTCTTTATCACTAAATTTCATCCCTTTTTAAATCTCGGATTTTCCATATCCACCTTAGCATTAAATACAGGACATTTGGGGTTTTTCTTTCGATCATCTTCATCAGATTCATTTGCACTAACACTATGCAATGAATCTGATCCATCACTAACATATCCATTCAAATGTGTCTCATTACCAAACTCCAAATCCATCAGATCCACCTCTTCTTCTCGAGCTTCATCATTTAAGGCATCATCACTATTTTCATATCCACTATCACTATCAGTTTGTTCAATCTCATCCTCTACATAATCATCATCCTCTTCTATATCATCATCTCCAGTCTCTTCTACAACATCATCTACAATTTTCTTTCAGAGAAAACTCAGAGAAACCCACGTTTTTCCATTTGATTTCTTTCTAACAATCGATCACTACAATCTTCTTTCAGAGAAAACCCAGAGAAACCCACTTGAATAATCAATAACAATTCATAGAAAACCCACTGATTTTTTTGCGTCTAATTTCAGAGTGATTTCTGAAGTTTGAAATTTCATTAACCTAATTTTGAGGAGATAAAGAGTCTTTAACAAAACTACGTCGTTTTACAATAAAAATAAAACATAAAATATAATGAGGTGGATCATATTTGGAAAAATATATTATTTTTTTATCGGCCACGTCATCCCTGTAACGGGAGTTAGAGTCCACGTCAGAATTCCGTAATGGGAGTAACGGTGGAGTGCTAACTTTGAATCACACAGTGAAGTTTAATGGTATTATAGTATCGAATTTTAGTTCAGTAGCATATTAGAGTCACACATTAAAGTTGAGTGGTATTTCAGGTAGTTTACCCTATAATTTATTAGTTGATTATGAATTATATCAAGTTTAATGAAAAATATATTAATTCTAAAGTTTTTATTTATTAGATTTGGTTTAAGCTTTTCTTTCATCAAATTGTCCCATAAACTTAATAAATTTGATCAAATTATCCTTTAAACTTTGAAAGTGTAACATAAAATGACTTAAAGGATAACACATTTACTTTTTATTCGAGTTTAAATCTTCCTCCTTTGTCAATAATGACATATCTTTAGTGGTCAACATTGATAGAATATTCTATCTAAAAGTAACACAATCAATTTTAGGGTCATTTTCTGTCAGGTTTTGAAGTTTACGAAATAAATTGATCAAAAAATTCATTTGTCAATTTAACTATCACATACATACCAGGTGTCACACTGACCAAATTTACTGGATTCAAGTATCAATTTGATCGAACATCTTAAATTGACGTTTTTCAGCCATTTTCATTACAATGACTCGTACTTCATCTTTGATAAACTATTACTTTGATTCTATTTAATAATTAACGGATAGCTGATAGCTAATTATATTAACGGATAACGAATAGCTAATAGTATTAGCGGAGTGCATTAGCCGATTATATAAAAGTGTTTGGTAAAATTAACTAATATATGTTTGATTATTTGAACAGATAAAACGACATATAAGGACATGATTATATTCAATACTTGTTTGAACAATTTATTAGTTATTAATATTTTGTATCTACTAATATTAAGGGTAAACTACACCACATACCACTCAACTATGGCCCTAGAGTCAAAAATGCCACCGAACTTTAAAATCATTCAAAACTAATACTGAACTTTAATATGTGAGTCGAAAATGCCACTCTTTCGTTAACCGTTAACTCCCCTGTTAAGTTAAAACGATGTCATTATGGTGCGGCTGTTTTGAAGCCTAATTTAGCCCAAAACGACGTTGTTTTGCTGGAGGAAAGAATATTAGAACCATGCACTTGAGGGGTTTTTAAGTAAAGACATTTAGGAGAAAGAGCTAAGTCTTAACAACTGAACTAACATAACATAATGCAATATTTTAACACAAATATTATATATCTCAAATTACTTCAGATTAATTCAAATTATTTTATGAAATAAATAACATTATAAAATAATATTAAAATATATTATTTGTATTTATAAAATATATATAAATAAAAGTATTGTATTTATTTTGCATATAATATTTATAATATAAATATATTATTTTAAAAACCCTAAAATTTTCATAAAAATAATATATTTATATTGTAAATATTATATAAAAAACTCTAAACTCTAAATCTTAAATCTTGAACTACAAACCCAAACTTCAAACTCGAGGTTTGAGATTTATAGTTTTTTATATATTATTTATAATATAAATATATTGTTTTATGAATATTTTTTGTTTTTAAAAAATAATATTTTTTTATTAATATATGTAAAAATAATACATTTTATATTATTTATAGAATTATTTTTTATAAAATAATTTGGTTGAACCAAATAGATAAGTTTATATAATTTAAATAAAAATATTTTATTTTTATATTATTTATAATATAAATACTTTATTTTAAAAATATAAAATTCAAATATAAAAAACCCTTAAACCTTAAATCGTAAACTCTAAAGTTTAGAATTTAAGTTCGATGGTTGGGATTTGTGGGTTAATAATTTAGGATTTAGGGTTTTATATATTATTAATATTATAAATATATTATTTTTATAAATATTTTGGGGTTTAGAAATAATATATCTATATTATTAATAATATATAAAAATAATATATATATATATATATGCAAATAATATATATTTATATGTTTATATGTTAATATTATTTATTTCATAAAATAATTTGAATTAATATGAAGTAGTTTGAGATATATAATATTTATGATAAAATATTATATAATATTATGAAAAAAAGTTGAAGCTTAACTTTTTTTCATAAAGGTCTTGGGTTCAAAACCCCTCAAGCGCGTGGTTCTAATATTTTTTCATACGACGAAGTGATATTTTCGACTCACATATTAAAGTTTAGTGATAGTTTTGAACATTTTTAAAGTTCGGTGGCATTTTCGACTTAGAGGCCATAGTTGAATGGTATGTGGTGTAGTTTACTCTAATATTAATTAAATTATGAAAAATATTATTTTTAATATATTGCTAAGCATATAGGAAGGAGGTATATATTAAATTTTTATTTGTGAAATATCGTTTTAATATAATTTTAATACTCATTACATTTAAATGTATATATTGATTTTTTATTTATGAAAATATTTTTTTAATTAATAAAATTTATGTTATTTAGAGAAAAAAATTTATAATTATCAAGGACAAAAAAGTCTTTATAAGTTTTTTATCCAAACCCTTAACTCAAAAATTCCTAAAAGAGTTTTTCAAAATGAGAAATTTCACCAAATCCGCTATTACAATTATCTACTTACCAAATATCTAAATTAACATATTTGACTAGTCAAACTTTTAAAAATACTTCAAATTTCTAATTTTAACTGAAGAAGCTGTTTACTAAACATGACATTTGTAACACCAAAAAAAAGGGTTTAATGAGATAAAATGAAGTGAGCAAAAAAAGAAAAAAAATGGAATTGGTGACACGAGGGTTTAAACCCGTGACCTTTGAGATGGGATGCTAAAGCTTTAACCACTGAGCCAAGTGCTCGTGTCTGTCAAATGTTGCTTTGAAAGACTTTTGAATTAAGTTTGAGAAGTATGTTAAAACATATTTAATATTCGAATTGATCGTTCACCTACCGTCCCTTTGCTTTAGCATCATCTTCACCATCGAGAGAGAGAGAGAGGGTTTTTACCCCTGTTAGCCGTCCGATCTACCTCACAGTTGGTCCGTGATCGTCACCGCCGACGCCATCAGAACCATCGTCATGCCCTGACCTCGCCCTAGCCGCCACACGCGGCGAGCAGCCACCGTTCGTCGGGAAAAACCAGTTTGAAGGTTCGCCCGAAACCTTGTCTCGAATTTCTGTGTTTTCTGTCGTGATTCGGCGTCATGGCGTGAATGAGAAGCCACCATTGTTCTCAGGGAACCGAGCCGAGCAAAATCCTACCAGCCAATTGTCCGTCCGACGACGGCAAGGCTCTCGTCGGAGCTTCGTATTTTCCGGCGTAATGTTCGCATTTCAGGTAAATTTTTGGCTCGTTCTCGGCTTATTTCATACTGTTATCGTGTGGTTTGGAGTGTGGATTTGATGTGCTTCTGTTTTTCAGCAGAATCGATGCCAGAAGTGTCTCCGGCGATCGGCCGACGAGGCCTTATCGAAAGGTAAAACCCGGTCTAAACCGGTTTAACCCGGTCTGAGCCCAACCCGGTCTGAGCCTAAACTCGAACTCGTGCATGATCCATCCGATATGAACCCAATAACCTGACCCGTATTCGAGCCCAACCCATCTGTCGAGTCAACTCAGTCCGAGTCAGCCATCGAGTCAGCTCAGTGAGTCAGCCGAGTCAACTCAGTTGACCTCTGCCCGTTGACTGCTAACATCAACGTTGCCTTGCTGATGTCAGCGTTGACCCTAACCCCGTTGATCGTTGACCTGCTGACGTCAGCGTTGACTTTGACCAAAAAGTCATTTTTTCCCGAAAAGCCCTATTGTTGAGTTGTGTGGGGCTCGATTCGATCAACCAATTTAGCTCACCAAGTGGTGGAGAGGTGGATATTTGGGTGGAAGGGTTGTGGAAGCTAGAAAGATTAAAGACACAATGATTTATAGTGGTTCGGCCTTCTAACAAGCACCTACATCCACTACCTTAGCTTCCCACTAAGGATTTCTCAATCAATCCACTAATTGATTCGTCCCCTTTTCTAGGATTAGGAGGAAACCCTTACAACCGATCAAGCTTCTACCCAAGCCTTGATCAAACCCTCTTTTACAAAGAGATAATGAAAGCAAACTTAAACCCTCTAATAGGTGTTTGTTTGCACAATGAAGCACTCACCCAAAACCTAAAACACTTGAGCAAATTTGACAATTTTGGCTCACTAGTGTTTGTCTATACAAGAAATGACACTTTAAGCACTAAGACAATTTCTTGATCATTTGTTGATTGACAATTGAAGCATTAGTCTTCTCTTGATGCTTGGAGGTCCCTTTCATACTCCCAATTGAGTTTGTAGCCGTTACTAGCCGTTGGGGATGAATTGGAGCCGTTGAGGACTTTATTTCCCTTCATAAATGCTGTTCTGCAGCTACCGGTATCGATACACGTGGAACGGTATCGATACAGCCTTCTTGAGGAAATAGCCGTTGGGCTCTTGCCAGCATAGGCGTATCGATACGCTTGAGGGCGTATCGGTACGGGTCCATATTTGAATAGCCGTTGGGGTAGTTGAACAGGGATCGGTACGCTTACCTGGCATATCGAAACGATCCCGGTCCGTATCGATACCCTAAACCCTCGTATCGATACGGGTTTTGACAGTGGCCAAACTGAGGCAAAATGGTATCGGTACGGGTGCAACCGTATCGATACTGGAACGTTGAAAATTCAAGTTTGGCTGTTTAAAACATAAAAAATCTTTGCCAAAAACCTCTTAAAATACCTCAAACATAAATTCAAGTTGTTTGGACTTAAAACCAAGTTTTAAATTCTTTTCAAATTAGTCCAAAACATTTTTCAATTATTATATCAAAACATTAGTTCTACAATCTCCCCCTTTTTGATATAATAAAACTCACTTGAAAAATTGTTTGGGATTCTCCCCCTTTAACTTTAAAAATGTGAATAAGAGACTAAAGATATGAAATCAAATAAGGCTCCCCCTTATTCATTTGAAAATTCAATTTTTCAAACCATACCATTTCTCCCCCTTTTTGTTATATCAAAAAGAATTTAAACATTAAGTTCAAAATAACAATAGAGGAAAAAAAATTGACACAAATAAGAATTTGGTTTAAAAATGGCTCCCCCTTACTCAAAGCATCATTAAAAATGTTAGTCCAACATTTATGATCATCTAGTTGAATAATCTAAAAAAAACGAATAAAAGCAAAAACAACTAGAATTTTTACCAACACTTGAACCCAAGGTAGGATGTGAAGCCTTCCTTCTTCAAGTATTCTTCCTTGTGTGCATGGAGCTCCCCCTCAATGTTTGACTTGTTGAACATCTCCATCACACCTACAATAGACAATCAAGTAATTTTTGGTATCCAAATTGCTTTGGATCCATAGACGTTAGTAGCACAAAATTTAGTCCCCTTAGGAATCCATTTTTCAATTTCATCCTTTTTAGTTGAAGTGGTTAGTCCTTTTGGGACCCAAACACTTTTAAAACATTTTCCATTCATAAATCTAGGGGCACTAGATTGTCTAACATAAAAATTTGATTTTCCAAAATTGTTTTTCTTTTCAAGCTCTTTGGAAATCAAATCTTTTTCTACTTGAACATTTTGAAGCAATTTTTGTAAATCAAGACATTTTAGTTCAAACTCTTCAAGTTTTGCTTCAAGTTCAAGTTTGGTTTTAGAAAGCAAATCATTTTGAATTTTTAACTTTGAAATCAATTTATTGTTTTTCAAAATGTGGCTTTTAAAATCTAAAACCAATTCATCATAGGCATCTTGTAATTCATCAAAAGTGTAAGAGCATGAAGTAGATGAATTAGAAGTTACCCTTGAATCTTCTTCGATGGCCATAAGGCAAAGGTTGGCTTGTTCATCGTCGGTGGAGTCCTCATCACTCCAAGTAGCCACATGTGCCTTCTTCTTATGGCTTGAAGTGCTTGCCCTCTCCTTTCTTTTAGGTTCTCGTTCAAGCTCTCTCAAGGCTTTCTTCATGAAAGGGGCACACTTCTTGAAGAGATGAACTATCTCTTCATCTTCATCCTCCTCTTCACTTGAGTAGACATGATGGCAAGTGGAGGATTTGAGAGCCATGGCACTTGCATTGATGCCAAGCCCTTTGATTTTCTTCTCTCCCATAGCTCTAATTTCTTCCCTCTTCTTCTCATCCTCTTTGTTCTTCTTCATAATTTGATGAGTAAGGAGAGACCCCATGAGTTCATCAAGCTTCAAAGTCTTCAAATTTTTGGCTTCGATGATGGCGGTCCTCTTTGAGTCCCAAGACTCGGGAAGTGAGTAGATGAGCTTTCGAACAAGCTTCTCCTCCGGGATGGCTTCTCCATAACCTTTAAGACCATTGGTGATGGTGGAGAACCTATCAAACATCTTCTCGATGTTCTCTTCCGGATCCATTTTGAAGTTCTCATACTCCAAGGTTAGGAGCCCAATCTTGGTCTCCTTGACTTCATTTGTCCCCTCGTATGTGACTTCAAGCTTGTCCCATACCACCTTGGCACTCTCACAAGAAGACATCTTCTCATAGATGGATGGACCAAATGCACAAAATAGAATGTGCAAGGCTTTGCAATTTAGCTCCATCTTCTTGCGATCGTCGGCACTCCATCCCCGAAAAGCCCTATTGTTGAGTTGTGTGGGGCTCGATTCGATCAACCAATTTAGCTCACCAAGTGGTGGAGAGGTGGATATTTGGGTGGAAGGGTTGTGGAAGCTAGAAAGATTAAAGACACAATGATTTATAGTGGTTCGGCCTTCTAACAAGCACCTACATCCACTACCTTAGCTTCCCACTAAGGATTTCTCAATCAATCCACTAATTGATTCGTCCCCTTTTCTAGGATTAGGAGGAAACCCTTACAACCGATCAAGCTTCTACCCAAGCCTTGATCAAACCCTCTTTTACAAAGAGATAATGAAAGCAAACTTAAACCCTCTAATAGGTGTTTGTTTGCACAATGAAGCACTCACCCAAAACCTAAAACACTTGAGCAAATTTGACAATTTTGGCTCACTAGTGTTTGTCTATACAAGAAATGACACTTTAAGCACTAAGACAATTTCTTGATCATTTGTTGATTGACAATTGAAGCATTAGTCTTCTCTTGATGCTTGGAGGTCCCTTTCATACTCCCAATTGAGTTTGTAGCCGTTACTAGCCGTTGGGGATGAATTGGAGCCGTTGAGGACTTTATTTCCCTTCATAAATGCTGTTCTGCAGCTACCGGTATCGATACACGTGGAACGGTATCGATACAGCCTTCTTGAGGAAATAGCCGTTGGGCTCTTGCCAGCATAGGCGTATCGATACGCTTGAGGGCGTATCGGTACGGGTCCATATTTGAATAGCCATTGGGAAATAGCCGTTGGGGTAGTTGAACAGGGATCGGTACGCTTACCTAGCGTATCGAAACGATCCCGGTCCGTATCGATACCCTAAACCCTCGTATCGATACGGGTTTTGACAGTGGCCAAACTGAGGCAAAATGGTATCGGTACGGGTGCAACCGTATCGATACTGGAACGTTGAAAATTCAAGTTTGGCTGTTTAAAACATAAAAAATCTTTGCCAAAAACTTCTTAAAATACCTCAAACATAAATTCAAGTTGTTTGGACTTAAAACCAAGTTTTAAATTCTTTTCAAATTAGTCCAAAACATTTTTCAATTATTATATCAAAACATTAGTTCTACACCTATCTTATGTTTTTCAATGTCCTAAGTCTGTTTTTGAAGCATGTTTCGCAAAATTTTGACCCGAAAGCCTCCGAATCGGACCTTGAACCCGAACTTATATATGTATCTAATTATTCAGTTAAAGGTACTGTGAATAAGGACTAAAATGTAAATTTGTGTAATTGAAGGTACTCACAGTCCCTTGAATACGAATTGTTGAGGGACGTTAAATTCGGGTTCGAGAGTGTTCGAACGTCGTTCACAGATCGACCAATGTAGCTTGGAGCCAAGGTAATACATTACTACCTTCTGCATGCTTTTGTAAGATGTTGGTATTCAATTAATGTTTGCACGACCATGTATGAGCATATGGTTATTTTCGCCTATGTCGATCATTTGCGATAAAAAAATAATGGCCAAGACAAATATTCGAATAAGAGATTTGATAAATCGGTGGGACTTTCGAATTTAGCACACGGTTATTGAGACATTAAATCTTTAAGTCTGATTATCTCTTTTATTAAAAGGATTAATGTCGGAAATATCTGATTAACGAATGACAAAAATACCCTTAATTATAAACACAACCCGAGAAGCTATACTTGATCCGTAAGACATCCGATGCAATTGAAAACCTTTGATTTCTTGAAATGTTATAGTAACAAGACCTAAATATTCGCGACTGTAAAGTATTTGGGTTTTTGGAATTTTGAATAAATCTCCGAAGATAAATTTACAGAAAAATATCCGTACGTTTGAATTAATCAATGTGGCGTAAAATATTGAATGGATTGTGATGACAAAATAAGGATTGAAATTATTGAAAGATTGAATGGGTTTGAATGAAGCTAGAGATTGAATTTTCCTCGAGCAATAATTGCCGATCGACCGACTTATGTGTTATATCCTCGAGGTTTGAAACGAATAAATAGTTGGAAGGACCAAAAGACATTGAATAATTGAAAAACCTTTGAGCATCAAATTGTCTAAAATACCATTGAATACAAATGACTGAAAATACCTCTAAGACATGGAATGTGAAATATCAATAAAGCCAAGCAAGGGCAATAGCTCTTAAAGTGGTAATACACGACCCTTGTTGGTTGGTCGTTTCGGGAACTATTGTGATGTTGGAAGAATACGATATAAAGGCATGTTCAAGTTATTTGGAGAAAGTACCTAGGTCAGTGGCAAGAGCAACATGTTCTTCGTGTGTATTCGATGCTATGGATCGAGTTCAGATGCATTACACATGTTCGATTACTTAAGAAATACCATTTGAATATCTGTTTGATTTCTCGTTGTATGTTCAGTGGTTGCTTTCCGAACACGAGCTTTTGTTATACAATGTAGTCAGTTTTGAGAACTGAGTACTTGCGGTGTACTGATCCGGTTAAATATTAAACCTTGTGAGATGGTTTACGATTAGCTCAAAGGGACTCGGAAATTTGATAAGTAACCAGAACTTCTGAACCCCGTACGTCACAACTTTTACCTGATAGTCTAATTACCAAATTACCCCTGAAAACTGAAATGACCAAAATGCCCTCATAGGCTTAAATGATTGGATTACTCTTGATACATCTGAAATCTCAATGCTCTCGATTGGTCAACTTCCGAATGTTGACTTGAGCTGTTAGTACCGAGCTCCCTCGCCTAGGGACCTCGTTTTGAAATCAGTCCAAATTGTTAGACGTTCTATGCTCCTTTTTTAATATTTATCAAGTGTCTTTGAGTAGGGATGGGCACGGGTCGGGTCGGGCCGGGTTTTTGTCCCACCCGAACCCGACCCGAAAATATTAACCCTAAACCCGAACCCGACCCGACCATATCTTTTAAAAAACCCGACCCGAAAATAAATACCTTAAACCCAACTCCGACCCGACCCGACCTATATAAAAAAATCAATTTTAGGGACTAAATTGTAAAAATAATAATTTTAAGAGACTTAATTGTAAAAGATAATAAATTTAAAGACTAAATTGTAAATAAAAAAATCAATTTTAAGGACCTAATTATAAATATATATATATATATAAGGGGTATTATTACAAATATCCCTAAAAAATTTAGGGGAAAATTACACTATTAGTCCCGGGTTGGGTCGGGTCGGATTTTTTCACCCTAAAACCCGAACCCGACCCGACCTCACCCTACACAAAAACCCGACCCGACCTGAACCCGATTTTTTCATAAAAATACCCGACCCGATCGGGCCGGGTCGGGTCAGAATTCATCGGGTCCGGGTTCCGTGCCCATCCCTATCTTTGAGAAATACATTGAACCATAAAGTGTGTACCCTATGTCCGTAAATACACTCTACTTTAAACTAAGACTATCTGCTATGAATTAAAAGTATAACTCTGTTACCCGTAATGAAAGTTCAACTCTTGACTTTTGTCTTCTGATACAAAAATATATTTGATATCCGTCTGTTGATACAAAAATAAATATGATATATGCCTTTTGATATAAAATATATATGATATATGTTTTCTGATATTATTGTCTTCTGAATATAAACTAAATTTCATCTGGGGTATATTATCTGGGATATAAATGAAGATATGTAGGCTCAGCGCTGATAAGCCTTTCTAGACCTAAGCTGATACGCCCAATGGGCTTAGAGTAAGTCTTTCTGGATACTGTTTTGGGTTCCTGCATGTTGACGTATGGTTGGAGGGTAGTTAAGTAAATTAATAAAACTTTCTGACTTCTTTTGAAACATACCCTACTAAATTAATGTATCAAAGTTGAACTCTCAGTAAACTTACAATTCGCGCTTAATGAACCATTCTGAACTCCTTGATCCAACTTTTGAAATCTGAATCTCTTTTGAATCTCCGGCTTTAAACTCGTCTCTCAAGGTTCGGGTGATCAAATAAAGAATAACTCTGTTACCTTCTAATGTAACGTTTCACTAAAATATCGAATCATAATCGAAATATATGGTTGCCTGGAACTTTACGTTAGCTTTGCGCTTTGCGTTATACTTATATGTTGCCTATAGCATCTTCGGGTAGTTTTGTATTACTGAGCTTTTCGAAGCTCACGTTGTTTTACCACCGCAGGTTAAAAGATCGCTCATGTTGCAGTTATCAACGTCGGTATGAGAGTTTCTACGGCTTTGCTTGCGGAGTACGGTCCTTGTGTAATTAGGGGGCATGTATGTCACAACTTGTTTCATATTTGAGTCTGAAACTTGTTTTAGCAATTTATATCATAGTTTCTGTTTTATTGTCTGAATGATTTCTGAAATTGTATTCTAAATTCTGAATTAAATTATGGTTTCAAATGATTTGACAATTTGTTTTAATTAAAATTTTAATGCGAGTCATTCCGATGACCCTAATGTGACTTCCTAGTATCTGTGGTAACGTATAGACGGGTTTAGGGGTTACAACCTTAATATTTCATTTTTCAAAATGCTTATAACTTATTAATGCTAAAAAAAGTTATATTTTTTCCGTCGGTGATATTTTTTAGAGGCTATTCGATTGAAAATAATAAATTGATGGTGCTATTTGTAGTGATGATCTTAAATAATACATTGTGTAAAATAAATAAATTTTACTTAATTTATCTATTTTAGACATAAATCTTAAAATATAAAACATTAAATTTTAAATCTGGAGGGTTTGTACTCTAAAATTAACTTGTATTACACGCATAAATTTAATTAGTTATAAATTTGTATGAAATTAAATAAATAAATAAACCTCGCCGTTAAAAACACACGCATACACAATGAATATAAAAATTGCCAAGAAAAAGCAAACAAATTCACACACAATCCAGATATTGTAGAAGTCATATATAGCCACACCAGTCCATTCACAATGGCCAAACCCTACAGCTAAAATCCAAAAATCCTAGTATTCTACGATTTTCCCAGATACCAAACAAACCTAAAAGGTTTGAATCTTTTCAAGAAACTCCCTCCTTTCTTTGATCAGTCTATCACCAACTCTCATTTCTCCATAAAAACCCCACCTTTCAAGACTCAACCTTTATGCAATCTTCCATGGAGACGGAGTCACTTCGGACTCTTAACGATGTGCTTGTCAAGACGGTCCATGCAGCGAGAGAACGTGCTGAATTGTTGAATCAAGCCTACGAAATCATTGAGGATGAGTTGAATGAAAGTATGAGCTCGGGGTTGCAGAACGAGGTGCTTTGGGTTTGTATGGCGACTCAAATGAAGGAAAAGTATGCTGAGACGGAAAGGGTGATTGGGGCGTTGAATAGTAGGGTGAATGAACTGTTGGGGAGTCTTGAAAATGAGAAAAAAAGATTGAGTTCGGTCTGTAAAGAGAGGGATTTCGCAAGGAAGGTGGGTTGTGTGATGAAAGAGAAGATAGAGGAAAATGAGAGGAAATTTGCTGAAGAAATTGGGAGTCTGAAAATGGAATGTGGGAGATTTCTTGGTGAGAAAGATGCATTGGAGAAGGAGAAAGAGTTGCTGGAGAAAAACATTAAAGACTTGGTCGACGAAGTTGGGACTTTGAGGAGAAAGATTGAAACTTTTGAGAAGGAAAACAAAGAGATGGAGATGGGGGAAAATGAACAAAGAATGAAGATTGGTGAGTTGGAAAAGGAAACGCGGGAACTGAGTCGGGTTGCATTGAATTTGAGGAAAGAAGAGGGTATCTTGCGGTCCAAGGTTCTTGAGTTGGAAAAGAATTGCGGTGAAGCAATGGATAGGGAGGCTAAACAGGCGAAAGAGATTTGTGCATTGGTGGAAGAGAATAGAGCAATGGGAATGAATATTGAGAGGTTAATGGAGGAGAAGGATTCTGCCTCGAAATCATTGGAGTCGGAAATGGCGAAGTCGGAGGATTTGCAGAGAAGAATTGACAAGTTTTTTGATGAAAGGGATGCAGCTAGAACAGTGATGGAAACGAACACGGAACTAAAGGATATGATGAAGAAGATTGTGGACTTCCTTGAGGAGTTTCTTGGAGTCGAAGTTACTGGTGAGAGTGAAATTTCTGAGATACAAGTTGTGAATAGGTTTCATAATTCCCTTTTGGAGGCAAAGAATAGTTTCAATGATTTGAGGGATAAAATGGAATCAACCATCATTAGTCATGGGCAAGTGTTGACTTTGTTGGAGAACACTGCCTCACTGTTATGTCAATCCAAAGAAGAAAAAGATCGAAATGAGAAGGAAGAAATTCGTGTTGCCAAAAAGAAGCTTGAAGAGGAAATCGAACTAATTGCAACCGACTTGGAGGCAATCAAACAAGCATTTGAGAATAAAGAGACATTGGCTCAAGATTTGAAGCTGAAAGTTGAGGTTATGGAGAAAACTATTGCAGGCTGGCAAAAGAGAATTAATTTCTGGAAATTGGTCTCCTCAGCAACAACTATCATGTCTGCAGTAACCTTTGCGCATTCTGCGAAAGGAAGATGAGTAATTTGATGGATTGGTTAACTTTGTTAGAAGCACAAGTTCTTCATACTACATGATCAATCGAGAAAACCTTCTGAGTTCTGATCTTTTGCCCTGTAATTACATGATATTCTTTTTGAAGTAACCTCAGGGGATGTTCCTATATGTGAGTGCATCATATTTTTGGATTATCTTGGGCTTTTGTCAGCTTGATTTTTGTTTGTGGAAAGTGAAATGAAATGAATGCTAGGTCAGGTGAACCAAATTGATTCTATATCTACTGAACAGATTGTAGCTGAAGTTACTGTTTTCTAAAATCTGGTAGTTGTATGAAATATTAGGCATTTGCTGAATAGCATGCTTCCTTGTACATATACATGCATCATTGCAACATTTATAAGCAAACAACTAATCATACAATTACCAATAATGTCAGTTCTTTCTGGGACATTACAGCAATCTCCTGTTGAACTGTTGCTTAAGGTTTAAGGCCCTTAATTGTGTTCAAATAAATGACATTTCAACCATTTGATTTAGATGGTAGACAACAATGTTTCACTTCATTTATGCTCATCCCAACCTTTCAAGGTTCATGAACTTGTGCTTTCTGCATATTTGATCCGCATATCGAACTTGTTAACTCATCGGCACACACAGCTAGTTTAAGGGAACTTAAAATCAGCTATGTCATTTAGCATGACTTCAATCTTTTCATTATTGTTTTCAGATTCAAAACCTTTATTACCATAAATCTCTCAAAGTAAATGGTTTGGGAGTTGGGATGGGGAATCATTATTCTAAAGATTAGACATTTTTATATTCTGATACATTGTATGGAATCAACCAGGTTGGAAAAAGGGATTGACTTTAGAAAGGTAAAGAAGGTGAAGAACTCTGTATGCTGTAGGGAGGCAGCTTCAAATTCTTTATTAACAGATTGTTAAAGCATTAATAATCAAGTTGGAATTTTTCACATGCTGCAGATGCTGTCCTAGTCAGAGCACATGACTAGAAACAAAACAAAACCAAATACAATTCTTTGTCTGGCTGAGTAATTAGGTTTATGCATTCTAATCCCATATTTTTAATTGGTTCAAAAAAGTCAATTAAACAAGGACTTGGTGATGTCTTTATCAAAAGGGTTTAGCTGTTTTTAACATTATGTAGAAATGTTGTTTTAGCACCACGAAAGCAAATACCAGCAGCTTATAAAAAAAGGATACGAGTGTCTTCTCAAAGTGGTCCCATTTTAATGCATCCAAATGGCAACCACCATCATATGTGTATATGTTCTTTTATTGCCTTTGTCAAACAAGCCAATTTCTTTATTTGTATGCACTTTCAAAGCTTCATTTACAGACATCCAAGAGAAGACAAGAATGGATCAAATCAGTCTCAATCTCCATCCATGGGGACTACTAGAATTTGCTTCCAATCATTTTTTCTAAGTGTCTGGATACCCCCCCCCCCCCCCCCCCCCTTCCTTTTGTCCTGGTTGGATTTAATGGATGGAATGGCAGCACGTTTTGATTCCTCGTTCAGTCGTCTCCGAAAATATCTTCCGGGAATCGAACGAACTTTGGCGGATTTTGCCATTTTAGATGCTCATGCTAACCAAATCATCAATCATGCAACAAGATGATTCTTCACCCCAACAAGCAAACACAAGTTCATCTCAATATCTCATCAGTGTCATGGAATCTGTACAGTTTATACGTATAACCCAGAAATCTGTAATCCAAAATTTCTCAATCTTATAAATGATAGTTGTATTTTACACTTTCCTAGTAAAGTGCCAAGCAGTAAAATATTTAATAACAGTAGGGGGGAAACCTGATTTAAGCAAACATCTTTTTATATACTAGCAGATATTATATGTATACACAACAGGGTCACAGCATCATGGAACCTTTCTAATCCATGTTCTAAATTAGCATATATAACAATAACTGAGCACCGATCCCTTGATCAGGTACCAGATGTTATCCATATATTATTCCCGTCTTCTCCTTAGGGGCAAGACGCTGGAATTCATAACTCGTAAACCTAGTGGTCTGGCAAACGTAGTCAAAAGGATCTAATCATCGTGAGCTTCACCGAATGCAGACACAAACAATTAGCAATCCAGCTACATGCTGAAATACCTCTTCACCATATAAGGAAAAAGCAGACCAATAACACCAATGATTAATATGATAGGGATCGGTAGTACCATACAATCGTAAACTGCAAACTTCTTAATGGCCAAAAGTGGAATGTCGAGCTCCTGTCATTCATATATTGTTGTCTGTAGGTAAAGTTAACTCTATGAACAGTCAGAACTCACGAACTTACTTATCTCGTCCATAACGACGTGGAAATGATCATTATTTGGCAACAAGTAGAAACCGATTGTAGCCTGTTCCATATAAAGAAGTTTAACCTCTAGGCCAGCCTTTTTGAGCCCTTCCACATAAGCCAATTGCCAATCCTGAATAAGATCGAAGCCCGCAACCACAACGAGACTCTTTGGAAAATTGATTCCTTCAAGACTTCTACCATTAGGACCAAACGGATTACATGCAGGATGGTCCCGGTCTGCATCTTCAGGGAGAAAAGCTCTCCAATACCAATCCCTGTCTCGTAGAGTAACAAAGTATTTCCCATCTAAACGCTTTTCAGATTCAGTTCTTTCCTGTCCACCAAACATCGGATTGAGCAATATGTTTCCCAATATATCTATTCCTGATTCAACGGCTTGCAGAGCAACATGGTGCGCAATGTTACCACCGGAGCTATCCCCAGCCAGATATATATGAACCTTCGAATCTTTCCGACTTTGAAGCCATGATCTAGAGTTAACCCATTTAAGAGCAGTCCATCCATCATCATAAGCACATGGATATCTATTCTCAGGAGCACGCCGATAATTCACAGAGACCACGACAGCCTTACAGGTACCTACCAATATCCGACACAGATTGTCGTATATAGTACTATTCGCCGAGGAATGCGCAAAGCTTCCACCATGAAAGAAAATTATAACAGGGACAACCTCAGATGTAACAGGCTTCTCAAGGTCAACAATATTCGGCTGAGGCTCTTCACCAGTAGCTGGTCTATAAATCCGACTCAGGAGACCCGTACCACGATCGATGAGAACATCAAATGAGAAAACCCCACCAACAGGATTCACATTAGCGGGGACTCTACGATCAAGGAACTCCGCCAAGTGACGATTGAAAGTGCCGTCCGGTCGACGAAGAAGATTGTAAGCTAACTTAAAATTGGAGATGAGAACCCATGTATTCAACGGAACCACCATCTATTAAGAGACAAAGGTAAAGAATAATAAAACAAGAGCTTCATCTTCCATGAAATAAAATCTAAAAGCAAAGAAAATCTTACCACGAAATTTATATTGACAGTGACAGATTCATCATATAAATAAATGAACAGAAAACCCTAACTGTACTCACCTTGCCAAGAAACACAAATTTTAGAGCTAATTTTCAGAAAGTGAACAAACATGTAAGGACTCACCCAATATCCAATATGATCTTCAAAAACAAATCAAAACCTCCAAACAAAACTACCCCAAAGACTAAACTAAAATCAGAAGATTCCAACTTTCATGGAGAAATCGAAACAAGGCTAAAAAAAGTCAAGCTAAACTGCTTACCCCAAAATAGCAAAAGAATCAACTTTCAACACCCATAGGCCATAACCCATTTAAAAAGGAAAAAAAAAACTTCAATAAATAGGATTTATAAGACTGCTAGCTCTAACAAAAAATAATCAACTAAAACTAAGCTTTATTCAACCAAAGAAAGGATAAAATATACGAAAATCCAAGCTTGGTAACCTAATTCTAGAAAGAAATTATACACAATACTAAAATGGAGAGGAAAGACACACACACAAAAATTGCACCTTGCACTCATTGAGGTTGATTTCATTACTTCCAGCCATTTCCCCTTTCTTTGAAGACTTAAAAGCAAAACCCAGAAGCTTAAAACAGATCCTTTTGAAGAACAACCCAAACCCACACTTCATATCACAAAACAACACCAGAAAACAACCCAGCTAAGATTCCAATCCAACCTTCTTTTTCAACTTCAAAGATCATCTTTTTCTTTTCTTCTGATGCTGTTCAACTTATGGGGGAAAAAGAAAAGATGAACAACATATTTTTGATTGAAAATCTGTTGAGAAGAGAAGAGGGAAAGAGAGAGAGGATGCAATTGGAACAGAGACAGAGGAAGGGTTATTATATGAGTGTCATGTGGAGTGGGTGAAGGATAGGAAAGGTGCGCAGATTAGAAGACAAATGGGGAAAAAAGGAGAAAAATGCTAAAAAAAATTGTACATGAGGAGATGAATGTGGAATATGAGAGACGACAAACTGTGAAGTGTGAGGCCAATACATTACTGTGCTTTGGGTCCCTTGGATGTGGATCAGTGACATGTTTTTTTTTAAATACCCAAAATAAACACTTCTCATTATTATTTCAAATTTTATTTTAAGAATCTACATATAGTTCAAGGGGTAAGTAATGTAGTATCGTTTAAACAGGTCTTGAAATTGACCTTTTGTGTATACAAAAAATTAATTATTAAAATTAGGTATGCGACTCAAATCGGTCTAAATAAATTAGACAGAGACTTAAAAGCCAGAAGAGCAACAAAAAAAATAATTAAGAGATTAAAAATTATTGTTGAACAAAAAAATAAATAATTGGATGTATTAATTTTGTCAAATGATTGAGAGTATATTTAGAACAGATACTACTTGCAATCACTTTAGCTTTCATCAAAAAAATAAAAATAAATGGATGTATTAATTTTGTGAAATGTGTAAATTATAGGCCTTGTTTAACAAATAGTGAATAACTGATAGCGGATAACAGATTACATTAGATGATAGCGAATAGTTGATAGTATTAACTGATTTGACTAGCGAATTACATTAGTTGATTGTATAAAAGTGTTTGGTAAAATTAACTGATAGCTGATAGTTGTTTGATTATTTGAACAAGCAAAATGACATATAAGGACATGATTATATTTAATACTTGTTTGAATAATTTATTAGTTATTAACATTTTGTACCTATTAATATTAATTAGATTATAAAAATTATTTTTTTAAATCATTGCTGAGCATATATGAAGATGTACATAATAATTTTTTATTTGTGAAATTATTTTTTAAATTTAATTTTAATAATTATTAAATTTAGATGTATAATGTAATTTCTTATCTATAAAATTATGTTTTGAATATAATTTTATTAATTATTAGATTTACATGTATTTATTAATTTTTTATTTATGAAATTATTTTTTTTAATTTTATTAGTTAATCAAATTTATGTTATTTAGAGAAATTTAATAATTATCAAGGACAAAATAGTTTTGAAGTCTTTTATCCAAACCTCTAACTCAAAAACTTTTAAAAAGACATTTTTCAAAATGAGAGGTTTCACCTCAATCTGCTATTACAATCCATCTATTTATCAAACATTCAAATTAGCGGATTTGACTGGTCAAACCTCTAAACATGCTTAAAACCTCTAATTCTAGCTCAAAAAGCTCTTTACCAAACAACACCATAATTAAATCAAAGTTTTATGTGTATAATTATACCAAATTAAATCTAATATATTACGTTACATGTTTGATCAAAATTTATTTGTAACATTAATGTTTATTTGTTACCCGGGTTCGAGCACCAGTAATGCATATTGTGTGTGTCGTCTTTGAAATGACTAAAAAAGTTGAACAGATGCTACCCTTGCATCACACCAGCATATTCAAAAAAAAAATATTAAATTTTAAGGAAAACTACACGGGTGGTCACTCAACTATTATCCTTTTTCTATTTTGGTCACCCAACTAACTTTTTCGTCAAAATCACCCCTCACATTAAATATGTTTCCTATTTTGGTCCCTCCACTTTAAAAAACTAACGGTAACGCTGGCATGACATTTTAAAAATATTTTTAATCATTTTTCTCTAATCCTCACATTATTTTTATTTAATTTTATCCAACTAATCATGTGGTGATACATGTCTCCACCATATTAATTGAAGAAAACTAAAGAAAAACTAAAATCACTCCTTGTGATTACAGGGTTTCAAACCCTTCCATAATGGCATGAAATAACAGCGCAAGAACCAACTGTGCTAGCATTACATTTGCTTCAATCCCACTAACATTTATATTTAACATATATAAGTTAGCAACAGCACAAAATAAAATATAAAAAGTAGGGGAGTGACTCGAACACAATACTTTATTGATAAAATTTTAAATATTTAACCACCAAGTTAAACTAATAAATTGTGATAGTTTTAACTAAATTGTGTTTAAAATTAAAAATCAAACTAGAATTACTTGCTAACTTTGTTCGATAATAACAAAACTAATTAAATATTTATTTATTCTATAAAATTAATATTAAATTAACAATATTTATTTATGATAAAATATAAAATTATATTTAATAATTATTAAATGACTTAAAATTTAGATATAAATAATTATTTTTAATAATATTTATTTATTATTGAATATAAATTTTAAATTATGTAAAACTAATTATTTAAATCCTAATTTTAAGCCATTTAAAAATAATTATTAAAAATAATTTAAAAGTTTATATTCTTTCATAAATAAATAGTATTAAATTAATTTTTAAAATAATATAATATCTAATTTTATAAAAATAAATAATTGTTTAATTAATTTTATTATTATCGAACAAAGTGAAAAATTAATTATAGTTTGATTTTTAATTTAATAAAAATTTAGTTCAATATAATTTAATAAAGTTTTATTTTAACTTGATGGCTAAATATTTAAAATTTTATCAATGAGTGTTGAGTGGATCAATGAAACGATATAAGCCAAGAGGGAGGTGAATTGGATTTTTAGAACTTTTGGTGGTGGAATGGAAAATTAAAAATTGCTAGACAAGTGATTTTCTACCCAAAATTTAACTCGATCCTCACTCAAGTGATACAAAGAAGATGAAGGCTAAAACTAGTATATCTCAATACAAAATGTAGCCCTTTTACAAGCACTCAACCCAATTGAACAGATAAAAATAAAAATTACAAAGTTCACAATTGGGGTTTATAAGAAATATGAGATTTTTGCACAATTGCTTGGATTTGATGTTTGGATAATTCTTTGGAGATCAATAGTTGTTGCTGGAGCTTTTAGAGACCCCTTTTATACATTTTTATTGAATTCTAGCCGTTGGGGTTGTTGCCTTCATTAAAATAGCCGTTGGGATGTTATCTTCCCTCCATAAATGCAATCTGCAACTACCCGTTCCGAAACGCCCGACCCTGTTTCGAAACAGACCAAAATAGAAAGAGTCGTTGGGGTGTAATAAATAGACCGTACCAAAACGGGCACGATCGTTTCAATACGCTAAGAGCCCGTTTCGAACTTGTTTCGAAACATTTTGCTACTGTCAAAGCCTGTATCGAAACGAAATAGGAGCGTTTCGATACGCCTTAACGATATTTTTAAATTCAGTTATAAAACTTCAACAATCATATTCTAAAACCAAGTTTGAATTTCGTTTCGAAACGTTTGAGGTCTTTTCGATATTGTGGTATCGAAACGGTTCAAATCGTTTCGATGTTCTTCATCCGTTTCGAAACACGTTCCGAAACAGAGGTTAACAGTTTCAAAACGTTTCGAAACGCCCAAAGGCTGTTCTTAAACGGTAACTCGAAAATTACTGTTTTGACTTGGTAAACACTTAGAAAATATTTGACAAGTTAAGGTTTTGACTTATACATTTTTCTTTAAACACGTAGAGAGGTTTTGAGGACTTAAAAATTCATTTTCTCTTTTTCAATTTAGTCCTTAAGTTCTTTGCTATATCAAAATCAATTTATTGGTTTCACAATCTCCCCCTTTTTGATATAACAAAACCAAGTTAGAATTTTTAAGAGTTTTGAAATCTTGAAGACATTCTAACCCCCCTCAATTTAAGATGGGTTTTAAAGTTTTGAAAAGATTTAAAATTCAAGTTTTAAAACTCAAAACCGACTTAATTTTTTTTAGCTCTTATATTACTTCTCCCCTTTTTGTTAGACCAAAAAGAATAATAAACAAGGCTCATCAAGAGAAGAAACAATGTTAAAAGCAATAAACCAAACAACATAATATAGATTCATAAAGTTCAAATAACCAAACATAAAACTTAAAGCAATAGAGTTTAAATCTCAATCCCAAACAAAGCAATCAAAGCATAGGTTCATAAAGCATAACTAAAAATAGAAAGGTGCAAACTTAGTCCTAATATGATAAACTAATATGACATGCAATGAAGACCCTAAGCCTCGTCATCATCACCATCAACATCCGAAGAATCATCATCGTTTTTAGCTTTAGCACGACGAAAGGTCATCCATTGACCATAGAAGGTAGAGAATGACAAGTCCATCGATTCATGTTGATTCTCAAGAGCGATGAGACGATCCTCCACGGATTGCAAACAGGTATTGAGAATACCAAATCCCGAAGCTATGTTTTTATCCATCGTGTTGAGCCGCTCGGTGAGGAAAGCCATAAGGGCTTCATTGTTAGGACCCTGAGCTTGAGGTGGGGGCTCAACTTGAGGTGGAGGGAAGATTCACCAATCTTGTTCTTGCGAAATTCCGGAGAATCATAGGAGCAATCAAAGTTGAGGGTGCCAAAGAGATAACTCAAAACAGTCCCATACGTGAAGGAAGTAAGAGCTTCAGTTTCACGAATCTTCACATTGTGGACCATCTCGGCGAACATAATTTTGACAAGATTCGGTCGTTCTCCTCGGTGAAAGCACTCTAGCAAAAAATAGTCAACTTGACGAATATGAGAGAATTTTCCTCCGTAAGGGCGGATAAACTATGAAATCATCAAGTGAAGGAACCGGTCATGAGCATCCAAAGAAAGAACGGATCCGGTGTAAGCACCATAGTGGGTCTCATCCCCAATGCCTTCATTCTTGAGCCCAAGAGCAGTCTCTAAAAAGGGTATGTTGATAATGAACTTCCCTAAGAGATACGACTCAATTCCAATCACCTCGGTGTGATCTTCATTATCAATGAGCACATCATTTGAGTAGAAAAGGAGGACCATGTGCTTGTAGGTAATATCCGGTATGTTCAAGAAAGCCATGAAGTTCCATTCTTGCAAACGCTCTAGATAGCGGAAAGCGAAACACTCAGAATCAAGGAATGGGATATCAACAACACGCTCTCGACGAACGGCTATATCCTTGATGAAAGAGAAATGATCCTTCATCTCTTGAGTCCAAAGACTCTTAAGAAAAAGTTGGGTGAGATTGGGACAGATATTTTCTTGGTGTGAGGCTTCACCCGTTTGAGTCGTCTTGCGTTTCTTGTTAACGTTGTCCATTGAAAAATCCTAAAAACATAAAGCAAGCAATTTAAAAATCGAAGTGTATGCATGAACATCCTTAATTCAATCCAAGGACAAATCCCACTTAGGTTTTAAAAAGACTTTTTAATTTTTTTTAAGAGGAAAAACTTTTGAAAAATAAAAAAATATACGAGTAAAAACAAATATATTCAAATAAAAAATTTGAAGATTTTGAAAAAAAAATTACAAATTTTGAAAAAAACAAGTTGCAAAACATATAATCTATACAAAATTAATGTTTTCTAACCTAAAATTCGAATAAAATCAAAGGAAAAAGAAAAAGGATGAAAATATACCTTAAATATGGATTTTGGATGAATGAATGGAAGATCTTGCACAAAGTTGTTGAAGCTTGCTTAGACTTGAGTCTGTGAGTAAAAGCCCTCAAGATTTGATGAAAAACAATGAGGTTTATAGGGTTTTTATAGGGAAAACCGGGTTAGGGTTTTTATGAGTTTTAATTTAAAAGCAACTTTATCATTTAAGACCCTTTTTAAAGCTGTCCGCAGAGCCATTTCGAAACAGGCACGATCGTTCCGAAACGTGCGTACCAAAACGTTGACTGTCGTTTTGAGTCATGTTGATCCTTTCGATACGGCTTGACCGTATCGAATCCCACGTGTTGACCCGTATCGAAACTCGCTTCGATACACTTCTTGGCAGAGGCAAAACATTTCGAAACCCTTCTAGGCGTTTCGAAACACCTGGTCATAGATCACTCTTTTAAGGCACCCGTATCGAAACAGATTGACCCGTTCCGATACGCCTAGGCCTGGAGGTGCAGATGAGGCTCTAATATTGTAGAAAAATGAATTTCATGAAGTCTTATATGCATAAATGATATGAATGAGCATGAATAACATGCACAAACATAAACATACTCCCCCTAATTATTGGCATGGATGAAATTAGGAGTAAAAACACATAAGCATGGCATTTTTCAAGAAATCAAGCAATTTAAACACAAAAAGGTCCTAAAGGTCAAGATAGGCTAGTTAGACCTAACTCTCTCCTAAGGGACCAAAAACGCTCCTTATTCAAAGGCTTGGTAAAAATGTCTGCTAGTTGGTTTAAGGAGTCAACGAACTCTATAGCAACAGCTTCCTTAAGGACATGATCTCTAATGAAATGATGTCTTATTTCTATATGTTTGGTTCTAGAGTGTTGAATGGGATTTTTGGTTAAGCATATGGGACTAGTGTTATCACATTTAAGGGATATGGTTTCAACTTTAATACCATAATCTAAGAGTTGTTGCTTCATCCAAAGGACTTGAGCACAACCACTCCCTAAGGATATGTACTCGGCTTCGGTGGTAGAAAGAGCTACACTATTTTGTTTCTTAAAGAACCAAGATATGAGCATACTACCTAAGAATTGACATGTTCCTGAAGTACTCTTCCTATCGATTTTACACCCCTCATAATCCGCATCCGAATAAACATGAAGGTTGAAGGTTGAGTCTCTAGGGTACCAAAGACCTAGACAAGAGGTATCTCTAAGGTACCTAAAGATTCTCTTAACGGCTATAAGGTGAGACTCTCTAGGACTAGCTTGAAACCTAGCACACAAGCAAACATTAAACATTATATCTGGTCTACTTGCGGTAAGGTAAAGCAAAGATCCAATCATATAGCGATAAAGCTTCGAGTAAACACACTTACCTCATTCATCTTTGTCAAGCTTTGTAGATGAGCTCATTGGTGTAGCTTGAGGCTTTTCTTGCTCCAAGCCAAACTTCTTGAGCATATATTTCACGTACTTTGCTTGATTGATGAAGGTGTCATCCTTTCTTTGCTTGATTTGGAGTCCTACAAAGAATAAGAGCTCCCCCATCATGCTCATCTCGAATTCACCTTGCATTAACTTGGCAAACTCTTTGCAATGACACTCATTAGTAGATCCAAAAATAATATCATCAACATATATTTGTACTACTAAGATGTCATTTTTTTACTTTTTTATGAAAAGTGTAGTGTCCACCTTACCTTTTTCAAAACCTTTTTCAATCAAAAAAGTTTGAAAGTCTTTCATACCAAGCTCTAGGAGCTTGTTTTAAACCATAAAGTGCTTTAGTTAGTTTGAAAACATAATTTGGAAATCTTGAATCCTCAAAACCCGGTGGTTTTCCACATACACTTCCTCATTTATAGAACCATTTAAAAATGCGCTTTTAACATCCATTTGAAAAAGCTTGAAATCATGATAACATGCATATGCAAGCAACATCCTAATAGCTTCCATTCTAGCTACGAGTGCATAGGTTTTATCAAAATCAATTCTCTTTTCTTGAGTGTAACCTTGAGCAACTAATCTAGTTTTGTTTCTTACAATGTTGCCACTCTCATCTAGTTTATTCCTAAATACCCATTTAGTTCCTATAGTAGATTGATTACTAGGCCTTTCAACTAATGTACATACATTACTTCTCTCAAATTGATTTAACTCTTCTTGCATAGCCATAATCCAAAAATTATCTTTTAATGCTTCTTTAATGTTCTTAGGCTCTATGCATGAGATAAAAGCAACATGGTTCATGAGTTTAAGAGAAGATCTAGTAGTTACCCCCTTGGATGGATCACCCAAGATTTCACCACCTTTGACATAGTTGTACTCCCTTGGGTAGCTCACTTTCTTTTCCTCAAGAGCCAAGTCCTTCAAGGCTTTAAGAGGTGGATCTTGTGCATCCTCATCTTTAGTTGGAATCTCATCCACCTTTGAAGTTTGTCCTCCATCAAAGGCATCAAGGATTCCTACATCATCTTGTTCACAAGATTCCTTCCTCGGAAAGAGGTTATCGTCGAATAAAACATGAATAGACTCTTCTACTACTAAAGTTCTCTTATTAAATACACGATAGGCTTTAAAAGTTAAAGAATACCCTAAGAAAATAGCTTCATCACTTTTAGCATCAAATTTACCTAAGTTGTCTTTTCCATTATTTAAAACAAAACACTTGCAACCAAAATGATGCAAATAACTAATGTTAGACTTTTTAGATTTTAAAATCTCATATGGTGTTTTCTTTAAAAGTGGCCTAATCATTACTCGATTTACAATGTAGCAAGCGGTGTTTGTGGCTTCCACCCAAAAATATTTAGGTAAATTGTTTTCACAAAGCATAGTTCTAGCCATTTCTTGTAAAGTCATATTTTTCCTCTCAACTACCCCATTTTGTTTAGGAGTTCGAGGAGCCGAATTTTTTTTACTAATACCATTTTCATTTAAAAACTCTTCAAAACCTAGATTTTGAAATTTGGTTCCATGACCACTTCTAATATGAGAAATCTTAAGTTCAAGATCATTTTGAGTTAATTTTGAAAACGTGATGAATTTTTCTAAAGCCCCATCTTTAGTACTTAAGAATAGAACCCCAAGTAAATCTAGAATAGTCATCAACAAGTACAAATGCATACTATTTACCACCCAAGCTCATAGTTCTAATAGGCTCAAATAAATCCATGTGAATTAGTTGTAAACACCTACTTGTAGAAACATCATTAATGGATTTAAAGGATGGTCTATGTTGTTTACCCTTAGAGCATGCATCACATATTTTATCATTTGAGAATTTGATCTTGGGTAAACCTCTAACTAGATTTAGGGAAACTAATTTTTCTAAAACACTAATGCTATCATGTCTTAGTTTCATATGCCATAGCCATGCATCATTTTCATTTTGTGCAACAAAACATGCATGTGATGTATGAATGTCATCTAAATGCACCATGTAAATGTTACCTATGCTATGGCCAATGAGCATTATATTATTCGATTTAATGTCAACAATTTTGCATCCATTTTTATCAAATAAGACATTAAATTCTTTATCACACATTTGACTAATGCTCAATAGATTGTGTTTTAGACCATCGACATATAAAATATTTTCAATGAGAATAGTAGAGTGATTACCTATGGATCCAATACATTTAATGTGGCATTTGGAATTGTCACCAAATGTCATTACTCCTCCACTTTTTGGCTTTAAGTTCATGAATTGACTCTTGTCTCCGGTCATGTGCCTCGAGTATCCACTATCAAGGTACCATGAGTTTTGACTTTGTGCTTTGGCCTTGTAGCAATTCCCCCTACAAACAAAGATATTAAGCTTTGATTTTTGGTACCCAAATCATTTTGGGTCCACGAGTGTTAGCTCCAAAAAGCTTGGTTCCCTTAGGAATTCAAGGTGACATGGCATCAATATTATTAGACTTGACAAGTTCCTTAGGAACGCATACACTTTTAACTTTGTTTGTCCTATTATGCCTATGGAAGCCACTTTGTTTGTAGTTATTGTTCTTTATTTTAGGTTGGTTTGATTTAGATGATTCACCTATTTCTTTTTTCACATTACCAACACTATTGAAAGATTTTTTTAAGCTCATTTAACACCTTTTGGTGTTCACTATTGCATTGAGAAATAAGATTGTTTAAGTCTACATTTTCATCTTGAAAGAATTTAAGTTCATCTTGTAAACCTAAGACCTTTTTATCAAATTTCAAGTTAGCTTGAGAGAATGAGTCATTTTCAGCATTTAATTCCGAAATGATCTTTTTATTTCTTATGACCGACTCTTTGTACTTCTCATCTAACTCATCATATACCTCTTGTAACTCATCATAAGCATCATTCAATTCATCAAATGTAAAATCAAAAGATGATGAGTTAGAGGTTACCATGGAGGAATCCTCATCAAGAGCCATGAGGCAAAGGTTGGACACCTTGTGTTCCTCATCCTTGGATGACTCCTCATCACTCCAAGTAGCAAGCTTGGCTTTGAGCTTCTTCTTCTTGAGTTGAGGGCACTCGGAACGAATATGACCTGATTTTTTGCACTCAAATCAAATGATTTGATCCCCATCTTCTTCTTTGTTTTTGGTCTTGAAGTCCATTTTTCTTTGAATCTTTCTTCCTCGGTTGGACCTCATAAACCGTGAGAACCTTTTGGCTATCATAACCAATTCTTCTAGGTCTTCCTCCTCACTAGAAGTGCTCTCCTCATGTAGAGAAGCTTTGAGAGCCACTCCTAACCTTTTCTTCTTGTGTACCTCGAGCTTCTCCACTCTTTTCTCTTCCTTCTTCCTTTCATCTTCTCATCCTTGCTTCATGGTCTCATGAGTTAGGAGAGAACCAACTAGCTCATTAAGTTTAAGTGTCTTCAAATTTTTTTGCCTCAATGATGGCGGTTCTCTTCCCATCCCAAGACTCGGGAAGTGAGTAGAGTAGCTTCCGGACTAATTTGTCTTCCGGGATTATCTCTCCAAAACCTTTTAGCCCATTGACGATTGTTGAGAAACGATCGAACATCTTTGACACGGTTTCGTCGGGCTCCATTTTGAAATTCTCATAGCTAAGATTGAGAATTCCAATCTTTGTCTCTTTCACATCACTTGTTCCTTCATATGTAGTCTTAAGTGTATCTTACACTTCCTTAGCACTTTCGATGGAGGAAACTTTGGAGTAGATATCGGGACCGAAAGAGCAAAACAACATGTGAAGAGCTTTGTCATTGATTTGAATCTTCTTTCTCTCTTCTTCACTCATCCCATTCTTTCTTTTTGGCACCAATCTTCCTTCGTCGTCTCTCTTCATCGGAATAGTGGGACCATCTTCGATGGCATCCCAAACAAGATAGTCATTGGATTTAATGAAGAGACGCATTCGGTTCTTCCAAAAAGAGTAGTTATCACCGTTGAAGAAATATGGTTTGGTAGTTGATTGAGACTCGTACATGTTTGACCCGGAGGTAGATGCCATGGATTGCTTTGTGGTTGATCACACTCTTCCTATGAACTCCTCTTGTGGTTGTTAATCCTTCAAAGAGGTAGGCTCTGATACCAATTGTTGAGTGGATCAATGAAATGATATAGGCCAAGAGGGGGTGAATTGGATTTTTAGAACTTTTAGTGGTGGAGTGGAAAATTAAAAATTGCTAGACAAGAGATTTTAGAGTGGTTCAAGTTCCAATTGAACTCTACATCCACTACCTTAGCTTCACTAAAGAATTTTCCAACAATCCACTAATTGCTCTTCCTCTTTTCTAGGCTAAGGAGGTAACCTTTACAATACCGGTCAAATTTTCTACCTAAAATTTGACCCAATCCTCACTCAAGTGATACAAAGAAGATGAAGGCTAAAACTAGTATCTCTCAATACAAAATGTAGCCCTTTTACAAGCACTCAACCCAATTGAACATATAAGAATGGAAATTATAAAGTTCACAATTGGGGTTTACAAGAAATATGGGATTTTTGCACAATTGCTTGGATTTGATGTTTGGATAATTCTTTGGAGATCAATAGTTGTTGTTGGAGCTTTTAGAGGTCCCTTTTATATCTTCTCATTGAATTCTAGCCGTTGGGGTTGTTGCCTTCATTAAAATAGCCGTTGGGATGTTATCTTCCCTCCATAAATGCAGTCTACAACTACCCGTTCCGAAACGTTCGACCCTATTTCGAAACAGACCAAAATAGAAAGAGCCGTTGGGGTGTAATAAATAGACCATATCGAAACGGACACGATCGTTTCGATACGCTAAGAGCCCATTTCGAAACTCGTTTCGAAACATTTTGCTACTGTCAAAGCTTGTATCGAAACGACATAGGAGCATTTCGATACGCCTTAACGATATTTTTAAATTCAGTTATAAAACTTCAACGGTAATATTTTAAAATCAAGTTTGAATTCCGTTTCGAAACGTTTGAGGTCCATTTCGATACTGTCTTATCGAAACGGTTCAAATCGTTCCAATGTTCTTCATCCGTTTCGAAACACGTTCCGAAATAGAGGTTAACAGTTTTAAAATGTTTCGAAACGCCCAAAGGCCATTCCGAAACGGTGACTCGAAAATCACTGTTTTGACTTGGTAAACACTGAAAATATTTGACAAGTTGAGGTTTTGACTTATACATTTTTCTTTAAACACATAGAGAGGTTTTGAGGACTTAAAAATTCATTTTCACTTTTTTTCAATTTAGTCCTTAAGTTCTTTGTTATATCAAAATCAATTTATTGGTTTCACAATGAGGTATGTGTTTGAGTTACTCTCCTATTTTTTATATTTTATTTTGTGTTATTGCTAAATGCTAACTTATATACCTTAAATATATGTTAGTGGAATTAAATCAGAAATAATGCTTAGCAGCAATTGGTTCTTGCGCTCACTTCATGCCACTGTGCTGTGAGTTTGAAACCTAGCAACCACAAAGAGTGGTTTGGATTATTCTTTGGTTGAGATACGTGTTATCACACGATTGATTGAGTAAAATTAAACAAAAATAAAGTAGGGGAGAAGGGAGAAATGATTTAAAAAAAATATTTTAAAAATGTCACGTCAGCGTTAACGTTAGTTTTTTTAACAGAGAGATTAAAATAGAAAACATATTTAACGTGAAGGACGATTTTGACGAAAAAATTAGTTAGGTGACCAAAAAAAGGGTAATAATTGGATGACCACCCGTGTAATTTTCCCTAATTTTTATCTTTTAATATTTATGAAAATATCTTATTTATACTGAAAACGTTATCGATGTAGCATCATTTTTACGTTTAGATGTTACACAAATATTTTTTTTGATTAATTAAAGATATTACATTATCATACCGAGATTCGAACCCATACAAGATGAGGCAATATGAGCATCGTTAGCCATTAGGCCAATTAGTAGATCTCACACAAATAATTTTATTAATTGTATATGGAATTAAATAAATTTATTTATTTAAAAAAAGAGTTAATTGCACCACACATCCTCAAACTATAGTCTTCATTTCAAATTGATCCTTAAAGTTTTAAATATTCTAATTTCATCCTCAAACTACGACATTCATTCTAAATTGGTCTCCAAACTTTTGAGCATTCCGATTTCATCATTAAACTACAACTCTCATTCTAAATTGGCCCTCAAACTTTTTGAACGTTCTAATTTCATCCCCAAATTGTCAATATATGCTAATCATATCTTATGTTAATAAAATCGTTATAAAAATTATTAATTGTCATGAAACACTAATGTGTATTATGTAATAATATGATGTAATATAAACAATAATTTGAGAGTGAAATTTAAACATTCAAAAAGTTTGGGGATCAATTTAGAATGAGGGTCATAGTTTGAGGATAGAAATGGAATATTCAAAATTTTGGGGACCAATTTAAAATTAGAGTCATAGTTTGGGGATAAAATTGAAACGTTTAAAAGTTTAAGGACCAAATTAAAATGAAAATCATAGTTTGAGGACATATGATGCAATTATCTCTTTTAAAAATGTATACGATCAACTAAAATTTTAATACATGTAATTGTACTAAATCTACTTGCATATATCGTATTACAATTTTTTAATGGTATCGTATTACATATTTGATAAAAAAAAATCATGTATAATTTTGATATTTATCCCTATTAAAAACTAATTATATTTTTTTTTATAAAAAAATAGACTTAAATTAATAGATCAGGTTACCAACTCACTGACTGGTCAAACCAGATTTGGGTTGGCTTGGTAAGGAATTTTGTCTTCATGTGGATCTAGGGGTGGCAAAAAAAACCCTAAATTCAGGCCATCTGATCGGTAGGGTTAAATATCTTTTAAAAAAAATCAGTTTTTGGGTCGGGTTAAGTCGGTGTTTTAAGAAGCTTGAGTCTGGTCGGTTTTGGGTTTATGTTAGAAATTTTCCGACCCATACCGATCCGGTTTATTTATTTATTATTATTATTATTATTATTATTATTTGAGGTGAGTCGGGTTTAATCGAATTTTTTTATTAAAATTTCAAAATTAGGTCGAAGTTGAGTTATACTTTTATTATATTGTGCTGGGATAAAAATATTAAACTCGGATCAGATCAAGTCGAAACTTTGAAATTTCAGGTCGGGTTCGAAATTGCCAAAAATTCGGCTTGTTGCCATCCCTAGGTGGATCCAATCAGAATATAAATTAAATACATTTTAAATATTTTATTTAAATTTAATTGTAAAATGTATTAAAATAAAAAATATTTTTTATAATATTTTGAATAGTAAAACAAACTTTTTGACGAACTAGTATGGATAAGTTCGAATTCGGATTCTAAAAATTATTTAGAATCAGATCTTGTTTCCATCCAATTCATGAATACCTCTAAATAATAAATTAGACATTAATGATAAAAAAATAGGCTTTATTTAGTAAAGAGTGGTTTGGACAAAAATTAGAAGTTTGAGACATAATTAGAGGTATGCCCAGTCAAATCCGTTAATATTGTTATTTGTTGAATAGCGGATTGAAAGAGCGGATTGGAGTGAAATCGCTAATTTTGAAAAAGCTCATAATATAGACTTTTTAAGATTAAAGGTTTGATATTAGAGTTGTAAAGACTCTTTTACCCTTATCAATTACCAAAAATCTCAAAATAACCTAAATTAAATTTTCACCATATTTATAAGTTAATCCTATTTACTTTTTTCTTTTTATTATCACATATTTATATGTGCTCTTATATGTGTATTTGAATATGTTTAGAAAAATTAAATTAAAAATAATTTTATAGATCTAATTAATATTGATTAGATACAAAATATTGATAACTAATAAACTATTCAAACAAGTATTAAATATAATCATGTTTTTATATGTCATTTTGCTTGTTTAAATAATCTAACAGCTATGAGCTATCAATTAATTTTATCAAACACTTTTATACAATCAGCTAATACAATATTGAATCCGTTAGTCAAATCAGCTAATGCAATTAGCTATTAGCTAATATAATCCGCTATCCGCTAATTGTCAAACAGGGCCATAATTTTTTATTTTTTTAGTTTATTTGAAGAGAGAAACAAAAATGGGAACGGAGGGGACAAAATTTACCGTGCGTGCGACCGATGACATGTCACGTGAGGACAAACGGAGACCGTGAGCTCTTTCTCTGAGATGATGATTCTGTGAAATGACACTTTTCCCCTATTTTAAACTTCAAAACCATGAAAATGTCCGCACGATTTAATTTGAGGGTTATATTTTAATATACAAGATGGGTAAACAAATTATACAATTCTTTTATAAAATTTAAAACTTAAATATCTAGCCCTAACACCTAAAAATTAAATCTTAAATTTTAAATTTTAACTATAAACTCTAAATTCTACACCTTATAACCTAAATATCTAAACCTAAAAATAAAAATAAAAAACTTACACAAACTTGTGTATTAAAGTGTTTTCCTTAATTTGATTTAATAAATTCATTATGAAACTATCTTTTATTTCAATTTTATTTAATCATGTAAGTCTCGAGTTTGTACGAATAGAAATTATCTACTATTTTTTGGTGCCCTTATTTATACCTTCATACTAAAAATTATGTTTATACTTTATGATCAGAGATTAAAGAATTTGGGGTATAATATATCTTTTAAGATGTAGGATTTAAAATTTAAAGTTAAAGATCAATTGTTTTTTAGTGTTCAGATGAAAAAGGTAAAGAAATTTTGTCAGTGTGTAACTTGTTTCAAGACTTGAATCTTTCGGGTGAAGAATGGAATTCTTCTACTAGTATTATTTTCCTTTTTTATGTTGGTTTATAAATTTATGACACGTGTAGTATTAGTAAAATATAAAAAAATAATTAAATAATAATAAAATTATTATTACACGTGACATAAAATTTTATTGATAAAATATAAAAAATACACGTAAAAAATAGACGAACTTTGTTCGATTAGCGCGATTGTGCCAAGCCTCAAATTTTGCGTTTGAATATCCCTAACGTCCCCACCCCGTCCTTCAATTTTCTCTTCAACCAAACAGGAAATTCCCCTATCATCAATCGAATCAAAACCAGAGATGTCGGAAATTTGAATCAAAGATGAGAAAAAGGCAAACAAACAAAAAATACAAACACTTTTTTTCTATTACATACTCCATACATGAAAATATACAAAATACAGGGAAATTTGAAAATAAATGCAAACAGAGTACACTCATAAGATGAAAACAGGCAGCGATCATGTGTTGAAATTAATATGGTTATAAAGCTCAATTCCGATGAGCCTAGCTCCTTCCTCTTCGCCTATTTCATGCTCCGTCGTGCCAATAGCGCTAAAGTAGCAGTCAAAGTGAGTAGCGTGGCTACCGGCGGCGCGAGCATTAGCTCGGCCAATGCGTTGCGTATTGCCATGGCCGCCACCCTGAGCTCCTCCATGAAAGATTCTGTGGATGTTAGGGATAAACACTCCGGTCCCTCGCGATGGCGGGAGGTCTCCGACGTACTGGAACAGGTTATTCCCTAACGGAATGAGAACGGGAATAGGAGTTCCTACTCCACGGCTTGCATAATCACCGGCACCGTAGATGGCCATTAAGAAGGAAAAATGAATCTTGATAAACACGACGAAATGCTTTATAGGATCCATCTTCCGCCGCGAGAGGATGATGAAGGATGGCAATGGCATTCGCGCGCATTTTGTTGTTGTTGCGCTTACAACGACCATGAACACTCTCGTACTCGAACATCACTTTAGTTGAAAAACAAAGATCATTTTTAGGGGCAAAAAAAAAAAGTTGATATGAGAAACAGAGACTCGGGAAAGTGGATGCTCCGCCGTCAGCTGCTCGCGGCAGTCTCTCGCACGGCGTTGCGTTGACTGAAGAGCGTTTGTTTCACCGATGTTTGAATCGATCGTTCCCCCTTTCGATTGTCTGAATCGATCATTCCCCCGTTTGTCCGCATATTTTAAAGAATTTGGGCAAATTATAAGTTTCAACCACTCAACTTTTTTCTCACTCCACTTTTAGTCGCTCGAGTTTAAAGATTTTTAATTTAACTATTAAACTTTTGATTTCTTCCTATTTTGGTTACTCTGCCGTTAAATCCTTAAAAATGTTATGACTGTATATTTGTCTTTTAAAATGTACAAAATTACCTTGAAACTTTCGTTTTTTGAAAATAATTTTTTTATTTTATTTTTCATTTGATTTTTCAACGATGAAACATCTTCTTCTAAATTCCAATAGCGGAGAGCTGAATAAGGAGAAAATGAGCAGAATATCTTGATTCCAAGTTGATCGAACATTGAATATGGTAGATCAGAATAGTCTAAGATTTTGTGTGTTTTAGGTTTTGCGTGTAGTTTAGCGAAAATCTAATGTGATGGAATGGTATGAGGCGATGAGATGAGTTTCTTGGTGTCTTGAGTGGTTAGAAAAGACGTCTGAGAATGATTATTTCAGCACCAACATGATAGAAGGGTGGTATTGTAAAAGTTTTAATTTTTGGGAAGAAGATAAAATTTTAAAAAAAGAAAATAGGGAAAATAAAGTGGATGACACGTGACTTTCATGTCATCAAAAAGTAACCCACATTAACATGCACGACTGTCATGTCACCTTTCTATTTTTGATTTGACGCTTGAGTAACTAAAATAAGAATAAATCTATAGTTCTGAGATTAAATTAAAAAAAAATTAAACTTGAATGAGCAAAATAGAAGTGAGAAAAAAGTTGAGCGATGAAATTTATAATTTATCTAGATATTTTAATTTTATGATATTGTAATTTATTAAATTAACGGTTATATTATTGTCAAATTAATCTATATTATTAATTAAATTTGACTTTTTAATAGTCTAAAGATAATTATAAGGTATTATTTGTTCATACATACTTTTAACCTTTTGAGAATACGCATACACTTTGTAGACAAAGTGATTTGAACTCGTGTCTCATAGGATAAACATCATCTACTTTTTCACTGGACACTTGTTAGATTCAATTAAATTTGACTCTTAATCATTTATTTTACAAGATCATATTATTTTTAACAGAAAACTTAACAATTTTAAAGGGTCGGCCATATTTTATCTTATATTTCACATCAACTAATAATTTAAAATTATAGAAAATAATTAATAATATTATTTTCATAAAACACAAAGAAATCTATGAAACGTACTCGGTCTATCACGTAGAATTCTATGTTAGTTATATTAAAAAAGTTTAATATTTTAATCAATATTTTTATTTTTAAAATAATTTAATTTATTTTAAAATATTGAAAATTACAATTTAATTTTTAATACTGATGGTTAAATTTAAATGAAAAGAATAACCAAAACAATTAAAAATGCAAACTTTATAACTAAATTTAACATTATATCCCTGTTTGGTAATTAATGGATAGCTAAAAACATATTTGTATTAGTTGATAGTTGATTTGACTAACTGATTACATTAGCCGATTGTATAAAAATAATTGATAAAATTAATTGATACATGATACTTGTTTACTTATTTTTTTTTATATAAATATCGGTTGCCTCATTATTATTACGAAAAGGAAAAGACAAAGGAAAAAAATTACAAGTCCAAAAGAAAACAGAAAGCACGAACACAAAATCAGCGGTCCTGGTCAGCAAGAGACTGGACAAAATCAGAGGCCTCTTCCACCCATGAACGATCAACAAAGCACCGAAGACCTTCCAACGCAAGTACATGTGCTGGGCGATTATTATTCCGACCAATAAAGCTGACTTCGCAAGAGGTAAAGTTCCTTTGAAATTGCTTAATATCTCTGATAATGGGTCCAATCTCTGAAAGATCAATAGAATGGGAATTAAGCTTTTGAGAAAATGACTTGTTATCTCCTTCAATAACCACACAGTGTAGGCCAAGATTCAGCACAAATTCGAGATCGTAGAACATTGCAAGAGCTTCAGCTTCGAATACAGACAACGTGTTGGTGCTTACTCGGTAACTAGCACCAATAATCAACCCCTCATGATACCTATGTATATATTAGAAAAATATTTGAAGGATGTATAAATTGTTTTTTTATTTATGAAATTATGTGTTTAATATAATGCTATTAATTATAAAATTAGATGTATATATTAATTTTTTATTTATTAAATTATCTTATTAATCTAAATTTATTAATTATTAAATTTAAATACATATTAATTTAATTATTTTTATTTATAAAATTATTTTTTAGTTTTATTAATTATTCAAATTTAGTTAATTTGAAGAATTTTATGTAATTATAAAGGACAAAAGAGTGTTTAAAACTCTTTTATTCAATCCTCCAACCTAAAAACTCTTAAAATGAGCTTTTTTAATTTGAGAGGTTTCACCCCAGTCCGCCGCTATTATAATCCTCTATTACAATCCAACTTAAGAAGCATGGCGTATCAAAATAGTCTAGAGTCGTATCGGAACATTTTGCTACTGGAATCCTCTGTTTCGATACAACTTAGACATGTATCGAAACGAGTCAAAGTTAAGGTCAAAGAGAGTCAACCCGTACCGATACAGGGCTTGCCCGTATACATACAGTATGAATGGTGAAGACAAAAAAGATGGACCATCGTACACTCGTATCGAAACAACCTTAAGGTGTTTCGATACCGTGTTAGTTAAGTTGGTTAAAAGGGCGTAAACTGAAGGTTTACATTTTTTACAGCTTGGTCATTGAATTTAAGATGATTCAAATTGAATGGACAAATGAATACCAAATTGTATGAAAATTTACAGACTTGCTAATATTGTATTGAATTACATTGTGGTATGGTAAATTTCATTGAAAGACCCATAATTTATCAGATTTACAATTTAGTCTCTAAAACTTGTAATAGTTAAGAATTAGTCCTAAATGATTAATTATTGGTTCATAAGGATTAATCGGACTAAGATGCATTGTGGCAATGCTTTATTGTATATTATTGTTTTAAATGTTGATAATAAAATGAAAATTTATTGCATTGTTCGTCGTATCGTTTATCGGTAACACTTTTCGACCCGGTTTTCGACCAGGCCAGGAAGGAGGTGTTATATTCACGATAGGCCGCACCCTACTACGACTATTACAAAAAAAAACCCACAGTACTAAACTATTGCAAACAAGTATATGGAGAACAACAATACAAACAAACATAGAGCAATAATTAATTGTGAAACAATTAAAAGAAATAATTGACGGTGACAAAATTTTAAGATGCCAAAAAATAAAACAAATAAATAAAATTCTTAGAATCTTAGATAATGGAAGAAATAGAAAGAGAAATCAAACCAATAAAAGATGAAAATGAGTGGCGCAAGTGAAAATCAAACAACTTAGTCGATATTTGATAGCCCTGAAGGGATTGTGGATATCTCTATTTATCGATTAAAGATTAATTTGGATGTAGAGTTATTTGTCTTGCAGGAAGTTTTGGTGATGTCAACTTTGAGAATTGGAGGATTGGGTTTGGGTGAAAACATGTGCGATACGCTTAAGAAATGAGAAAAGAAAAGCTAAAACTAGGTTTTTGGGAGTTTGGCAGATCAAGAAGACACCAAAACAAATACACTTCTTTTTGTTTATTTTTAAAAAAGAATAACTATTATATAAAACCCACAATTTGGCCCCTTCTCTGAAGCCCGATTAAAGCCCAATAATCCATTTATAATTTTTCCTACTCATTTTCAAACTTTCTGAGTTCTTGGTCTTAATTTTTCTTTCCTTTTCGTTTTATTTTAACACAAGTGAGGAAAGTATTCCAGTGCAGCAGTGTCTAGGGTGGGCACCAATAATTTTCAGGGTGGGCACCTAAATATAAAATAAATATTTAATAAATAATTTTTTTCAGCTCCACTATGTAAATCCGCCACGGGTTCTAGAATGGCATAAAATAAAAAAAATGCTCATAACGTTTAACTAAATAGTCATTTTGATCTCTATTTTTTAACTAATTCAACCTCCTAATGTTTTATTTTGGGTCAAAATGACTCCTCTGCGGATAAAATTGTTAGTCAACTGATGATAAACAACTTGAAATGACTTGATAGAATGACGCGTCAGAAGAAAAAATATATTTTATATTTTATACATTTTTTGTAAAAATATTTTTAACTGATGTGTCATTATGTAAAGTCAACATATTTGTCTGTATGACATTGCTATCACGGCGTGCATTGTCATATAAGTTTTTCACGTCATTTCAAGTTGTTTCTCATCAGTTGACTAACAATTTTCATCCGTAAATGAGCTATTTTGACTCAAAATAAAACGTTAGGAGTTAAATTAGTTAAAAATGGTCAAAATGACTATTTAATCCAACGTTAGATTTTTTTACATTATACCTACTAGAATCTATGCTCTTTTTCTCGAGAATCTATTAAAATAAGTTCACTAATACTATAATCAAACAACTTATCCAAATAAATATACAATCGAATAAAAAGTTTCTACTTTTTTGCGCCTATATGTATACCTCAATAGTAAAAATTATATTTAAAGTTTAGGATTAGAGTTTAGAATCTAGTGTTTATAGGTGTAGGATTTTTAATATTTTTTTCTTTTGATTCGTGAATTAAGCTTTTGGGATTTTTTGTTTTAAGGATTTATTCATTATCATATTAGAATTAATATATGAAGTGTGAGGAAGAAGAAGATGATGATTTGCAAATTTTAATTTATAAAAAATATCATGTAAAAAATAAAGATGATGTGTTTTTATTAATTGGGTAGGACCATGGATAAGGTGGTGAAAATGGTTTATAAAATAATTTATTCTAATTTTGTTTTGAAATATGCTTAATTGCATGTCAAGTCTTTGAAGTTTTTAATAATCATTTAAAAATTATTTAAAAAAAAATTAATGATGTTTAGCGATGTATTACGCTAGTAGTATTCAACGGTGTGCGTCGTCCATTCTAGACTCTTCCTTTTAAATAATTTATTTAAATATAAGATATTATTTCACTAAATATTTTCTCTAATTAATTTTTAATATCGAAACTAGAAATCACCCCTTTTGACATTGTATCATGGTTTGTTTTGGATCCCATTAAGGTTGTTTGTTGCATCCCAATATTTGTCAAATTTTAAGAGTAAACAAAATTAGATATCCTCTCTATTTCTATTTTGTACACGCTCTAACTTTTTCTTAATCATCGGTATTTAATTTTTTTAATGTAAAGTAATTATAAAGTAGTATATGTTCATACACATTCTTAACCCTTTGACAATACACGTATACTTTGTAAACAAAGCGATTTGAACTCGTGTCTCTTAAGATGAACATCATCCGTTTTTCTACTAGAACACTTGTTAAATTGATCATCAATATTTAATTTATTGTTCAATTGACCCAAATTAAATATTGTAGACTTATGATAAATATATCTTTCTTAAAAAATCTAACACATTATCCCGCTAATCTAAATAACAATGGTCGCTCAATTTATTAACCTCAAAATAAATTTTGTCAAATTTCTTTAGATCTCCTTTTTGATCTCGTTCTCACTTGTCCCTGTCTCATAATTTAACAATGTTCTTCTTTTTGAAATTATACTTTTTATTTTTATTTATATATTTTAGATTTGGCATAACTCGACTTGTTTATCCTAATAGCGGAAAGTAAAGTTATCAACATCTGGTGATGACTTTAGTCTTCACCGTAACATTTAACCTAAAAACTTATGGTCTGTTTGGTTCTAAAAAATATATTTTATAGTTTTATTTTTTATTTTTATTTTCAGTTTTTCAAAAATAAAAATCATGTTTGATTAATAAAATTGAAAACTTATTTTTAGAAATGAAGATGTGTTTGATGTATAGTTTTTCCAAAATAGAAACGATCAAATAATTACTCAATAATTAAATTAAAATATTAATATTAGAAAAATATTAGGGTAAATTCGGTAAATCATCACCGAACTTTACTCTTAAAACTATTTTTGTCACTAAAGTTTTAAAATATTCAATTTACTCATTGAAGTTTAGACATTTAACGTTTTTTGTCTCAAAAATTTAGACATTGAATGTTTTTTGGTCACTCTTAAACCCCCCAAACAGTCATAGATGATGGTTAAGGCCGACAATTACCCATCGATGGTGGCCCACCCGACCCATCCAACCCAACTAAATGGACAAAAACCCGACGAAACGTGGGTTTGATCCGTTTGGAGTGGATAGCGGATGAAGCGGGTGATGAGTTTAGGTGAAAAATTTTCAACCCACCATCCGATCTTTCACCCACCCTATCCATCCATTCATCGATATACTATTAATGTTAAAAAATATTTTGAACTATAAAGACTTTTTTAAACTTTTGTTTGCTATTGGGAAATGAGAATTTTGTTTATGTAGTTATATTGTATGTAAGAATATTCGGAAATTTGGAACTTTAATAATAGTTGACTTTAATGTATTAAATATTAAATATTTTTAGTAAGATATTACATGTATTTTTAACTCTGGTTTTCTAATAATATAACCCATTTATGATCCGACCCACCTGCCTCATCCGCGGTTGTTGGGTGGGCAGATTTGTGTCAATGATGAAGCAGATGGTGGGTGGGTTGGGTGAAAGTTTGGGATACAGATGGTGGAGCCGGTGGAGCTCAAACCCACCCTAAATCCGACCCGTTGCTAGCCCTAACGATGGTCGTTCAGTCCCAAATTTCACCAGTCTCTTCGTCTCAATCCCCTGAGTTTAAATTGACCTCTATTTTACTAAAAAGTGCTCAGAAGTTCACGAATTGGCCAAAAACCTTATGGTTTCTCTCTCTTTGATCTCCCCCCTCCACCGTCGGATGGAGCTTGTTTCTCAGTATGTTGCTTCTCTCTTTTCAATGAAGTTTTCCATCGTTCAAATCTTTGAGAAGTTCCTTTGTTTGTCGATAAATGGACGTCATCAAAAAGTTAACGGAGCAGTGACAAAAAATATTCAATGTCTAAACTTCAGTGAGTAAATTGAACGTTTTGAAACTCCAGTGACCAAAATAGGTTTGACACTAAATTTCAGTGATGATTTACGTAATTTCCCAAAATATTATCTAAATTATAAAAAATAAAATATGATTAAACAAAACAAAGTTTTAAAATCAATAAAAATGAAAATAATTTTTATTCTTAATAATAAGAAGGCATATTCAGACCATTCAATTTGATGTGTTGTTTAACTTTATACTAATTGACAAAACAATTCAATTCACGAGTCCTTTGATTTTGTCTTTCTATCATGAAATGTGAATAATTGAGTGTGTAAAACAATACATTTGTTTTGGTTTAGTTGTTTTGTTAGGACATTTTCAGGGTTTTTTAAGCTTTTTGTGGTTTGAAATGGAGAGTTATTTGTGATAGTTGTGTTGTTAAGGTAAGTTCAATGCGGCTTGGATTGATGAAGAATATAATGATAGGAAGACAAAGTGAATAAAAAAGGCAATTGGGGATTAGATTAATCAAATATTAAAATGTCGAGGATTATTTTTTTAGAGTTAGGACCAAAAATTAAATAAAATGCAAAAATTGACGACTAAATTTTTTATTATGTCAATTTTATTATTGTCACGTTATTTGATGTTAATATTTTAAATTAATTTGTTAGTTGTTTTAAGTTATGTGACCATTTTATAATTTTTTATAGTCAGAAGACTTAAAAAATCTTATAGTTGAAGGACTATTTATCTATTTTATCAAAAAAAATATTTTTACAATGGTTTGAAATAATGCTAAAACAAAAATAGTTAAATATCATTAAAATAAAAAAAAATCTGTTTTTAGAATGATTTGATCCCGTGTCATTTACGCATTATTTCCAAGTTCAAAATTAACTTTGACGAAAATATTGAACACATCTTTTAATGCTTTTAAAATTTTATTTTTTTTATTTTTTAAAATTCATTTTTTTAATTTTACAGTCAAACATGTTTTCTTTAATATTTTTATTAACCAAAAAATGAATTTTTTTAGCTATTCTCTATAACCAAACAAACCGTTAAATAAAAGACTTAACTATAAAATAAGTGCCCAAACCATGTTTCTTTTTTGCAATATGTGTATAAAATATTTTTTTACTTGAAATATGTGCTTAGAGTTTTATTTTTGGTTGAAATATGTGCCTACAATATTTTTTGGCTAAAATCGGTGCTTAAAATTTCTTTTGTTGTTGTTGAAATAGGTGCCAAAGTAGATGCATCAATTGACTTTAAAACAAGCCAAAATGAAATTTTAGGCGTCTATTTCAGACAAAAACTAATTTAAACACCTATTTCAGTCAAAAATAAAAACTTTAAGCACATATTTCAGTCGAAAAATACTTTAAACACCTATTACAAAAAGAAGCATAATTTAAACACTTATTTTATAGTTAAGCCTAAATAAAACCCAACCATCACTATTTACTTAATTTATTTTTCTCAACCATAAAATTCCTTTAATTTTTCTCAAATAATAATTATAAGAAAATTAAAAAAAAAACAAAAAAAACACATTATTGCTAAAGTGAGTCATGAAGCAAAGAAAACAAACAGCTAGCAATAGCATCTCTGGTCTGCTGTCATTGTCTATGAACTTCACTGTCAAAGGGGGCAGCTTTGGGGATCTTTTTTTTACTATTATTTATTATTATAACCAGCCAATGCCCAATAGTTCTCAATTGGTGTTGGGTCAACAAATGTGAACAGTTGTTGGATTGTTGTGGACATTGGAGATGTGAGAATAAATACAGAAAAGTACTAAAACTAAATGATTTTTACTTGCCAATCCTTCCAACTCTTTTTCATCTGTTTGTTCTTTTGTCAATGGTCCAAATTTTGGCAATTTTGGGTGAAAAACCCCTTTTAAAATATTATTTTTAATAATGGCTCCCAAAAACATTTATTTGGCAAAATGACTCCCTTTCTTGCCAGGTCGGCAGACCTCGCGTTTTGTAGAACGCGAGGTACGATATCGCGTTGTACAGAACGCGATGTCTGTCGACGTGGCGTTCCAGTCCGTTTTAACGGTTTAACAGTACCTCGCGTTCTGCAGAACGCGAGGTCCCCGAGAAATTGAAAAGGCGGCTTGGAATATATCGGACGGACCTCGCGTTCTGTAGGACGCGAGGTCTGTCCAATTCCAGCCTAAACCGCAAGCAAAAACATGCGTAAGTAGGCCTGTTCGAACCCAATTTCGAGCGTGTAAATGGTATATTTTTAGCGATCATCGAGTTTGGGGTCGTAGTACTGAAAATTGTCTATCGTATGATACCAACATGGTTAATTTCCGTCCATTTTACAATGGTTTAAAATGGCTTCGAAAACCCTATGCTAGCATACTTTTTTCGATTGAAGTTGTATTTCAACTAATGTCGATAGGCATGTTCGAGCAGAATTTCATACGTATAAATTTTAAATTTTTAGGTAACATCGAGTATGGGGTTGTAGTACTGGAAATTCTCTATCGTATGACACTGACACGGTCAATTTTCGTCAATTGTACACTGACTTATCGTTGCTTCGAAAACAATATCATAACATATTTTTTTGAATTATTGAAAATATAAGATGGCGTACTGTATAAATAGAAGTAAACTGACTTTATTGATTAGATTGTGTCATGTGCGAACTCGCATATACAAATTAAAAATAATTAATTAATACGAGGGGCTGAGCGATTAGGACACTTAGGAGCTGTGTGCCCAGTATTTCGACATATAGAACAATGCTTCTTTTGTCCGGTTTTCTCTCGATGTTCGACCAAATCCTCGGCACAATATATTCTTGTAGAAGGTGGACGTCCTTTGGCTCGTAGTAGTGCTGGATCTGGGCGTATGATCGGTTTAGTGTCCACAGCATTTGGATCAACCTCATTTCCGATTGGAGGAAACTATTTTTCGTAAACTTTAAGCACCGTTTTGAGTAAGTATACCGGATCAACCATACGAATGTATTCTATTTGTTGGTTAGTGCAAGCAGCAATGGCGTGTGCGCACGGGTATTTGAAAGTTTGGAATATTCCGCACTCGCAGGTTTTTGCCCTCAGATTTACAACGTAAGCGTTGTGCTGAATGCCTTCTAACCGCCTGGAAAATTCCGCAACACGAAACAAGTGTCCTTCTCGCGAGAAGAGGGTTGCTTGCACCTGTCTTGATTGGGCCACTTGAATATGCAGTCTGTCGCGGAAATCTGGATGGACTTTGTGTCCACCTGCCATGTACTCAGTTGCTTGCTTGCCCAAGGTTGCAAAAAGGGTAGCTAAACGATAATAGGTCGCTTTGACAATGGAAGTGATAGGCAACTGCCGAACTCCCTTCAGTGATGAGTTCACTGCCTCAGCCAAGTTCGTTGTCATGTGACCATAACGTTTACCTTCGTCATACGATCGAAACCATTTTTCTTTTGGGATTTTTTCAAGGTATTCAGCGCCCTTTTTGTTTCTCGCTCTCAGTTCCTCGAGCATTTCAGCCACCTCTTGTTTGTAGTGCGAGTTGCCTATGAGATGACAGTTGAATAGTTATGGTCGAAAAACATATGAAAAAAGGTCGTAAATTGAAGCGAGTAACAAGTAATATAGTAAATGAAAATGATATAAATGACGTACCCATATCGAGCACCATTTGACGTTCATCACGATTCTTGTATTTCAGCAGGTAGTTTGCGGCTATGTGCCGCAAGCAAAAACGGTGGTGAATGTATGGAGGCTTCCAATAATCACCCAAATTTTGTATCGCCCACAACAGCGCTGTGCCTCTGTCAGAAATAACACACACCCCTTCATCACTTCTTCTTCGTATTACAGGATCAAGGACATATTTTCGTAGGTTCGTAAGGAAGAACGTCCAAGACTCCAAATCCTCCTTCGGGACGATTACAAATGCAACAGGAACGCATTTGCGATTGCCGTCCTGTGCTATAGCTAGAAGTAGGATCTGTGTATATTTTCCGTACAACCATGTGCCGTCGATTTGGACCATCGGTTTGCAGTGCTTGAATGCGTGGATGCACTGGGGGAAAGTCCAAAATAACCGGTGGAATTGACAAACACCTCGGACGACACGATCATTTTCGTATGCTAGAACCGTATCAAGTTTGACAACCATTCTGGGGATGTGTTTCTGCAGGAGATTAAGCCACGGGCGCAACTCTATGTAAGATTCCTCCCATCGGCCATACAATTCCTCTTTGGCCTTTTTCCTTGCATACCATGCTTTCGAATAACCTGGACGGAAGCCGGTGACAGCTAGAGCTGCAGCCTGACATGTGGGGACCGACACAGTGGGATTTGTTTTCACCAGTGTGGAAAAGATGTCCGCGAGGTACTTTGCATCCAGGTTCTTGTGATCCTGGTTGAGGCTACCAACGGTGCATGTATGGGGCCCCTCAAGTTTTGTTATTTTCCAAAGGTTGCCTGCCCTCTTCAAGTCTGATATACGGATTTTCCATTTACAGCCTTGATCCTTTTGGACGCACTGAGCCTTGTAGTATTTGGCTTGGGTTTTCTTCACCGTCGTCTCAACATTATGACGAAGGTTGTACTGCTTAACTGCCGCCACCGCAATTTCCTTGTTCGCGAACGCCATACCAATTCTTAGTTCACCATCAGAACGGTGGACTCGGTCATCTATTGTGTCGTCATGGGGAAAATCAGGGACGTCCATTGCATCCATATCAACCGTTGTGAAGTGGGATGGTGGCTGGAACATAGAAATTGGTCTTGCGCCTACAGGAAAGTTGGTGGCAGTCGGTTCTTCGTCCAAATCTGGTGGTGGAACGGCAGTGTCTTCTGGGTCTTCTGGTAACTCTGTCAAGTCTTCTGGTTCCGGATAGAATGGCCCCAGCTCGTCTCCGTCTGGCCCGGGTTCTCTAATCGGTTCTTCGTCAGAAGCATCCTCCGGGAGCTGGAATAGTAGAGCTTCTGGAATCACTACCCTTTGAGGCGAGGATTGGGGTCGAGGAGCGGGAGACCTCTCACGAGACGCACACATTCCATCTTCCATTTGGCGAGGCAACAATTACGTTGCAGGATGTTGCCTACATTCTCGGGTTGCCTATAGATGGCAGCGTTATTACTGGTGTAGCGATGGGACATTGGCCACTCCTATTTGCTGAACAAATTGGGGTGATGCCCCCTGATAGAGCGTGGGACGGAGGGAAAATTTCTCTACCGTACTTGGAGGAGAACTTTGGAACCCCTCCCCCGATGCGGATGATGTTACACTTGAGGTATTTTTTTATTATATTTAATATGCTTTTATTACATTTATTATTAAATTAAAATTATTTATTTGCACATTAGCGTTTAGGGAATTTTTTATGATGAATAGGATACTTAGGATACTTTATTAAATATTTAGGTTGCCTACATTAAATATTTAGGATACTTACAATTTTTTATGATAAATTTTTAGGATGAATTCAGTAATTATTTAGGATACTTTATTAAATATTTAGGTTGCCTACATTAAATATTTAGGATACTTACAATTTTATTATTTAGGATGAACTTACAATTTTTTTAATTAGGATGCCTCTATTAATTTATATTTTCACAGCGGTATGCGCGAGCCCACATCTTGCGCATTATTGGCGGGATATTAATGCCCGGAAAAACTCGCAACAAAGTGCACGTTATGTGGCTTCATCATCTCACAAATTTAGCCGAGTCTGGACAAAAATCTTGGGGGTCAGCTGTCTTGGCGTTTCTTATCAGAGACCTCTGCAGAAACATTGACGCCTCCAAAGCATCGATGGGAGGATGTTGTTTATTCCTGCAGGCTTGGGTTTGGCTTCGAATCCCTACTTTGGCACCACAGCTTAGGATTCCCAGTCCTCTGTCATTTCCGCTTATACGGAGGTACTACATAATCTACTATATTTTTTATTAAATTATTTTATTTAACGATCTTTTTCATTATTTAAAGGTGGACCGCCAACCTATCCCACGTCGGCCTACCGGACTCCCAGAAAGCATACAGATATAGATTCGATGCCTTGACGGAGGACGAGGTAATTCAACAATTATTTTGGTTTTTTCCATACTATTTTTTCCAATAATATTTCATATAGAAATTTTACTAACTTTTTTCATTCTTTTTAGTTCGTGTGGACGCCCTACGATTCAGAGGAGATTCGCAACATTACTCCAGCAGATATTGTGCAAGAGCGAGAGCGAGACCTCTGGATTTCCGTAGTTCCGCTGCTGAACTACGAAGTTTGCGTGTGGCATTCTGCGGATCGGGTACTCCGACAGTTCGGGTACGTCCAAGATGTTCCACGCCCTCCGCAAAATATGGACGAGTTCCACCATCTTACGCGTCAGGGGAAGACGGAGACTGACTGAGCCGAGCACCACGCTGTCTGGATAGCGCTTTGGGGTCAACGATTTCTCAGACGCCCACATTTTCTCCAACCAATTATAGAAGGGGGTCCTTCGGTCACTTTCAATTATGGCCAGTGGTATAGGGACAATGGGATGCAACATATCCTTACTCCGGAGGAGCTGCAAGCCGGGCTTCCCCAGCGACCCCAAAACCGCCCACGCGGGAGCGGGCGAGCGAGCCAGACCCAGAGCCAGTCCCAGACCCAGAGGCAGTCGACGCAGCGCGGTCCGAGACCACGATATGACACTCCAGGGGCATCATCTTCTGCCCCACCATTGCATAGCGGTCCATCGACTTTCCAGCAGACGATGCCTCCACCCCAGTTCGGCTCCACTGATGCCTATCGCCCCCAGACGCCCACGACTGACCTTCTACTTATCGATTATCCACCTCAGTATGAGTTTCAGATGGTGGAGAATACGCCGATAGGTAGTTTGTTTTACTCCCCGCCTAGGCCCAGCACAGATCCGCAGATCGCGCACGATGGTCAGGATGATAGGGACCAGGGACCACCACACGATGGACAGAGGAGGTATCCGGATCGTGAGCGTCATCCACCCGACTGCGGAACCGGTGGACATAGGCATTTTTAGTTTTTTTTTTGTTGTTTTCTATTTATGTTTTTAATATTTATGTAAAACACTTTAAAATTTTATAATGTCGTATTCTAATTTTATTTATGAATTATAATTTTGTTTGCATATTATAATTAAACTTTATAATGTTTATTTAATTTTTGTTTTTAATAAATTTAATAGGATTAAAAAATAGAAAATCAACATTAGTTGAAATACAACTTCAATCGAAAAAAGTATGCTAGCATATGGTTTTCGAAGCCATTTTAAACCATTGTAGAATGGACGGAAATTAACCATGTTGGTATCATACGATAGACAATTTTCAGTACTACGACCCCAAACTCGATGATCGCTAAAAATATACCATTTACACGCTCGAAATTTGGTTCGAACAGGCCTACTTACGCATGTTTTTGCTTGCGGTTTAGGCTGGAATTGGACAGACCTCGCGTCCTACAGAACGCAAGGTCCGTCCGATATATTCCAAGCCGCCTTTTCAATTTCTCGGGGACCTCGCGTTCTGCAGAACGCGAGGTACTGTTAAACCGTTAAAACGGACTGGAACGCCACGTCGACAGACATCACGTTCTGTACAACGCGATATCGTACCTCGCGTTCTACAAAACGCGAGGTCTGCCGACCTGGCAAGAAAGGGGGTCATTTTGCCAAATAAATGTTTTTGGGAGCCATTATTAAAAATAATATTTTAAAAGGGGTTTTTCACCCAAATCAGCCCCAAATTTTACCACGTAACTTCTCCCTTCCCCTCACCTTTGCTTTAAATATCCTTTTGGCATGTTTTGCACTCTATTTATTCACCTTTCTTAATTTTTTTTAATAATTACTAGATACCCTAGCATAAAATTTTTTAATTTTTATAAGTGCTTTAAATTTAGGCTTTAAGAACTTAATTTAACGTGTAAGGTTTATGTGTTTAGACGTAGAAAAAATTATTGAATGTGAATAGAATTTAGTGTCTAGGGTTAGATTTAAGGTTTATAGGCTAAAACCTAAATCCTCACCATATTTATCTAAAACATAAACCTTAAAACCTAGCCCTAAACCTCACACTCTAACCCGACTCTTTAAACCCTAAAACTAAGCGCTTGAGGAAACTAAAAGTTTCCACCGCCAGTGTATTGGATATAAATCTTTTTTATGAGAAAATACCTCATGCACTAGCGGTGGAAACGAAAAACTTTCACAAGCGTCTTTAGTTTTAGGGTTTAGGGATCTAGTTTGAGGTTTAGAGTTTAAGTGTAGGGGTTTATAATTTATGGTTCATGGCTAGAATTTTTAGGTTTATAGGTTATAACCTAAACCCCTAACCATGTTACCCTACAACCTAAACTCTAACCCTTGAACCATAAATTCTAACCAAACCCTAAATTCAAAACTCATACACTCAAACCCCTAAAGATAAAACCCTAAATAGAGCCCATATACCCTAAAATTGAGGTACTTGTGAAAACTTTTTTATTTATGCCACATGTGTATGAAATAATTACATTTTTATTACTTTATTGTAGATAAATCTTTTAACTCGGTCGAACGATTGGTGTTATAACATTAAGGACATGCCCGACCCTAGGCAGGGGCAACAAGGGCACCCGCCCAAGGCCCACCGCTCAAGAAAATTATACATTTCTAATTTTATTCGAATTGTATTTGTTCTTAATGGTCTAATTTTTTAATACTTGTTATTATGAGGTCAATTTTTTCAATATTTGTTATTAAAGCTTTATTTTTTTCCAATATTTATTATTATGGGCATACTCTTAATATTCAATTTTTTCTAATACTTGTTATTAGGACTCAATTTTTTTAATATTTATTATTTTGGGCATACTCTTAAAGTTTTTTTTTTCTATTTTTGTTATTAGGGGCCTAAATTTTCAATACTTGTTGTAACCCCCTCGTCCCGGTCTGGCCGGATGACCGGTCCGAGTGGGCCACACGGGGAAAACCGAAGCGAAACTCAAAGGATTCCCCCTCGGTTAGCAACCCTATTTTTTTTCTTTCATTTTAATCTTGACTAGAGGATTATTAAGTCCTAAGTGATCATGACAGCGGAAATCAATTGAAGGAAAATACATTCGAATCACGACCATGCATAACAGTTCATTTAAGCTTATAAGGCAGGCCGTATCGATACTCCAATCAAGGGTATCGATACGCCTTGACTTGGTCAACCCATACAGTCAACACGAAGAAGACCGTATCGATACAGCCCTTGAGCGTATCGATACGCCCTCTTCAGTCAACATCTCATGGTCAACGAGATAAACCCGTACCGATACGCCCCAACACCGTATCGATACACCAAAAACTCCCCAATTTCTCAAAATTCCAGTGACCAAAAACCGTATCGCTACGCCCCCGCGTATCGATACGCTCAGCCAAAACTGAGCTCTACAGGCAAGACCGTATCGATACGGCCCTTAGGCGTACCGATACGCCCTACACTGCAACACCAGAATTTTCAACTTTAACGACCCCAACACGACTCTAAATGCATTACTTGACTCACCAAGCGTATACAAACATGTAAGCAAACATACTTAAGCCAAAGGAAGCATTCATACATGGATCAAAGCATTCATACATAGCATTCCAACCAAAGAGCATTTTAGGCAATATTGTGCATACATAAAGGCTCAAAAGGTCTTAAAAGGCACAAGTCATCATAAGAGGTTTGCACTCATACACAAGGCAACCTAAACATCTAAAGCATGCCATCACACACCAACATTCATCATAGTATCACATGCTTTACAATCCACAATCAAACTCAAACATCCACATTCAAATGAGTCATACAAAGCTCATACAAAAACCCTTGCCACATTGCTAGCTAATACAAAATTAATAACCGTACTTGAGCCACAACTTGGAAAACTCTTCTTGCCTTGCCTCGAGCTAACACCACGCTAATGATCTGCATTGTTGAACATTGAGAGCGTAAGCTAATAGCTTAGTGAGGGTGCTCTAAAACGAAAAACATCAACAATGCAGGGTTCAAGCATGTAAATCCTAATCTTACATACATCATGCATAGGCATATACTCAAGTAGACCTAGCTAGTCTTTCAAGTGGCATAATATGGTTCTCAATCCTACCAAGCTCAATCATCAATATCAACATCATGTAACAACACCATACCAATATCATATAGCACAATACATGAACAAGTTTAATTGGCCACTATTAATTACCCCGATTGTGCGGGTTTAAACCTCGACAACACTTTACCTCGGTGGGATTACACTCATCACCGGACCTTGCATGTGCGGGATTCCACTCATCGCCTCATGCCCTACGGATGAGATTCCACTCATCATCCCGTAGAAATATATAAAAAGCTTCCGGTGGAATGTTACATCACCGTACTCCTCCTTGATGACTTAACGCTGTTGAGTGTGTAAAAGTTCTATTATTTACACCCTTTTAACCCATATTTCTGCTGCATTCAAGCATCATTGCATTGCATTTAGGATAGTTTTCAATTAAACATCACAATTATATAAAAGGCACGGATTCTACTAAAAGATGGTGTATTTTGCAGGTAACTGCCAAGGTTGACGATAAAGGCAGGCGTAGGGCAGATAAGCAGGAAAGCTGAACTGAACAAGCAGCTGAAGAAGACGAACCTGTCATGGACCTGTCGTGACAACATGGTGACAGCAGATTATTGAAGAGGAAAAATGAAGTGGACATCGATAGATAGAGAAAAATCTGCTCGTCTGTCGTGTGGAAGCCAAATAATTTTCCAAGCCCCGGATCAAAAGATATGTCAAGCCAAAGCTCAAGGAAAGGAATTCCCACAAGATAGGGATGCGGCTGAAAAGTAGGATATTTTAGAGATTTAGTCTTTATTAGAATCTTACTTTTAATTAAAGTTGTAATCCTTATTACCTTAGATAACTTGAGCCCAAAGCTTATATAAAGGGCATAGATTAAACCTAGGGCATAACCGATTACCCCATAACCGAAACCAAACCCTGCCGTCCACCCGTCACCAACATGTTCTAAATTCCCCCTAGGGCCACGGGTTGTTTTGTAAAGTAGTTGCAAGGGTTGCTTTGTTTTAGGATTTTTCAAGTTCAATAAAATAAACTTCAAGTTCTTTTATCTTGGTTTTAATATCTTGCAAGAGCATCGGGAGAGCATTGTGAGGTTATCTATTTACTTAGCATCGGGAGAGTTAAGTATACGAAAGAGATAAAAGCGCGTTCTCTAGTTTATAGTTGAACCATCTCGTGCTTAGGGATAAGGCGAGGTTAAGTGGCTAAGGAAGAATTCATACACATCGGTGTTCATCCTTCGATTCACGCCGGGAGGTATCATCAAAGACGTGTTCATCGACAGACTTGTGCCTAGGGATAGGGCAAGGCAGATCTGGGATTCTTGCCAAGCTTGAAGTATTGAGTTAGTGTCTGCTGCCGCGACAACTAACGGACAGACGTCGCGACAGGTGCTGTCGGCGACGGGAGCGACGACAGAACTGGAGATCCTAAGCAATCCAATACCTGCACTACCGAGCAATTCAATACCGGCCCATTCTCTCTATCTTGATAATTCAATCCTTTTATTTACGTTTTTACTTTATTCGTGACAACTTTCTAAACTATTCCCTTTACTTCGTGCAGTAATTCAAGGTGAAGTCATTAGCCCAATCCATGTGGAGACGATATCCGATACTTCGTATCACTTTACTACTTGCGTCGTGTACACTTGCACTACAATTGCGATAGACTATTTTACACGCAACAAACGCCATCAAGGCCACGTACATTTTGACTCAATTTGTGTGCACACTAATCCTAATGATCGATCATTTACAACCGGTAATTAATTTAGTGCCAATTTTCATTATCACATCATATATCATCAACCACAACTCATGCTCATCACATATATACACATCATGACATACATGCACCAAATAACCACAATCACAAGAGCATAGCTAAGTAGGCACAATAGCATTTATGGATATCAATGGCTAAATTAACAACTTGAATTAACTAGAAGTGGCCTACCAAGCACACTTTACACACACACACTACACATACTCGAATCAAACTTTAAAACAAGTTTGAAACCACTCACCGCCCTTCCTTAGCAATCGAAACAATCCTCCTACGAACCCGAATTCGGTCCCAAAGCCTCTCCAACGCTTCCTCTTGCTTCTAGCCAAACAAAACACACTTATTACACCACAATTCAATGCTAAAACCCAATCACCATCTCACATCACATGTATAAGCGAACATCATCAAATTCCCAATCCACATAATCACCCAAAAACCCAATTTTCGTGCTCCCCTAAAACCTTGCTGAAATTTCCATTTTCAATCACCCAAATGACCTCCAAGATACCCCAAATCACCCTCCTAACATACCTAAACCATCAGCCCTTTTATTTTCAACCTAAAACCCACCAAAAATGGAGTTTTTGACAACTCAAAAATAGGTCTAAGAACTCACTTCGGATTTTTATTAAAATTCTACCAAATTAACATATAATGTGTATTTTAACATGAGTAAACAAAACCCCAACTCAATTTATCCAAACAAGATAAAAAACCCCTTAAAAACCCAAACTTTGAAACAAACCCTAATTTTCAAAACTCCATAACTTTAAAATCTAAGACCATGGGTTGATAGGGAATAAAGAGGAGAGTAAGAAAACATGTTTACCTCTTAAAATGGTGTTGAAATCAAGTTGCAAATCAATGGAATAGTAGCTTAGATATTAGAGAGAGTTTAGAGATGGTGGGGGTGTTTCTCACGTGGGATAGTGGGGAAAAGGGGGAGAAGATGACACCTTTGAAAGTTGTCTTCCTTTTTAAAAACTTTTGGGTAAATTACAACATAGGTCCTCCCTTTTTTACTAAAGCTCAATTAGGTCATTATTTAGAGTTGAATTGATTTAATTAAATTTTATTGACTCGAACTATAAACCCGGCTAACTCCTAACCCCAAAATACGGGTGTTACACTTGTTATTATGGACCTACTCTGTAACACCCGTGTTTTGGGGCTAGGAGTTAGCCGGGTTATAGTTCGAGTCAAATAAAATCTAATTAAAATAAATCAACTATAAATAATGACCAAATTGAGCTTTAATAAGGAAGGAGGGACCAATGCTGTAATTTGCCCAAATTTTTAAATAAAGCAAGACAACTTTTAGCAAAAAGTTGTCATCTTCCTCCCAACACCCATTTCCCATGTCAAACCCCTCTTCCATGTTTTCAAACTCTCCTAAAACCTTAGCTACTATTCCATTTTATTGACATTCGATTTCAACACCAAATTAAGAGGTAAATATATTTTCTTAACCTCCTCTCTATCCTCTATTTATCTATAGTCTTAGATTTCGAAAATATTGAGTTTTGAGAATTAGGGTTCATATGGAAATTTGGGTTTTTAATGGGGTTTTTCAATTTGTTTTGATAAATTGTATTGGGGTTTTGTTTAATCATGTCAAAATACACATTATATGTTGATTTGGTTGGATTTTGATGAATTTCCGAAATGGGTCCTTAAACCCATTTTTGAGGTGTCAAAAAGTTGATTTTTGGTGGGTTTTAGGGTGTAATTAGAGGGCTGATGGTATATGTATGCTAAGGGGATGATTTGGGACCATTTAGATGTCATTTGGGTGTTTAAAAACATGATTTTCTGTTGGGTAAAATATTAATACGAAAATGGTGTTTTGGAGGGTTTTGGGTGAGTTTTGGGGGTTGTTTAAGGTGGGATTTGATAGCCCAATGGTAGTACTATGGTTAGGGATTGATTTAGGATCATTTGTGGGTGCAATGGATGTTGGAAACAAGATTTTTGGAAGAGGTATTAGGGCTGTCCGAAATTGCTAAGTATGGGGTTTGATCATGACTTGAAATGTTGGGTTTGATATTTGAATTTGTATTCCGGGTTGATATTTTGATGTTGGGCTGATTTGAGGATTATTTGAATTGTATTGAGGTTGTTTAGAAGCGAGAGTTTGCGTTGGAGGAGCTTCGGAAAGAAATCCGGAAACTTGAAGGTGATGCTTGCTTGGTAGTTGAGCTTGGAGTAGAGGTGAGTGGTTATTGTTTTTAAATGGTTTTAAACATTGGTTCAAGCATGTGGACCTAGGTTGGGCTTGGTAAACCCACCTAGAGTTGTGGTTAGGGTGATAGCCTAATCTCAAGCTTAAGTTTAGGGAACTTTGGTTGAACTTCTAATTGTTTGTTATGCCTCTTAATTATATGTGTTTACGGTAGTTATGTATATGGTGTTATACATGTTGTTGAGGCATGATTTGATGCATTGCTATGCATGTGGATTGGATTGTGAATTATGCATGATGATGATCATGGTGAGTACATGCTAGGCATGGTATTGGGTTGTGAAATACATGTATGTGAGACATGATATTTGATGCTTTGTCATATGCATGTAGCTATGAAAAATGGATTGCGTTTAATGTTGGCACTAGTATGCTTGGGTACAATGATCGATCATTAGGATGAGTGTGCACACAAATTGAGTCAAAACGTACGTGGCCTTGGTGGCGTTAAGGCACCAAGGAGGAGTACGGTGATGTAATATTCCACCGGAAGCTTTTATATTTCTACATGATGATGAGTGGAATCCCATCCGTAGGGCATGTGGCGATGAGTGGAATCCCGCACATGCAAAGACCGGTGATGAGTGGAATCCTACTGAGGTAATGTTGTTGTTGGAAATGCGTTCCAACGGGTTATCCGCGTATTCGGGTCATAGCTAGGTGCCAATATGAGATTGTATGTATATACCAATGTGGGATTATGCTTATGTGCTTATATGACATGAAATGTGATGTCCTTATGAATTGATATATGATGTGGCTAATGCTTTGGATTATGTATCATGCTAAGTTGAGCTTATGGTTGTTGAGCATGACATAATGTTGACTATATGTTCATGCATCATGTTCATTTTGGCTTGTGCGGATCGAAGGTAAGAACATGCATTTCATTATGGAAATTGCTCGTGCTTGGACCCTGCATTGTCGAAGGTTTGTTTTATGAGCTTACTCTCACTAAGGTTTTATGCTTACGCTCTCTTTTGTTCGACAATGCAGATAAATAGCTTGTGGGTGGCAAGGGCAAGGAAAGGTCTCCAAGTGTTGCTTTTGGTGAGCTCAATGTATGAGTTTTAAGTAATAGATTGTAATAGTTAAGCAATGGGATAGGTGTTATTGATTTGAGCTTTGATGTATATCGTTGTTGGCTTGGTTAGTGGATGCCTTGTCTGATTGTAAATATTGCTTATGTTACATGCCATGAATGTCTACGTGTTTTGGTTGCTAAGGCATTAAATCTTAAATGCTTGTATGTCCATATATGCATGAATTGCTCTTTGTATGAATGATATGTATGGATGCCTTGTTAATTGCTTGGTTGCTATCTATGGTTCATGTATGGTTGTTTAAATGATAGTATGTGCAAGTCTTATGAGTGTTAATTCATGCCTTTGGTCCTTTTTAAGCTTTTATTTGTGTCTATGCATGATCTTAGTGTTCTTCATAGTTAGGAAGTCATTAGAGTTAAGCAGTAAGTGCTCCCCTGCACCTAGGTTTCGAAACTATGGGTAAAGTTTCGAAACCTTTGCAAATCTTGGGATTTCTGGACATTCTGCCAACCAAAGTTTCGAAACCTTTGGGGAAGGTTTCGAAACTATGGTCAAAGGTTTCGAAACCTTACCCAAGGTTTCGAAACTTTTGGTGAAATTTGAGTTCCAGAGGTCACTGCCAGCCAAAGTTTCGAAACCTTCCCCAAAGGTTTCGAAACCTTGACCCAAAACTGCACTGTTTGACCCTTGTTGGCCTGTTTGAAGAGAAAAACACATAGGTACTAAGATGCCTTTAGTCAAGATTAAAATTGGGATGTTTGAATGTGGTTTGAGGGTTTGAATGTTGTCTCGTGTGGTATGTTCCGCTGTTTGATCACTTGGGATTTAATACTCGAGCGTGACAAGATTAAAATGGAAAAAAATAGGGTTGCTAACCGAGGGGGAACCTTAACGGGTTTCGCTTCGGTTTTCCCCGTGTGACCCACTCGGACCGGTCATCCGGCTAGACCGGGACGAGGGGGTTACATACTCTTAAAATTAATTTTTTTCGTTACTTGCTATCAGGGATAGAGAATTGAATAACAATATGCAACCGAAACAACGACCGTTACATGACAATAACAGTAGTGGCAGAGCCATGCTTTTCTTATAGTAGGGTCATGAGTGAAGTATGAGGTATTGAGGATTTCTATACCACTAGAATAAGCATTGTTGACCTCATACCCCAACAAATTAAGTAGCATCAAATCTAATATTTCTTATGAAAAAATCTATATTACTCCTTGAAAAGCTCATATCCCAACAAATCAAGTGGAGTCAATAGCACCCCCAATTTATATGCTACATCCGCCCATGAGTAGCTTCACCATCTGAAAACACGATACCTACAACTGTTATGCTCACAATAACGTATGTTATTAAGAGATTTCACAATCGTGATACTCACAGTAATTGAAATAGTATCTGTAATGTCCGCGATCACAATAAAATTTATCATGACTGTAAATATTACCACAACCACATTAATTTTTTTTAACTTGGGGCCATTTTATATTCGCCTTGGGCCAGCCTATGACCAGCCCTTATTAAGGAGGTCGTAAGTTAAAATGCAAATAAATATTTTAGTCTTGAAGTGTAGAGATTAAAAGATTACGAGTAATTTAAGTCGAAATTCGGTTCGAAATGATTTTCTCAAACTTGAGTTGATTCGGAGTGAGTAATGGACCTTTTTTATAAATAAATTTGATTGACATGGATAGACTACGGTGGAGTTGGGGGACTTGCAAGGCCCATGGTCCGCTTGTTAAATAGTTCGAATAATTTGTTGACCTGAGGTTGGCCGTGATGTAGAACACATTAAAAATATATAGATCAAAGTCTACATATATTTTGATCTAACATGGAAACAATGAAATAGCCCTTCACTGTCGATTTTTCAATGTGTCAAAGCTAAGCTAACCATGCAGTTGATATACACATGTTTAAACATATTTTATTTTGAATCCAAGCTAATATTTAATTTCTAAGCTGATATTATACAGATGAAAAAGACTTGATTGGTATGATACTATATATTGAAGATTCAATTATAATATTTTAAAGTTTAATGATCACTTTAGAATTATTACCATGCTTTGGGGTTGTTTGGTGAAATAACCCATTCTTACTATAATGAAGGCACAAAAAGAAAGGAAATACAAAGTAGTTGTAGAAAATGGGAAATTGACAAAAAATGGGATGAAGGGAATGAATCTCTTTGGCAGCTTTAGGCTTCGGAATCGATGTATGGTCTATTGCTGAAATATTGGGAAGGTGATGGCATTTTAATAATTCAAGGTTTTTTTTCTTCTTCTTTTTTGGCTGACCAATTGGAGTAGTGTCCAATGTCCATGAACATTCAAGCTCTAAAGAGTAGTTCTAGGGTGACCTATAACCGTCCATGAATTGGTCAGTCCCTTGGCTACATGCAAATTTGGGAGGCTGCAACGCCGACGTACAACCCTAGTGGTTGTGGTGATTTAGCCACCAAGGTGTTGCTGATTAATAATTTGCAAACATTTCTAATTGGCAAATCTTTGTATATGTATATAATTGGTCAAAACCAATTAATTTCTTACATTTAGCCGTACCCAATTCCTCCCTTACATCATTCTTCATTTCTTCTTCCTGCTTATTATCTTCTTTCGTATAGCACCACTCTATTCTCTATATTGTAATAGTGTTTTGCAAGTTAAAAGAAAAGAGGTCTAGTAAATAATAGGAACCACAGCAAAACTGTCTCACCCCCATGCCTCTCTCTTTTGCTTCGCACAATCTCAAATGTTCACACAAACAAACCAGGAACATATGACCAACAAAATTCATATTTTTTTTTCCGATTAAGTAGAGATTTTTTTACATTCTAAATGGCAAATGCAAGACTTGAACCCACACAAGATGATAACATTAGAGGTGACAAACGATCATTCGGTTCGGTTTTAGTTTAAGCGATTTTAAGTCTGACTACATTCGGTTCGGATTCGAGTCTATGGTGGTTCGGGCCATATTGGATCGTTTAATTTTCGGTCGGGTCAATGGTCGGGTTACTTTAGTCAGGTTTTCAGGTTGGATAAGTTTCTTACACTACTATATATGACTTTATTGACTTTTTGGTCACATCTCATATTTTTTTATTTATTTTAATATCATTTCTTCATTTCAAGTTGTTTTCGGTTCGGGTGCATTTCAGTTCGGATCGATTTATTTTGGATTTTGGATCAAGTTCGGGTCGATATCAAATCTCAGGTTGGGTAAATTGGTCCGGGTCTCGAATAAGTTTACCAAGTTTAGATAACGGCCCTGTTTGGTAAATAGCGGTTTGGGCAAAAATTAGAGGTTTGAGGTATAATTAGAGGTTTGACTAGTCAAATCCGCTAATATTGATGTTTGGTAAATAGCGGATTGAAAGAGCGGATTTGGGTGAAAAAGCTAATTTTGAAAAAGCTCCTAATATGAGTTTTTTGAGATTAGAGGTTTGATATTAGAGTTGTAATGACTTTTTTACCCTTAACAATTACCAAAAATCTCCAAATAACTTAAATTAAATAATAACATTTTTTAATATAAATAATAACATATTAAATATTCGACTTATTTGTTGTTACTACTAATTTATATGGTGATATTTGTAAGTTAATTCTATTTTTTATTATCACATATTTATATGTGCATATAATTTTTTTAATAATTATATAAATAATAAATTAATGTATAAATTTTTCAAATATGTTTAGGAAATTTATATTAAAAATAATTTTTACAAATCTAATTAATATTTATTAGATACAAAATATTCATAACTGATAAATTATTCAAACAAGTATTGAATATAATAATGTCCTTATATGTCATTTTGCTTGTTTAAATAATCAAACAGCTATCAGCTAATTTTACCAAACACTTTTATACAATCAGCTAATACAATCCGCTAGTCAAATCAGCTAATGCAATCAGCTATCAGCTAATGTAATCCGCTATCAGCTATCGACTATCCGTTAATTGCCAAACATAGCCAACATGATATTCTTGACTACTCAAGTAATTAGTAAACTTTAGAAATGATAGTTTTTGGCAAGTTGAAAGAAAAAAAAAAGGATCAGTAATAATAGGAACACAAGAAAACTCTATCTCCAAGCTCGAGAACATAGTTTTTGCCTCAGAAAATAGGATGGAGCAAACAAAAACAATAATAAGGTCCTTAGGATAAGAATGAAAAAAATTTCTGCTGCAGGAAAATAATTTATCCCATAATCTTATGCTTAACATAAAAAAACCCCACAAGAATTTGTTGTTTGAGCATAAACAATAAATTATTCATGGTGAAGATGTAGAGATATGGGAAGGTGCCTTAGCTCACTAGACCAACTAACAGGGGTCTATTATGAGACAGTTTTTTTTAATCTAATTTACATATGATCTTGCTTAAGGGACTTAGTGCCTCATTCGACTAGACCAACTGACAAGAGTTCATTATAGAGAAAATCTTTCCAATTCAATTTACACTTGACCTTGCTTAAGGAATGTAGAACATCATTTCATTAGACCAACTGATTGTTGATACTAGTTTTTTTTAAACCAATCTTTTATGACTTCCCTGACCATTGTGATAATTTCCACTCTAAAAATATTAAGAGAAAGCTAAAGAGGTCCCTTTTTATTTTCGGATTCTTTAATTTTTAAACTTAAAAAAGAAAATAAGTAATATTGGAAATCATAAATTAAATACTAATCGCAAAGTGCATTAAGGACTTGTTAGATTTAACTTCATGTTCATTGTTGTACATTTCGATGCTTTGTCCTGGTTGCAAGACTAAAATTCCATTTGCTCTATAGCTTTATTGAATGTTTAAAAGTTTAACTTGAGAAACAAGTAAAGAAAATTCTTTTGGAATAACAATAATAATAAAAAAACAATCTTTAAATAACTTTATTCCATGCCTTGTTGATTGCTTTTGCTCTTCTTTAACAATTTGTTAAGAAAAAATAAGAAAAGTCATAAGTGTGTAAACAATTTTAACCAATGATTGTAATTTAAAATAAGCTTAAACGCCCATTTGTCCCCTAAATTACACACTTTTTTTTCGAACAACTCCTAAAATATTTTTTGGGACGTTTTGTTTCTTAAACTTTAAATCGTGACCACTGTAAGTTATTTTGTAACGTCCGTTAAAAAAACATCCAATCAGAATATGCCATGTGACACTTTTAATTAAAAAATCGGTTGGCTTTAATTGAAGTAGGTAATTTACATGTTAACTTTTTCAGGTTTTATTTTCATTCAGTTTAGTCTCGAAGGATTTAGAATTTTTTCCCCTTTTCTCCATCAATCCTCTGACTATATGCCACAAGCCCACATAAGCTACCCCTTTCGTCTTCCTCCTTATCTTCTTCCTCTTGATTCTGATCACTCTCCGCCATAGATAGTTGCACCTCTCCTCTGCATTCCCTGAAACTACATGTAAACCACTAGGTGCCAAATCAGAAACCAAAATTCGATAATTTTCCCTTCTAAGAAGGAAACTGATGTGCATTCCCTGAAACTTCATGTAAACCACTAGGTGCAAACTTCTGGCTCAAACAAGGTAAAAAATATGATGATCGGAAGAGATGATTTAAATGTTGTTGGAATTTGGGGTATTGGAGGATCGGGGAAAACTACCTTGGCCAATGAACTCTGTAAAGATAATCAAGTTCGAAGTAAGTTTTTTCCTTGATGCAAGTAATTGGTCAAATAAAGTTTGGGATAAGTATATAAACAGTACTCCACCTATTTTCGTATTATTATTTTAGTACTCCATCTATTTTTTTGGTAAAATAGTACCTAACATTATGTTTTTGTTATGTTTTGGTACCCGACCGTTAAAAACAAACGGAGATGATGATGTGACTTATTTTTAATCGGGATAATCACAATTTTAGTCCCCAAAACTTATTCATTTCTATTAATTTGGTCTAAACTCTATCAATTTAATAATCTTAATTAATCAAATGAACAAAGAAATTAAAGATTGAAGCTAAACCAGAAAATAGAAGGAAAAAATAAATCTTAATTGCAAAAGTGGGGTTTTCTTTGTTACCTTGAGAAAATATTGAACCGGAACCATTGGAGTTGTAAACTCCAAGAACCGATACAAATTCATGAAATTTTCACCATTCCTTTTATTACTATTATTCATTGACGATGAAGATGCAGATGACATAGCGCATTCCTCACCATCCAAGATAAAATGGGGTTAGGATTTTTGGGAAGAAGAAATAAAATGGAGGGTTTATAGTTTTAACTCACCTAGAGCTTGAACCAAATTGATAGAAATGTATAAGTTTTAGGGACTAAAATTGTGACTATCTCAATTAAAAATAAGTCATGTCATCATCTCCGTTTGTTTTTAACGATCGGTGTACCAAAACATAACAAAAATGTAACGTTAGGTACCATTTTGCTAAAAAAAATAGGTGGGGTACTAAAACAATAAAGCGGTAATAGGTGGGGTACTATTTATGTAGTTATCCTATAAAGTTTTTGTCGATTTTTTTGTTGGTAATGGCCGATTATGGCACAAATAATTTCCTTCTGTTTTTTTAAGGTCACTTCAACGACAAAATTTTGTTTTTAACTATATAACAATCACCGGGTGTGCAATAGTTACGGCCAAGAATATAGGGATTTCTACCTGGTAACGAGGCCATGGGTTACATTGCACCAATAACCTGTTTGTTTCACAAGGGATGTTACAGTGTGAGTGAGGAAGCGGACCGCCAACTTTGGTCGTTTTGGACCATGTCTGCTCCCTTCCCGTACTCGAACAGCTTATTTTTAGGATCCCAACATATAAAACTCTGGTCGTTTCCAGCAAATGCTGTCAATGAAGTTTATGAAGTAGAGTTGTTGAGGGAAGATGAATCAATGTCCCTGTTTTGTCACTCTGCTTTTGTGCACACATCAATAAGGAGGAAGATGAAGGGGGTAAGCATCTATTAAAGAGTTAACATGTAAATTTTAAATCCTTAAGGACTAAAAACCTGAAAAAGTTAACATGCAAATTACTCACTTTTATTAAAGCCAACCGGATTTTTTTAATAAAAGTGCCACACGGCACACTCTGATTGGCTGAATTTTTTTCTAACAAACGTTACAAAAAAAGATCAATGAAAGACACGATTTAAAGTCTAGGGAGCAAAACGTCTCAAAAAAATATTTTAAGAATTGTTCGGGAAAAAGGTATAGTTTAAGGGGCAAATGAGCCTTTAAGCCTTTAAAATATGTTAAAGTACACATGATCACTAGTCTAAGCAAAACTGATTTTTTGGCTACTACAGTTTTAAAAATTATAAAATGGTTATTAAACGTATTAAACTATTACAAATTAGTCCTTAAAACTTACCTTAAACTTATCAAAATTTATCACTATTTTATAACATATATTGGCCATTTTGTAACAATTTGATTAATTTAATAAACATTTTATAATTTTCAAAACTTCAATGATCAAAAGATATTTTTTACTTAATTTAGTGATCATTTGTATACATTACACTTTATTAGAAAAAAAATGAAGACTTGTGATTGAATTAAGGGATATTAAAAAGGAAAAAGAGCAGTGTAGTTTGCCCGGATTCTAAAGGCAGCAAAACCCTCAAACAATGGTATGTGAGTTTCCAATGATCAAAGCATTGATTCTACACCGCTAGATTTAACTTCCTGTTCTTTGCTTATTGCTTGCTTTCCCCTTGTCTTCTCTGCATTGAAACTCCTTTTGGTATTCCTTCACTGCTACTTTGATTTTGGTTTAGCAATTGCTATAATTGAACCAAAAAGAAAAGTACATGTCGATCCCAGAGAGTATTCAGAAACTGCAGCAGCAAATTGAGAAACTGAGATATGAAAGAAACAGAATGCAGCGTCAGATCGAAGCTGCTAACAAAAACGGAGAAGAGACTGACCGAGATGTCCAGAGCTGGGTGACTCTTGCAGAAGACAAAATCAAGGAAGAGGAACAGATATTGGAGAACCTCGAAGCACAAGCTAAGGAGAGGTGTTTCTTTGGGCTGTGTCCTAATTCCAAGTCTACTGACTTGCTTAACAAGGAAGCCGAAGATATCGCCAAGAGTGTTGCTGAGCTCCTTCTGAAAGCATCCTTGTTCATGTTCACCAGAAAGAGGAACGTCGAGCAGCCGAGGAACATTGAGGAGCCGAGGACGACGGAGTACCTGGAGGCTGAACCTGGGATTATTCAAGATTTTGAGGCTTTTCCATCGAGGGAAGCTACACTTGAGGGTATCATGAACGACTTGAAAAGTACTCATCTCAAGATCATTGGTGTACACGGGATGACTGGTGTAGGCAAGACCACACTCGTGAAAGAGGTTGCTCGGAGAGCCAGGGAAGAAAGCTTGTTCGATGAGGTTGCAATGGCAACTGTTCCACAGAACCGAAACTTAAAACAAATTCAAGGGCAAATTGCAGATGTGTTAGGCCTGAAGTTGGATGAGGAGAGCCTGTTTTTAAGAGCAATGAGGCTGCAGCAGTGGTTGAAGAAAGGAGATAAGAGCGCTCTTGTAATTCTGGATGATGTTCGGCGTGACCAAAGACTGAAATTGGAAGAAATTGGGATTGGTTTCCAAGGTTACAATAGCATTGCAAGCGAAGACGATGCAGGACCATTGGTGCGAAATGCTTTTCAGAAACTCTCTGCTGTTAGATTCAAAGTATTGCTGACTTCCACAACTGAACATGCACTCATTGATATGAAAGCTGAAAGTATTCGCAAACTGAAAGTGCTACCAGATGAAGAAGCGATTAAGTGGTTTAAAAAAATGGCGGGAGTTGGAGCAAGGAACCCTGCTTACCAAAATACAATAAATAACGTGGTGAAAAACTGCACAGGTTTTCCGGTTGCCATTTCAGCAATTGCAGTTGCTATGGAGTTCAGTAGACGATCCTTTAGTTCCCTATTGGAAGATTTGGCAAGAGAGACAGAACCCATTCCGGCCAAAGATCAAAATCTTGCACGTGTGTACTCGACTATACAGTTGAGTTACAGCTTGTTAGAGAAACCGGAGTTGCAGTTCTTGTTCCAGCTCTGTGCCCTGCTGCCCCGAGGTTCTCACATTCAGGTATCTGACTTGCTAAGATACAGTTTGGGTTTGAAAATAGAAAGAAATGTGAGCACATTGGAAGAAGCAAGAAAAGGTGTGAACGGCCTCAAAGATGCAGGTTTACTACTCCGAACCGACAATGATAAACATGTGAGAATGCACGACATTGTTCGGGATGTTGCCATTTGGATTGCATCTGAAAAGCAGCGTATATATGTCATAGAGGATGGAGCCCGTATGGAAAAGCTGCTAGATCAAAGAAAGCTCTACAATTGCAACGCCATCTCGCTTCCATACGGTGACATCAATGTGCTTCCGGACAAGTTGGAATGCCCCAGGCTAAAGTTGCTGGTTTTGTTAAACAAAAACCCCTCATTAACAGTCTCAGATACTTTCTTTGGGGAGATGACTGAACTCTCGATGTTAGATTTGGCTGGTTTGAGTTTTACTTCCCTGCCTCCATCTTTTACTTCTCTAGAAAACCTCCAAATGTTGAGTTTCTATGAATGTGAATTGAATGACATTGCAATTGTTGGGAATCTGAAGCAATTGGATACCCTTAAAATTCTCAGTTCTGATATTCAGAGATTGCCCCGGGAAATAGGGAAACTAATCAGGCTTAAGTCCCTAGACCTGAGCAATTGTTCCAAGCTTAAAGTCATTCCAGCCAACATCATATCAGGCTTGTCTTATTTAGAAGAACTGCTTATGCGCAACAGCTTCGATCGATGGGGTGTTAATGGCAATGCCAGCCTTATTGAATTGAAGTCTTTGTCTGGTTTAAATGCTTTGGAAGTCCGTATTAATTCTGTTCACCTTATGCCAGAAGAATTATTCTCCGAAAAATTGAACCGATACAAGATTCTTATCGGGGAGGTCTGGGACTGGTCAGGAAAGTATGAAAAGGAGAGGATGCTGAAACTCAAGCTTACTAAGGGAATTCACTTGGATCGTGGAGTTAAACTGTTGTTGCAGAAAACTGAAGATCTAACTTTAGATGAACTGCAAGGTATCAAGAATTTGCTGTATGAGGTGGATGGCACTGGTTTTCCACAGCTCAAGAATCTCCACGTGCAAAACGGTTCGGAAATACAGTTCATTATTAACTCTATGGAGGTAGCTTCACAAAAAGCCTTTCCTATTCTGGAATCATTGTTTCTTCAGAATCTGGTTAATTTGGAGAAGATATGTCAAGGCAAACTAGAAGAAGAATGTTTCAAGAGACTGAAAATCGTAAGTGTCGAATGTTGTGATCGCCTGAAGAATCTGTTTCCAATCTCCATGATCAAAATGCTGGTCCAACTTCAAGAAATTAAAGTCTCAAAGTGCAAAAGCATTGAACAGATTATTGCTGAAAAGAGTGAGCAGAGTGCTGGTATAGCAACCAATCAAACCAAGTTTGGCCAATTGCAATCCTTAACACTGCAACTTCTACCAGAGCTTAGTAGTTTCTGCTCCAAAGAGAAGAGTCGTTCCATTTATCAACTGGAACCGGTGAATACAAGGACTTGGATACTTTTCAATGAAAAGGTACTAGTATTACTATATATCATGTTCTTTCAATTATCGAAACATATTCTTAGAAACTCAAAAGAAAGATTGAATTTTACTGAAATGGTGCACATGCATGTAGGTTTTGTTTCCTGTCCTTAAGAAGCTGAGATTGTACTCCATCAACATAGAAAGGTTATGGCAGAAATCATCATATTGCAGTCAGACTTTGACAAGCTTGGCCATTGAGGGTTGTAGTAACCTTAAACATCTGTTTTCGCCGTCTATCACTAGAAGCCTATTGCAACTCAAAAGATTTGAGATAATCGACTGCGAGTGTATAAGAGAGATAATGGTTCCAGATGATGTAGAACAAAAAGAAAAAGAATCAGGAGAAGAAAAAAATGAAAAAGAAATAGAAGAAGAAGGAGAAGAAAAAGGTAAAGGAAAAGAAAAAGAAAACATTGCCAACATAGTGTTCCCCCAACTAAATTCCCTGAAGATGAAAAATCTTGTGAACTTAGTTGGATTCTGCTCAGAGGATTATTTTCTCGAATTCCCGTCTTTGAAGCTTTTGGAGATAGAGAATTGCCCTCAAATGAAGGAATTCATGCACAAATCTCAGATCACAGACATCACAACTGTCCATGGAACTCTAGAAATAAACAAAGAGAATGGTCATCATTTAGGTGCACAAGCTCTCTTTAATGCAAAGGTGAACAAATCCCCATTTTTCTTCAGTCTGAATTTTCACTTACCTTTTTTTTACATGATGTGAATTAACTCTTATAATATTTTTCTCATTGGCATGAAATTATACAGGTTGCATTTCCTAAGTTGGAGAAGTTGATAATCTCCCACTTGGAAACTGTGAAGAAGTTATGGCACAACCAACTCCATACAGATTCCTTTAGCAACCTAAAAGAAGTGAAGGTTGGATATTGTAATGAGATATTTTCTATTTTCCCATCTAATATGGTGTGGAATTTACGGGGACTGGAAACACTAATAGTTGTCGACTGTGATTCACTGCAACACATTTTTAAGTCACTGGATATCGAATTAGCCACTCAGCCAAGAGAATCTCATCTTCCAATGCTGAAACATGTATATGTTCGAGACTGTTGGAGTCTGAAAAGTATTTTTCCAGCATCAGTGGCAAAAGGTCTTCAACACCTAGTAGATCCCGCAGTCGACTCTTGTGGATTGGAAGAGGTTGTTTCAAAGGAGGAAGGAAACCAAGATGTTAAGAAGTTTTCCTTTCCTGAAGTACGATGTCTCACGCTTCATAACCTGCCTGAACTGAAATGCTTTTACCCAGCACCGCATGAAACAGAATGGCCGAAGTTAAAAATGTTGAAGACTTATCATTGTGGCCAGGTAGAAGCATTTGAGATGGACGAACATCGGTCCTCACTTCAAAAGCCACTTGGTTTGTCTGATGAGGTACGATACGATTCTCCAATATCCTATATTCATGTGCAAACTGAATGAGGTGCCCATAAATGAATATTGAAGTTGTTGATCTTCAACAAGTAGTTAATGTATAGCTGAAGAATTCATGTGTAACTCCCAATTCCCAACTTGATTTGATCACCAACAAAGAAAGTGTTATATATTCTTTCCCAAATATATTGTCATATCAAGGTGACTATAAACTAACTCTAACTCACCTCTATTGATGGATTTGTAGGTGATCCATAATATAGAGGAATTGTCTTTAAGCAGCAAGCACATTTCAATACTATGCGATCGTCAATTTATCTTCAGCCAAATAAAAGTTCTTCAAGTGCTTGGTAATGATGACAAAACAGTTGTGTTCCCATTTGTGATTTATTGTGATCTCGAAGGGAACTTCAGCGGTGAAGGAAATGCAAGTGAAAAGAAACCGGAAAGAGAACTGGTTAGTCTTCGTAACCCCGCCCAGTTAGGGGAGGAAAACTCTAAAACACACCATGTTTTCCCAAAGCTTGAAACTCTTGAAGTTAGAGGATGTGAGGGTTTGATCAGTTTGGGACCATCCTCGACATCCTTTCAAAATCTCAAAACTCTGGACCTATGGCAGTGCAATGCTATTGCCTTAATGACATCTTCAGCAGCTCGAAATCTGTTGCAACTGATAAAAATGAGGATCAGAGATTGCGTTACAGTGAGAGAAATAGTTGCAAAAGGGAAAGATGATGCAAAAGACATGATCAGTTTTAGCAAGTTGAAATGTTTGGTGCTTCATTATTTACCTAACCTCACAAGCTTCTGTTTAGAGGAGTACAAATTTCATTTTCCATCCTTGGAACAAGTTATTGTGAGACAATGTCCCGAATTGAAGATCTTTTGTCATGGAGATTTGATCACCCCAAAGTTACACAGAGTGCAGCTATCAGAAGAGGACTATACCGGCTTTTGGGCTGGAGACCTCAAAAACACCATAAACAAGTTGCATGAAAACACGGTACTTATCTCTCTTCTCAGTTAAAGAAAGAATAGGTTAGTCTTTTTTTTCTTCTTATTTTCAATGGCATTTTTTGTCTAGTATTGAATATTGCAGTATGTTTGGTTTTAATAGGTAAGGTATTATGAACCAGAGCACTTGGAACTTCATGAGTTTCCCGAGTTGGAGGAAATTTGGAATACAGTTCCTCAAGGAATTGTAAATTTCAAAAGACTCAAAGTTCTGGAAGTGTATAACTGTAACAACTTGAGATACCTATTAACAGCTCCCATGGCTGAGGATCTTGTGCAACTGCAGCTGATAAAAGTAAAAAAATGCAAAAGAATCGAAGAAATCATTAGAGATGACAAATCAACCACAAAGAAAATCATATTCCCTCAGCTTAAAACAATAACTATCAAGTATTGTTTGGCATTGACATGCTTTTATTTGGGAACTTTTGCATTGGAATGTCCAAACTTGAAAGAAGTTACATTAGTTAGCTGTGCAAAAATGGTTGCATTTGCATCTACTGCTTCAAACGAGCCTCAGGTAGAAAACACTGGTGGAGGATATTCGAAGATTCTTGCAAAGGACGCCCCTGATGTCTCTGCTAAACCCTTTTTCAGTGATAAGGTTTGGCTTTTGTACACTGTAAACATATATTTCACATTTATAAGTTTTTTATTCAATGTCTCAAAAGATGTTAAAACAGAAATCATTAAATGAAGTCAAAGGACTTTCTCACCATTGTTCTGTCCTCTCTTTTCATGCACTTAATCGTGTTCTGTTATTAACGTGATCATACGAATTTTTTAGGTGTCATTACCTTTGTTAAAGGAGTTGACAGTGGTAGACATGGAGAACATGGAAAGGATATGGGATGATCAACTTGAGATCAACTCTTTCTTCAAATTAAAACACCTTGAAGTGCATAGTTGTGTTAAACTATCACACATTTTCCCGCTTAATGTGCTGGGAAGGCTTCAGAGACTAAAAAATCTGCAAATAGTTGACTGTGCTTCACTAGAAGAAATATTTGAACCCGAATCCACTGAGGTGGAAATGAACACCAAGTTTGTATTTCCTAAAGTGACGTATCTGAACCTTTCTAAGCTACCAAAACTGAAGAGTTTCTACTCCGGGGTGCACACTACCGAATGGCCATTATTGAAAAGAATGGATGTTTATAGATGTGACAAATTGGAGATATTTGCTTCGGAATATTTGAGCTCCCACGAAACACAAGGACTGCATCCCTTGTTTTGGATCAATAAGGTATGTGAAACATGTCCACAGGATGCATTAATTTTCCATTTCCTTTTCTAACATTGTAATTAGTAAAGGCAGATGAACATGTTCTACTTTCTCTGATTAGCTATTCTGATCTGACTTTAAATAGTATGCATGTTCACTAACTAAAAGGAAGGTCCAAGGATGAAAACAGTATTAGTATTATGTGACATTGATAGTTTTTGGAGTGTGGATTTTCAATAAAAAAGGTTCCACAATTCTATACCCTTTATCTAATTCATTCTTGCTTTGGTTTAACACGATTTTCAATTGACCAGGGCACATTCCCTTGTTTAGAAGAACTGAGATTGGAATGCAATGCCGCAATGAAAGAGATATGGCATGGACAACTCCCAGAAGGATATTTTAAATTGAAAGTTTTGGAGCTCATAAATTTTCCTGCACTGACTGTTCTTCCACCATATTTCTTTCGGTCACTATCCAATCTTGAAAATTTGGTTGTTAGTGATGCTTCCTTTAATGAAATATTCCTATACGAAGAACTTGGGGGTGATGAAAAGAAGGAAGGTCCACTTGCTCAGTTAAGCGTATTGAGATTATCCAAACTCCATGAGCTGACGTATTGGTGGAAGGAGAGTTTCAATCCTGGAAAATTTTTCTTTAACATGAGAGTTCTAGAAGTGCAGGATTGTGGTAAATTAAATATTTTAGTGCCACCTTCGGTGTCTTTCAAGAATTTGACAACTCTAGAAGTGTCGAGGTGTCAAGGACTCAAACATTTATTTGCACACTCTACAGCTAAAAGCCTGGTGCAGCTTACCAGAATGAGTATAACTGACTGCAAAATGATACTAGAAATTGTTGGATGCTCAGGCAATGAAGTGAAGGAAGGCATCGAATTCACCCGGCTAAAGTGTTTGGGACTCAGTTGTTTGCCAAACTTGGAGAGCTTTTGCACAGGAAACTGCATCTTTGAATTCCCTTCATTGGAAACTGTAATCTTGAGACATTGCCCAAAGATGAAAACTTTTCCTCAGAAAAGGTTTATTGCACCAAAACTAAAACTGGTGTATTCAACAGAAGCCGGAGGTGCAGGCCCCTGGGAAGGCGACCAGAAGTTTATTGCACCAAAACTGAAACCGGTGTATTCAACAGAAGCTGGAAGTGCAGGCCCCTGGGAAGGCGACCAGAACACCACCATACAACTTTTGTTCATGGAAACGGTATGCATTAATCCCAACCTTTGATCCTCAAGGTTACTTCTTCTGTAGCTTCATTACCATGTTTTACAGGAAACAAAAAGGTTATTGAAAAACCTTTAAGAATATAAATAACACCTCTTAATGCAATTATTCCAGTATTAATGTGTTGATTTTTATAGGTTCAATACCGTGAGATCGAATATGTGGTACTCTCTGATTCCTCCAAGTTGATGGAAATAAGGAACTGGAATCCACAAGGAATTTTGGACTTTAAGAACCTTACATTTCTGAAAGTTTATAACTGCAGAGACTTGCGATATCTATTTAACCCTTCCATGGCCATGAACCTTGTGCATCTTGAGAAATTTGAGATTCATGATTGTGAGATGTTGGAAGAGGTAATAATCACAAAAGGATTGCCAAAAAAAGAAAGGATGAGAAAGAAAATGTTCCCTAAACTAGTCACTTTATTGCTTATTGCTCTCCCCAATTTCACAAGGTTTTGCTCCGGAAATTACCTTGAGTTCCCCTTCTTGAAAGAACTTTGGATTCAGAGTTGCCCTATGTTGAAGACATTCATCTCTAGTTCTGCAACTAGAAATAACTCAAGACAGAATCCGAACACCAGTTTGACAGTTCTATATGATGAGAAGGTTATTACAACTCCTTTACTATACCTTTATCTCCACTTCTGTTAAGTTATTGATGCAAATCTTATAATTATGCAGGTGGCATTCCCCTCCCTGGAGAAATTAGGAATCATAGACATGGGAAACCTGAGGAAACTTTGTAATGACCAAATTTCCATGGGTTCATTCTCCAAACTGAAAGTCTTGAAGCTCATGGGCTTTCCTAAGCAGTCAGATGTTATTCCATCTGCTTTCTTTCTCTCCTTGTCCAAGCTTGAAAGGCTTGTTGTTGATGATGCCTCCTTTGCTGAAATATTTCAGTGTGAAGGCATTGAGGAAAATATGCAGGCATGGGAACTGGCTAGTTTCAGTGATTTACGGTTGTCGAAACTTCCTGAGCTAATGCACCTCTGGAACGAAGAGTTTCAGTCTCAACCTCCAATACTTTTTCAAAACCTGAAAATTCTAAAAGTATTGGAATGCCCCAAACTGAAGCATTTAGTTCCACCCACAGTGTCTTTCCAAAATCTAACTACTCTTGAAATATCAAGGTGTCATGGACTTACAACTCTAATAACACCCTCAACAGCTAAAAGCATGGTGCAACTCAAAAGGATGAGGATAACAGATTGCAAAAAGCTAGAAGGAATCATCGCAGATCCAGGGGATGGGACTTATGGCATCATTTTCAAGCATCTCGAGTATTTCAGACTTCAAAGCTTACCAGCGCTCAAGAGTTTTTGCTCGGGGTACTATCACTTTGAGTTCCCATCTTTGCTTGAATTAGTTGCAATTGAATGCCCAGAGTTCAGTGATTTCTGTAAAGGCAAAGTAAGCACACCGTTGCTAAAAAGAGTACGTCCAACAGAAGAAGGAGAGATATCTTTTACAGATAAGGACCTTAATACCACCATAAAAGGGTTGTACAGCGAAAAGGTACGTTTAAGCACACCTGAGCATGAGTTTTTGTTTCCCTAGTTGATATGAAAACATGGAGTAGAAGCACCAGAAATGTTCCAACACATTAGATTCTTCATGTTCCCTAAATTCATAGTTTGTAATTACAGAAAGTCCAAGGTATGCAACTTAGGACATGAGAAGCATCTGTATGATAGAGAAAATCCAAGAAAAATGGCAGGCCATTAACATATTCCAAATGTATCAGTTTAATTTTCTTTTCAAAATTGTATACCCTTTGCACCTTTGTCTGTCTTACTCTCTTTATCTCTGCAACTCAGGCTCGAAACGATGTGAAAGAGTTGGAGTTTCTTCAGTGGACGTTGTCGGACTTGTGGAGACCTTCAGGGCCTCAGGCTGAGTGAAGGTCAAATGAATTTTATCATCAACTTTGGTGTGGAAGGTTTAACTCATCTGGTCTTAGTCCCCATTCTCTACTTTATTTTCCTTCTTTGCTTACTTTTTTTTTTTTGCAAGAATCTTTGCTTACTTTTATTACCTCAACTGAATGGAATCAAATATGTGGATTTGTAATTCATGTATTCTATCATTTCCTACCGAATTTACAATTGTTAAGGTTTCTGTCCGTTGAGCAAATTAAAAAGGACATAAAACAGGCACCAAACTAGTCCAATATTTTTATTTATGGGCAAAGTGAATGCAAAAGCCAAGATGGGTAAAATAAATTGTCATTGCCAAAAAAAAACTAAACCATCTTGATTGATATTTGACCTATTGACCGATTAATATGGATAGGGGACTGCAAAGACCCATTATAGTGGCGACTCACGCAATCCAGTTTGCTCCATTAGACCAACCGGTAGTAATATTTAACTAGTCTTGATGATCCAATATTATTCTCACAGGAAATTTTACCATGATTTTGTGAGTTACACATACCCAAACTATGGAATACATTTTAAATTGGTCCCTAAACTTTTGAATGTTCCAAATTCATCCCCAAACTATGGATCCTATTCTAAATTGGTCTACAAACTTTTAAATGTTCTAATTTTATCTCCAAACTATGACCCTCATTCTAAATTGATCCCAAACTTTTGAAGTTTTCAATTTCATACTCAAATTATTGTTTATGACACATTATTTATATAGTGACAATATTTTTAATAACGGTTTTATTAACATGGGATATAATTAGCATATATTGATGATGAAATTAAAACTCAAAAGTTCGGGGCCAATTTAGAATGAGAGTCCTAGTTTGGAAATGGAATTGGAACGTTCAAAAGTTTGAGGGCAATTTAGAATGAGGGTAAATGTTCAAAAGTTTGGGGTCCAATTTTGGATGAGGATCATAGTTTAGGGATTTGTTTTGCAATCAACTTTGTTTTTGTCAAATAATGTAAATTAATCACCAATTATACAAAGATATATGTATGTGTGTATATGTAAGTTATAAGATAGATTTATCTTGTATAAACTAGTGTTTTAATTTAAGACTAACTCTTATCTTCTATGTAGATAAAGATAGAGGCTAGAGTAGTTTAAATGTGTTGAGACTCTTTGTAGATAAAGTCTTGTATAAAGTAAAGTAACTTGTACTTTATCGTATAATAATAAAATTACAGAAAATTCTTTTCTTCTCTGGAAAATACCTATTTTCTACATGGTATCAGATTAGGTTGTCGATCCTACAACAACCCTAGGATGGATTCTCAAAACCCTTCTGCGACTAGTTCCGAGACTGCAAAACAGATCTCTAACAACAACAGTGCCCATGAAAGTAGCCTTTCCTTTGCAAATCTGACTGGCAAAAATACTGCTACTACATGGATTGTGGATTCAGGGGCTAGTGACCACATGACAGGAAATTTGAAGCTTTTTCAGACCTTCGAATCAGTAGATTCTCACTCTCACATAAGAACAGCAGACGGTTCTTTCTCTCCTATTGAAGGGAGGGGTTCTGTCGAGATAAACAAGGATATTACACTGAGATCTGTATTTTATGTTCCTCATCTAGCCTGCAATCTCCTTTCAGTCAGTAAATTAAATACTGATCTGCAATGCAGCACTCAGTTTGACTCTAATGTTTGTGAATTTCAGGATTTGAGCTCGGGGAAGGTGCTTGGCAGAGCTAGGCTGAGTGGAGGTCTTTATATTCTTGAAGAAAGCAAGCCTTCCAAGACAAAAACCTCCTCAGGTTACCTATCTAAAATCGATTCTATCCCACCAAAACAATCTGATTCTTCTGATGATATCATGTTGTGGCACTTTCGATTAGGTCACCCTAGTTTCTTTTACCTTGCAAAATTGTTCCCTAAGCTGTTTATCACTAAGAGTCCTAAACATTTTTCTTGTGACATTTGTCAATTTGCCAAGCAAACAAAAAGTGTTTATCATCCTTCTCCATATAAATCTTCTAAACCTTTTTCTATCATTCATAGTGATATTTGGGGCCCTTCAAGAATTCAGAGTCTAAATGGGTTTAGGTGGTTCATCTCTTTCATTGATGATCATTCTAGGACCACATGGACTTTTCTTATGAGAGCAAAATCAGAGGCTGGTGAAATATTTAAAAAGTTCCACACAATGGTTGAAAATCAATTCCAAAGTAAAATTCAGATTCTTAAATCTGACAATGGCAGTGAGTACTTTACTCAAACACTAGGATCTTTCTTTAAAGAAAAAGGGATTGTCCATATTACATCTTGTGTTAATTCACCTCAGCAAAATGGGGTGGCTGAGAGAAAAAACAGACACCTTCTAGAAGTCACTAGGTCTTTATTATTTGCTACTAGTGTTCCTAAATATCTTTGGGGGGAAGCTCTCTTGACAGCTACATACTTAATAAATAGGATGCCCAACAAAACACTGAAATTTCAATGTCCAAGGGATGTGTTTCTTAAAAGTTTTTCACACTTCAAACCTATGTCTTCTATTCTACCACTAAGAGTTTTTGGATGTACTGTTTTTGTTTATAATAATGATGCATCCAAGTCTAAGTTGGATCCTAGAGCCATTAGGTGTGTTTTCATAGGGTATTCATCTAGTAAAAAGGGCTACAAATGTTACTGCCCCCAGACTAAAAAGACCTACATTTCTATGGATGTCACATTTTTTGAAAACAAACCATACTTTTCAAAGTCTGAAATTCAGGGGGAGATTTTAGATGAATTTCATATCCTTAAATTTTTTGAAACTCTTCCTCCATCAGAAACCTTACCCCAAACAGAAAATATTTTACCGACAGCCTTACCCCAAACAGGGAATAACAATAGAAATAGTAAAACATATATTTGTGTAAACGGTGAAAAACTTCATGAGAGAGAATAACAGTAGAAATAGTTTGAAAAAAGGGTACTCAGTTTTTGTTGCAGAGGGGTTGGGTACAATGGGGAAGAAATAAGACAGGCCATTATCTCCAGGAAGATGCCATGGCCTTGTATCAGTTGGTAGGGACCTGAACCAGTGTCTCTCCTTCAATATTTATTGTTCCTACAAAGAAAAGAAAGAGATATGAAAGAGACATGAGGATTAAAAGATGGAGACATGCAGTTGAGAGGAATTGAACTCACCCATAGAGGAGAAAAGTAGAAGTTCTTCATGATTGCTACACTGCTGCTACCCATGCTTTTTTCCACATTTGCTACAAAGTCTTCTGTCATATTTGTAAGGGTCAATTCCTTCAAGGCTGCTAGCTTTTCCAACCCATCAAGCTTTTTAAGATTTTTGCAGCTTCTGATCTCCACTTCTCTTAACATTGGCATGGATCCTTCCTCCACAGTCCAGCAGTTCAATTTATACAGCATCCACAATTTTAAGACCTTTAGCTGAGGAAATCCTCCACGATCACAAGTCATCTCTCTCCCCAGGAAGGATTGAGCATATAGCCTAAGGACCTTCAGTTGTTGCAGCTCCCCAAGCTTTTTCAATTGATCTTTTGACATATGTGTCATTGACAGTGTAAGAACTTCAAGCTTTTCAGGAAAATCAATAGTAGGAACTTGATCTGGAAGTTTTCCAAGCAAATACAGCTGTGATAGGCTCATCTGCTTCCATGTCTGCATGTCCTCTACTCTGAGCTTGAAGTCTAAAGGTTTATTGAATTTATCTAATAATCTCAATTTCAAAGACTGAAGCTTTTTCATTTGAGTGATCCAGGGACCTGTGACTTTGTTTGATGCTTCGTTACATGTTATTTTCAATTTCCTCAGATCGACCAAACTTTCCATCCAATTTTTTTCAGGACTCCCGCTTTTAATCACCAACCCCCACAGGATCTTCAGCTTGTTCAATGAACCACTAGCTGATGACTTCAGAGTAGACAAATCAACATCAATTTCACTCATGTACAAATGCTGAAGTTTCTTTGCCTCCCAGATGGTACTAGGCAACTCGGTTATGAAAGTGTGCTTTATGTCTAAAGTCTCCAGGTGGTGCAGGTCACCAACTGATTGTGGGAGATCATCCAAAAGTGTTCGCCGCAAGCCCAAATACTTTATGTAAGGCAGTTTGCCTAGTGTATCAGAAAGCACTGGTTTGTAAACACCTTCTAGATCAAGCACTACAAGCATTCGGAAGTCTTCTTCAACAACCTTGCTAAGAAGTTCCTTTACTCCATATGTAGGCGCATCTCCTCTTTTTCCGTAGAAAGAAATATAAGAACGCAGTTGTTGAACTCGGGTTTTTATGTTTTCGGACTGACAGGAAATACCGGAGTTTTCTGAAAGCCGCCGGATGTTAAACCATGGTGATCCACATATACCTGAGCTGCTGGAGAAGTGAAGAAACCCAACTTTCTCCGTATCTAGAAACAGGGTGTCGTATATGGTATTTGGCACGCGGCATGCCTTGGGGCTTCCATTTGATTTTAGCTTTGTAACCTCAATCATGTTTCTGCACTTGAGTTCTTCAAAATATTCTTCGACTGGCTTTTCTTGATCTGTTGTTGTCACAAACCCCTCAGCAAGCCACAAGTGATGCAACCTTCTAAGAGGAATCTCATATGACTTAGGAAAAAGACCCAAGTAAAGAAGACAGCACCTCAAATCCGGGGCTAAATCCTGATAGGCTAAAGCCATAATATCTGAGAGAGCCATTTCATCTGAGCCTACCAATTTGTCTGAGTAGTTTGACTGATCTTCACCATAGGTTGCCTCAGTCCGCAATTTCATCTTTTCTTCTTTTTGCTTGAACAGAATTGGAAAATCTTTTTCATCTCTACTAGCTGTTGTAGGCTCCATCACCATTTCTTTCTTCTCATTCTTTTCCTTGGCATTTGAGGAAGCTGATTTGTCGGAGGGGTTCATTCGATCTTCAGTGCTTACCTTCTTTTGCTTTTCCATTTTATCAATGGACAATTTGTGTGAGGAATTTGACTGATCTTCACCTGATGTTGCCTCATTCTGCAATTTCTTCTTTTTCTTTCCCATTTTACGAATGGAACGATCTATCACCCATGACCATTCATCATATGGATCCTTCCTAGATAACAAACCTCCGAGCAGGACGATTAGAAGAGGTAGGCCATGGCATCTTTGCAAGATCTTCTCCTTTAAATCTGTTAACTCTGAGTCATTTTCATCTATCTCCATTTTCTTTGAAGCCTGTACCTTCTTCAAGAACAATTCCCAGCTTTCACCATCGGTTAGCGGTCGTAGCTGCAGAACTACAGTCTCTGGATTGATATGGTATGCTAGATACGCATTTCGAGTAGTGATTATCACCCTGCTGCCATTCGATAAATTTGGGAAGACGCGATTTAGTCTCTCCCAAACATCTGGTGTAGGAACATCATCCAAAATTATCAAGAACCTCTTCCAGGTTAGGAAAAGATGAAGCCTTTCCCTCAACTGCTCCAGTGTCAAGCTCTCCTTTTGCGTGGCATTTCTAAGCTGTCCCAATAATTCAACTAATAGTTGCTTCTCATGGAAATCATCCAACTTCGGAGGCACGTTAACCCAAGCTCGACATGTGAAGTGCCTCTTACTTGCTACACTGTTATAGATCTTCCAGGCAAGAGTTGATTTGCCTGAACCTGCCACCCCTAACACTGAAATTAGAAAATGCAACTTGTAGCTGTTGAGTGTTAGTTCTTCCAACTCCATTTCTTTATCAATGAAACCAACAATGCTCGACTCTTCGGCCATACCATCAGAGAGCCTACTGCGGTGCTCTACAACCGTTGGATCTGAAAAACCTTCTCGCACATCTTTTAAGTTGGGAGACTTTCTCGTCATTTCTGAGTTAGCTTCACCTTCACTTAGAGTAAAAATCACCCGGCTACCATTCAAGGAATTCGGAAGGGAAAGTTTGAGATTGTCCCAAATTTTACTTGTCCATAAGTTACATAAAACCACAAGGTACCTCTTTTGAGCTAAGAAATTGTGAAGCCTTTTTCGTAGTAACTCCACAGTTTCTTTCAACTTAACACTAGTGACTTGCTCAAATATGTCAGTTAGAACATCTATTTCATGATACTCCTTTGGAATATCAACCCAAGCACGGCATTGAAAGTGTCGTTTAACATCTTTTCCATTGTAGATTGGCCATAACAAGGTTGTCTTGCCAGAGCCTACCGTACCCTTGATCGAAATGAGGAAAAGCAAACTGTGCTGGTTTAGAATTGATTTTGTTAGCTTGTCGATTTCAGCCTTCACACCAGTAATACCGTATTCGTCCTCCAAATAAGTAGAAGATTGAGGACATCGATCTAATAATTGCCCCTTCATCTTTTTTAAGTCGGAGAAATCGTGTCTCTGACTGATCCGTGAACTAATTTGCCTTGCAACATTCTCATTTTCAACAACAGTAATCACCTTGCTCCCATTCAATGAGTATGGGAAGGCTGCTTTGATACTATCCAAAAACTCAGCTGTTCGGACACCATATAAAACTATCAAATACCTCTTTGAAACTAAGAAATCATGGAGGCTCCTCTGCGGCGACCGAAGGGGCAGCCTCTCTTCCTCCTTGCTACCAGTAATCTGTTTTAGAATGTCAAGTGAGATCTCTCTTTGTCCAACCTCTTCAGAAACACGAACCCAAGCACGACACTGGAAATGCCCTTTGATATCATCTGCACTATAGACTGTCCACAGAAGAATCGCCTTACCAAGGTATGTCCCATCAACGGTTAAAAGGAGATATTGCAAAGTAAGCCGGCTGAGTACTTGTTGACTTAACTTCTTTTCAAGGTCTGGCAAAACAATCATAGATGCATTTGATGTAATAGTCTCATTGTCAGTTGAGACTTGTAGATCTTCGGATTCAGTTGATGACTCTGTTGGTGGGATAATCGATTCCACTGCTGGAACTTCACAGTCACTTGATGGACTTGGTTGAATTTTGTTGCAGTAATCCCTTATGCTCTCTGTCAGTTGATCAATTGTATTGGTTAAAGACCTTTCGCTCAAGAAACTGCTGGAAACACGCCTCTTTCTCTGGACTTTGCGACTCGATGCCATCGTTCTTCCCAAAAGGGTCTCAATATCATCCTCCAAAGAAAAGATGTTTTTCAGAAGCTCATCCCACTCCTCATCAATTTCATCTGCAGCTTCCAAGATCTTCTGCAAATGTTTTAGCTCTTCAATTGAGTTACGGATGACATCAGTTTTCAGCCCCCGAAATTTCGGTTCCTGACTTGCAACCAAATTCAGTTTGCTTATCAGAATTTGTGCTGTTTCAAATGCCATGGAACTCAACTCTCAGTATTTATGTGGCTTTCTTGTGAATGCCAACTAAAAGCAGAAAAGGGCCGAGTTGCACGAAAGCTCGGAGCTGAGCCTGAGATGCAAACTCGCATGCTTCCTTGTCCCACGCCTCTTTCTTCTATGGTATGCAGCTTTTATTTTTCTGTTGTGTCCTGCATTTGTACATTTTTACATGCTTAGAGTCAAAATCAATGTTCTGAAATACAATGAAACAAAGTTTCCTATTGAATTTCTACCCAGAAATATACTATCTGGGATATAAGTATATATGGAAGAAGACAATTAACTCATCTTTTATTTGTTCAAGACATGAAAATTGAAACCCTCTTTCCAAAAATTCTACGTTTGCATGGGCTTGAAGTGAATTTCAGGCAAATGCAAGAAAATGGCTAGAATTTGATAAGTTCTTTCACTCAGAAAAAACAACAATCCAAGTACATAAGATAACCGATTCGGACACAGAATTTAGGATTTCAACTTGGAAGTTTCAGATTCCAAATATACTTGGAACTCATTTACAAATTCATCAACTTTAAACTGGAATTTCATGTGTATTGTTCCAATCAAAAGATACGAGACAGGAACTAAATTTTAACATATACATGGGAGAAAAAGAACAGAACAGAACAGAACTTACCTTGATCAGTTCACTTCCATCTCCATTGTTTCATATTGGAGCTTTGGGCTGTTAGAAATCTTGAGGCAGTAACTTCCAGGAAAATGTCAAAAACCTCTTAGAAGATTCTGCTTCCAGGGACTGGCAAAAAAGGATTTGTTGCTTTGCAATTGGAATGAACTTTACCTTCAAATCCTTCCTTGTCTGTTAAAAAAAGAATATAACAGTAATCATAATTTATTTCTACTTTTCCTTGGGTTTCATTTAAAGTTGCAAAAGACTGGAAAATAAAGGGAAAAGAGAGATTCTCAGAAGCAAGTATTCATAATTTTATAAGCCGTGTTCCTCATATACTTTACTTTTTCTTCACGTAACTGTTTCCTGATATGTCCCACATCCCCGAATATGAGTAACCTAGGCTCAGGGCTGCAATTAATCTCTTTCCTATAAGTACATAGGCAAAAGGATGATAGACATAAGCACCCAACCCAGCAAGAAAATGGAGAAACAAGAGGTTGAACAACAGGATGCCCCAATGACCCTAGCAGTGAAAGGCCATTTAAAGGCGACAAGGAATCTAGTAGCCTACGAGTTTGCCAAATACCTGAAATACCCTCTCGTTGACCAAGAAGAAATCACCCCGTTTCTCGAAAATTCCCGACACCTCGATGACATATCCTTCGACATTGCTCTTACAACTGCTTTGGTCCAGTTGAAAGTGTTGAAGCTTGGGGTGATCGTCAGCACACCACTCGGTCAAAGAAGCCACTTGGATAAGTTAAAGGAGCAGGCCAAGTCTGATGGTGTTGTTCTGGTAATAATTCAATGCCTGCCGAAAGATGAGATCAGTGATTTCACCATTGAAGGAGTTCCGAGGCTCATGCTGAAGTGTTTGTTTCAGATGAGTTGGATAAGGTCAGGAAAAGATCTCACCGGCACTTACATCCGTTAACCTTCATTAACAAGCCAATTGTTGAATCGAAAGTCAAATGCAACCGCTGTCTGAATTCAACTTCAGGTCCGTACTATCAATGTTTTCTAGGATGTGTTGAGTACATATTCGATAAAGCCTGTGCAGAGTTTCCTAGTGACATAGAACATGTCGAGAAAAAGTGCCCTGTATATTTAAGGCAAAGTCAACCTGAATATCTGTTTCCGAAAGATGTGAGACATAACTGCAAGATATGTGAATGTAAAGACGAAGAGTTCTCAGATAGTTGCTTGTTTCAAACCAACATGAAAGGTGAATTCCTACCAATCATCGTTAACCACGAATCCCATGCACATCCTCTCAATCTATTAATGATGCCATTGTCTTACAATTACGAGTATAGATGTTCTGGTTGTGGTGATTTTGGCCATTCTATTAGCTACAGATGCTATGAATGCAACTTTAATTTGCATGTCAGCTGCATTTTGCTGCCACGGAGCATTTCGTACGACTACGATAAGCATCCTCTCAGGCTTACCTATGATTCTCTTGAACAAAGTTACTTGAATAAAAGTTATTGTGAAGCTTGTAAGAAGGAAAGAAATCCAGAGCACTGGTTTTACTACTGTCCAGCATGCGAATCCACGACTCACTTAGATTGTGTCACAAATCAGTCAATCAGGTCTTAAAAGCCGTAGCCGGATCAGTCAAGTGATCAAGCATCAAGGGTGGCTCACAAAATTAAGAAAATGTTACAGTTTCTGTTTTAATTTCCAAGTTTGCAATTTAACCAAGTATTGTTGCTGGCTAATTTAAAAGGCCCTATCTTTTGTGTAGACTGTTTGTCAGGAAATATGATTTCAGTTTAATTCGAATTTTCTTTAAAACCATACTCGTCTAAGTTTATTTTCCGCTTTAAACTAGTGAATCAATCTAGACTTTCTAAATTTTATGCCCTCTGTTCTGTTCTTTTAGGAAGGTGGCTATAAATAGTTTAAATATGAAACTTAAACATAGCTTGGATTCACCAAAAAATCCCATGAATGAAACAGGGACTTCATCAAAGATTCAGTGAAAACATTAAACATTAAGAGAACATACGACTTGTGATACGGAATTGATGTTATGGTGAAACGGAATGAATCGGAATGCTTCACAAGTTGCAGAATAAAAAAGCTGGTGTTGTTGGTTTTCTGTTTAGAGGACATGAAGAAGTATAAAAAAACTGACATGTTCGTAACTTCCCTCCCCCCGTAGCTGTTGTTCTGGAAATAATTGCAGCACTGGTACTACTATTCTCGGACCAAACCAATCATTGGTTGATCAAGCACAACAAAACATCATGTCTCAAAACTCATTCATTCTATGCAACCATATTTTAAACAAAGGAGGTGGTCAAGTCAGGTTCGACAGTCAAGTCTACTTCACATTTGCTGCAAGAAAAAAACTTATTTAAACCCCCCTGCAAAAGGTAGTGGGAAAATGGCCAAGTGAAACTTATGTAGAAATCGATGATCTCAAAAAGTTTATTTTCAAGCATGTCAGAGCAATTTAATCAGTTTCAGGAGGGACAAGATAATGACAATTTAGATATTTGTGCAGCCTAAGGGGAAACAACATACTTCAAAAGTATAAGAAGCAGACTCACCTAAGTCACCTTAGCCTTGAGTGGAGTATCAATGTTGAATTTGATCAGAGTATCCTTGTTTGGCACATTGCCACAGAGCTCTGCTACTTCTCGGAGGCACCTCTGAGTACCGTCACAAGCGATATCCAATCATCCTGGGAAGTAAGCTATCGCATCTCAAATTATATGTTCCATCTGCTGGTCACTTACCCTTTCTTGTTGCTGGTTGGAGCCGGACTTATCAGGTTCTGTGACACTCAGGCCGAGACTGAGAGGTTCTTCAAAGAAAGACTAACCCTTTCAAGAACAAAGGAAGAAAATAGGATTAGATGTAACAAAACGCATCTTCAAGCCAGTAAAAACGAGTTTGAAGAGCAAGAAGAGGAAAACAACAAAAGTACATATTGGAAGGCATTGCTTGGAGCCATGAAGTTCAAGGAAGAACCAATGATGTACCAAATAATTGCAGCTTGCCACATGTTGCTTCAAGAAAACATCTGACGCTTTACCAGGGAAAGTGGAAGGGGTAGCAGCAAGTCTGTGTTGTTTGACGCATGCCGACTAGCATCGACGTTCAACCGAGTAACAGACCAGAAAGTTAGATGGGATATGATTAGAGATGTCTAGTTGGAGTTGTTAGCTTAAGCTGCTAGTCACAGCAGACGGAGCCCGCATTGTCAACAGGCGAGACGAGGTGGTGAGCTTCTCATGGCACATTTTGGCATGAGTGAGCAGTTCCAAACATCTAAAGGCCATGCAGAGCTTTGCTGACAGCAAAATAACCCCAGTTCTCCTCTCTCTTTTTTACAATTTTCAGTTTTGCATTTGGCAGCCATGAATATGAATTTCAATATCCTTATTTTAAAAAAATGAATTCAAGAAATAGTTTAGCTGGGAATTCAGTTGTCTCCAGCAAAGATTCTGCTTGGATAAATTGCATTCATAATCATAACAAGGTACAGATCTACAATATATGAAAATTCCATGTCTTTATATTTCAAATTTCCTCTATCTGAAAAACAACAAGAAAGTATTCACATGTTCTTAACTTCTTATGGTACAATTATTGGTACAGGAAAAGAACAAGTTCAACATACTCATCACAATATGTTAAAACTGTTAAGAGCTCTTCACTTTCTCATCATTCTTCAGCTCCTTGAGATTCCTCCACAAATACTTCCCACTAGCCATGTCCACAAATACCCAGAACCCGTTCTGAACCATCTAAAAAGCCAACAATATGAAAACATCAGAAACAAAACCCAGAAAAAAAGGGTAACATTTTTGGGGAAAGAAACAAAATTTTCTCATACCCTTTTGAAACTGAATTCTTGTCTATCTTTGACAACAATCTTCTCAGCATCCTCTGAAACATCGCCGTCGGTGTCCGGTGATGAACGCACCGTCCTCCATGCGACATAGCCTGCTAAAATAGCCGAGAAAAACACCAACAAGAACCTCATAGGACACATTTCGCCTGTCCTAAAAAACAATCTTTGCCTTGGTTTTTCTTCAATAGATAAAGAGTTGATGAAGATTCTAACAACCCCAAACTACTACTTTTTGGACAGAACCGATTTGTCAAGAACAAAAGCAAGGGGAAGAAATGGGGGGAATTTTGATTTTATTAAGGCAACCCATGCATTATTTTATCATGTAAAAAACTAAATCCTATGTGTAAGCCACGTTCCTGGAGGCTGGAGATTGAAAAATTCTACACAAAGGGTATTAAGGATTTGGTATTAGGTATCATACAAAGTCAATAATGGCAGACAAGTCAGCCATCACCAAACCCAACTACATTTATCAATCATTTTTCAGCTTTTTACTTTTTCAAATTTGGTTGCACGGGAATTTAAGAGTTGAAAAATTAGAGTTTATGGATATATGCCCCCGGAAATTTGCATCCTTTAATTAAGGGCTGAGACCCATTTTTTGGACCTACATGCAAATCCAATAAATTTACAGTTCAGAAAGTCCACAAACTTGTCTAAACAAAAATTTGCAGACTTTTTCTACGTTTCTGTCATGACCCGACCCGGCCCGTGGGTGTGGACTGAACTATGACAAAACCAATCGGTATCTATTTTATGAAGTGTATTTAATTATTTATGTGTGTTATGATGTGAAATCGAATTTTTAGAGACGTATATGAGGATAACAAAACCTTACAGTTTATGTTCTCACAGTTCGGCTCATGTCCAGCGTGCTGGGTCAGATTTTGATCAGAGACGGAGTTAAGATTTTTTTTAACAAATTTTTTTTCTCAATTTAATCCTTCGATTTGTATGATTTTTTTAATTATTCATTTGTTGTAAGTTCAATTTTGACTAATTTTGAATCATATGCTCCTCAATCACTATAGAATACATATGTAACTTAATTCATATATTTGAAAACAAATTTTTATTTTTGCAATTTAATCTTTTAATTTTTTTCATTTATTCAATTTGGTCCTTCATTCGCAACTCTTTACAAATTATTTCTTCACATCAATTTAGTCCATCAATTAATGAAAAAAGATTATATGACCATTTCCAAGCCTCTGGATGAAATTAAAACAAACAACAAAACTTCCCAAATGTTACTCGAATAAAGGTAGGAATGTTGTAATTTGTAGGTCAAATTATGGTTTCGGTCCTTTTACTATTTTCAACTTGATGCTATTACTAATGTTATTTCTTAGTACAAATCATTAACACCGTAAAGAACTCTATTTATCAACTGATTTTTTCTGTCTTAAGGGTGTAAAAAGCTCTTAAATTTTTGAGGGGAATAATTAAGCCCATAAACTTTTTTTGCACTCAATTAAGCCATTAAACTAAAATTTAATCAACTAAGCCCTTTAACTAATTTTGACTATTGAATTTTGACAGTTTTTTATTTAGATATTACTGGAACAATTCTACCATGTTGCATTTATAGATTTTTTTCAAAAACTATTTTTATCAATTTTACAAGTCTTTTAGAATTTTTAGAACTTTTAAAGATTTTTTTAAATAAAAAAAAATTCTGGAAATATCAAATGGAAACAACCCACTACACCAACAGATCCAAAAAAAACTTAATTGGGTGCAAAAAAAAGTTTATGGGCTTAATTGATTTTTTCTAAAAGTTTAAGGGCTTCTTACACCCTCAAGAGCCATGTTAAATTTGTACAGAAACTTGTACAATTGTACTCGATTCGAATCGAATTTCATAAACTCGACACGAATCAAAAAAAATTCAAATAAAATCCAAATAATAAAATAGGATTCATCAACTCAACTAACTCAATTTTTTTTTTACTCAACTTGGTCGAATACTCACCCCTGCAGAGAGTGTATTCACTATTTATAGTAGATGACAAAAAATAATGTGAATAATATATGAATTATTGTTATAATTTCACTAATAAATTTATCATTATGTATCTCTTTAGTTTCTAATTTATGGGCTTAATTGGGGAAATGGGGTGTTTTCACTTTTTTATTTAGTGAAATAGGGTGGGTTGGGAGAATTTGGAGGAAATAGGCCAAAATTCATAGTGCAAGATGGACCTCGCCACCTGCATTTGGCGTTCTGTGGATAACGCCGCCTCCTCATGGCGAGGTCTTGTTAGAGTCAGCCTTCTCGGTTCGAGCGGCGCAAGGGCCAAACATGGGTGCCTGACGTGCCTGCATGTGCCATACAGGCATGTCAGGCTTTAAATCAGGGTAAATAGGGTGTTGTTCGGGCTATTAAAGGGGATAAATTTTTTATGTGTATTTATGTATGGTTTAGGTAAGATGAGTGTGTAGTGGTTGAGAAAAAAAATTAAGAGAGTTTGAGTCAGAAAAGAGGGAAGAGTTTGTGAGTTTTTGAAGAAATATTCGAAGACGGTGATTGAAGAGTTCGTAAAGGTCAGTGAAAATTAAGTAAGTGATTTTTGCCTTTTAATCTATTTTTTAAATTATAGAGGCTTTGTATATTTTTTGTATGATTGAATATATATTCGGATGGTAGTAATATTTTTAAATTTTAATAAGAAAACCCGAAATTTTAATGTTTTGCTTATGTTTTTTTTATATTTACAGAAGATGAGTTCATCAACATATTGTGACATCGAACCCACAGTTGGTCGTTGGGGCGAATCGCTGGAAGATTTCAGTGAGGATGAAGAAAATATTGTTCCTATTAGTGAAGAATATGATGTTCAGTTACTCGATGCCGGTGATATTGACGTTGTTATGACAGATGCGTCTCAAGGCAATGGTATTGATGTTGAAGAAGATGTTTGGGCCACGACTGTTGGTAGGCTCGGGTTGAGAAATGAATAGTGGGTTGTTTGGGGTTATGCTGCACCGGAGCCCCAACAGCCGGAACCTATTTATCCATCCTATGAAGCTCCAGCAGCTCGCATGTATGAAGTTGACTATACTGCAATGCAAGATCAAGAATATCAAGCTCACGTATTTGGTTCTTCATCATCTTCGAACTTTGGAGAATTAGAACTAAAGGCTGAATTTGAAACAAAAGAAGCCGCAAAGCTTGCAGTTCAGAAGCACTGTATCAAACGTCATACATCATTTTCTGTTGTTGAGTCTAACAAAAATACCTACTGTGTAAGGTGTTTTGATTGGAAGAGCAACTGTCGGTGGTGGGTAAGAATTTCTTACAGGAAGAGGACTAAAATATGGGAGGTGTCACGGTTTATTGAGCAGCCCACCTGTACCAATATGGCTTTATCACAGGACCATGTTAATTTAAACTCTGATATAATATGTGCTTACATCAGGGCTTTGGTTGAACATGAACCAAGAATTTTGATTGCAGTATTAGTAGCATCTATCCGGACCCAGCTTGGTTATGTTTCGTCTTACTACAAGGCATGGATGGCAAAGTAGAAGGCGATGGCGCAACTCTATGGTGATTGTGATAAATCGTATAATGAGCTACCAGCTCTTTTACGAACAATGCAACATTTCATCCTGGGGACCGTGGTAGAGTACGAGACTTTGTCAGTGTTCAACTTACAAGGCGAATTAATTCCTGGTAAAAGAGTATTTAGTAAGTTATTTTAGGCGTTCAATGCGTGCATTCAAGGGTTTCTATTATGCAAACGCATGATTCAAGTGGATGGTACATGGTTGTATGGGAAGTACAATCATATATTACTCGTGGTCGTTGCACAAGATGAAAATAGTAATATATTCCCAATTGCCTTTGCAACAGTTGAAAAGGAAGACGCAGATGGATGGGAATTCTTTTTGAAGCACCTACGCAATCATGTAGTAAAAGAAGACGGGATTTGCATGATTTCTGATAGAGGAACTGCACTCTTAGTAGTAATTGACAGACGTGGGAGTTTATGGAAACCTCCACATACATATCCAGCATATTGTATATGGCATATTGCAGCGAATGTGAAGACGCGGTTCGGAAACAATCAGGTTCGGAAAGAGATTTTAGGCGCAGGTAAGTTGTTATTTGTTGTTTATAAAAATTTTAATTTTTTTAGTTCATCTTGTTGTTTTATTTAACTTGTTTTTTTTATAAATAGGGTATGAACTAGTTCAACCAAAATTCGAAAAAAGGATCAGAAGGTTGAGGCGACATGGTGCAAATGTAATAAAATTTGTAAATGACATCCCCACGGAAAGATGGTCACAAGCCTATGATGAAGGTCGGCGTTATGGTCATATGAAAACTAACCTTGCAGAGGCTATATACTCGGTACTTAAAGGAACACGCCATCTCCCAATTGCAAGTATTGTGTGGGAGACTTACTTTAGATTGGGCAAAGTGTGGTCCGACAAAGGGCAGGAAGTCAACTCCCGAATAAACAACGAACAATATTGGTCTAAAACCCTGCAGTATAAAATGATCGAACTTCAAGCCAAAGCCTCCGCTATGCGAGTAAGATCATTCGACTCACATGGATGGGAATTTTCTGTGGAAGCTAAAGTCCGAGGTGAGCAAAAAATGTTCACTGACAAACTTCATCAGAGATGGTGTGCTTGTGGTGCATTCCAAGCATTTAGATACCCTTGCTCTCACGCACACGCCGTATGTTTTCATTTTCGAGTCGACCTTTACGGTTTTACGGATGACTGTTATAAACTAGAGAATATTGTAAATATATATATAGAATTCAGTTCAACATGTTCCCTAACCAAGACTATTGGTCGATAGAGCCAATATACAAAGAATAGTTAGCAAATCCAGTGTTTCGTAAAAAGTTGAAGGGTCGACCGAAGTCTACTCGTATTAATACGAATATGGATGATCCAGATGATAGAGAGGGAGGAGTTCAAGTTAAACATTGTACTCTTTGTACGGAACCGGGTCATTCAAGAAACAAGTGTCCGAACAAATCAAATTTTTCCAACTATCGTGTCAGACCGTCAACTTAAATGCTCTGTTTAATGTATGTAATTTTATGGTAATGTAAATAAATTTTTTTTATCTCGTTAATGTTTGTAATTTTAATTGGAATTTGAATACTGAAATTAAAAAAAAAATTAATTTATTTTAATTTATTATTTTTTATATTTAATATAATTTATAATTTGTTCTTATTTAATATAATTTAAGGTAATATAATTTAATTTATTTTAATTTATTATTTGTTCTTATTTAATATAATTTAATTTATTATTTTTTCTTATTTTGCATTTTTTTATTTTTTTCTATAATATTATTTACTATAATTCAAAGCCTTGATTTGGAATTGGAATTTGAATTTAGAAATTGAATACGAAAATTAAAAAAAAAACATAAATATCAAAATGCAATTGAAATCAAAAGAAATACATATAACATTAAATATCGGGGGTTCGCAAATGTTCAACCATGAAAACATAAATTACAAATAAATAAATAAAAAAACTTATTTCCGCCTCCTCATGGGTAATTCTTGTCGGTGGAGAGAGCTTGTTTGTGAGTACCGCGGAACGGGTTGAACCTGTATACGAGCTTTTGGATTAGGAGTCAGCTCATTGGCATCAAAAAATTGCTCATCTATTATTTACATAGTAGGTGGTGTAGCAAACATTTCTTCAGGATGAAATAATGGGTTGCTAATGGTAGTTGTTGACAACAGAGATGTCATACTACCAACACTAAAATCTTCCCCATATACAGATGATTGAGGATATTGAAATCGTGGTATGTATCCTTCATCATCATTGTAAGCCGGCTGAGAAGATGAGCTACCACCAGTTGCAAAATTAAAAGGTGATTGTTGCGGAACATGACCAAATCCAAATGTTTGATGACTTTCTTGAAATGGTGTTTGTTCCGAAACATTACCAAATGGTGGTTGCTCCCAAAGATTATTGCTTACATGTATCGCGACCACGAAGAAGGCCAACCCGAAATTCCTTCCAAGTTTGGTTCGTCTGTTGATTACTGAGAGCTCTGACCAAACTCGGTTGAGAGGTGAATGTGTCTTGAGCACCGCGGATCTTCAAGCCATTTATTTTCATCTTCGAAAGATGCTATGAACGGTTTCCTATTTTCCGAAAACTATGAATAGTATACTGTATTAAATTTAAAATCGCTAGTTTGAATTGGACTCAACTCATCAGCCCACCGCGTCCATCTTTCCTCTCACAATTCAATGAGAATTGGATTGTGAACTACCTGTCCGAACGGTGTGAATTTGTTCATGTGGAGCTCTTGAATTGGGTTGATGAAAGTTAAACTGCCTCAACACTCTGTCAGCACAATGGAACTCAACAATAAAAAAATAGATCAAAAGCACAACCGCACCCCAAAATGATGCACATTCAAGCACAGTAGGTGGTAGGCAAGTCATGATGTCGTAATTCGCATACGGTTACCTAATAAAATGTAAAACAAAATTATTAATATGAATTCACTCACAATCAAATATACAACTTCTCTTTCAAAAATTGATTATGATACCAAATTTTTTCCTACTGTTTGGATCTTTAATCTTGTATCTCTGACAGTGTTGTGAACCACCCCCGCATTCTTCAACTTATGCCTCCATCTGCAAAGATATATTGAAATTATATTTAGAAGTCATTGAATATAAATATTATATCAATAAATATCTATATACAACTGCAATTACATTATTACCTTTCAGCAAGCAAAAATTTCATATGTACCGGTACAGATAAAATGGGCGTTAAATAAGGCAGTCTGTACCATGCTTAGGACTGCAGTAAGACTTGACATCCACCCATATCTGAATTTGCCTTTTCACCATGCATAATTGTGACCTTGCACATTTTATGGTACAAAAATGTCAATACCGTGGACTCCAACTATATGTAGTAGTTGTGTCCAAATTAGCCAAGAACGGAAGGTATTGTGTGTGAACCATATTACCAGATGTATCTGGCATCAACACACCACCAATAAGTTGCAATATATAAGCTCGAGCTGCACGTTCAAATTCTCGATGACCATATTCATCGGTCACACTAAATTCCTGCTGCAACCATAAAATTTTGAGGCGTAGCCCGTCCACACAAGACTCAAGAGGAGCTTTGCCCAGGTACTGCGTGCAAAGGTCATATGCATTGTTCTTATTTTCTCCAACTAATAGTTTTCCTATTTGTTGGAATACCAAGTTGTACCGCTACATCCTCTAGGGTTATTGTGCATTCACCAAATGAAAAATAAAATGTGTGGGTCTTTGGTCTCCATCGTTCAATCAATGCAGTAATCTACCCGAGGACTATCTTAAACCCACGTAGAAATAAAGCATTATAAAAATCAGCTGTTGTAGGTAATACACTAAACGTTCATCATGTTCCTTTATCTTCATTCCTCGACGGCGAATCATATACTCTACACCTTATAATTAATTCATTATAATTCTGTATTATAACAATTACACAGTAAATATGAAATTTTAAATTACAAAACATTTACTTACTTGCTCTTCGTGAATATGAGACGAAATGTGCTCATGGTCACAGTACAACAAAACTCCTTCAGATGTCATATTTTATTTCTACAGCTAAAAAACAATTATCATTCGAATATATACATAAAAAATTTGTATTAACTTCAACATTTTTTATCTATGCGAATATTATTTCTTATTAAAATAATAATAAAAAAGCTCATATATTATTATTGTGTTATTGAATATTATAATTTTATAATAAGTTCGTTTAAAATATTATTAATTTTTTATTATTTATAATTTACATATTTAAATAATTAATTTTCTTCTCAAAATTTAATAAAGAATGATTATTTCATATTAAAATATTGATTTTTTATTAAAATAAATCTTTTTAATAATTAATATTCTTTTAAAAATTATTATTATTATTATTATTTCTTTGGGTAATTAAAATATTATTCCTTATTAAAATAAATCTTTTTAATAATTAATATTCTTTTAAAAATTATTATTATTATTTCTTTGGGTAATTAAAATAATAAATATAACGAGAAAAATCAATGTAGTCTAATGTAAAATAAATATTAGTTCCTACTTTTTCCCATTAAATTTGCCATAGTTGATAATTTTAATTAAAAAAAAACGCCCCCATTTGGCCAATTTTGCCTGATTTGGCCTCTAGGAAATGCATTCTGTTTTTCCTTTTCTGGCAATTTCATAGCTAATAGTACACATCATGCTTAGAAATCAGTTTCTTATCGTAGCTAGCCAGCCTTTGGCCAATCTTAAATGTCTTATAATGCCAAATTATAATATTACTTACCTTATTTGCTTATTGATCTTATCTTTTGTACCAATTTCCCCTCATGATTGTGCTATGAGTCAGTTCTCAGACACAGATAAGATTTCCAGCTCTACTATTACTCCACAGCCCCACAGAATTAGTTGTTTTAAAATGCTTATAAAACCACATTCCCATGCCAATCTGAGAATTGCTTATTATCAGGTTCTTGAAGTGGTAAATCCTAAGAACAACAATGAATGCATTAGCAGCAACCAACAGGAACTTTAAGCTAGCAGCCAGGCTTCTTGGTTTAGACTCTAAGCTTGAAAAGAGTTTGCTAATCCCTTTCAGGGAAATTAAGGTGTCTGAATTTCTCTTTGTTTGTCCTTTTTTTTTTTCTATCACTTTCTTGAGATTGTTTAGTCACTGACATCTCTGATAGATATACTCTATTCTAATATGCAGATTTACTTGATTTCGTATATGTTTCGCAGGTCGAATGCACCATACCGAAAGACGACGGCACGTTGGCGAGTTATGTCGGGTTCAGGGTTCAGCATGACAATGCAAGAGGCCCCATGAAAGGAGGAATCCGATATCACCCTGAGGTTGTTTACATTCTGCTATTTTGAATCTGTCAAGTTTATTTACTATGGATTCTGATCATCCTTTGGAATGATCTGTGTGTAGGTTGAGCCTGATGAAGTGAATGCTTTAGCACAACTAATGACATGGAAGACTGCAGTCGCTAATATCCCATATGGCGGTGCTAAAGGCGGGATCGGATGCGATCCGGGAGAGTTAAGTATATCGGAGCTAGAACGGCTTACTCGAGTTTTCACACAGAAGATACATGACCTGATTGGTATTCACACAGATATTCCAGCACCTGATATGGGTACAGGTCCACAGGTACAACTTATATATGCTTCAAATATCTCATTTATATCAAGTTTGTTCTAGTGTTCGAAAAGCGAATCTCAAAATCAATGATTGTAATATTTTTCTGTTGATTAAACAGACAATGGCATGGATGTTAGATGAATACTCCAAATTCCACGGCTATTCACCCGCTGTAGTGACCGGAAAACCGACGGTAAGCATGTCCAAACAAGCTAGAGCATTGACTTCATAACTTTTGTTTCTGATTCAAGTTGTTATCATGTAGGATCTTGGAGGATCACTAGGCAGAGATGCGGCTACCGGCAGAGGAGTCATGTTTGCCACAGAGGCACTTCTTTATGAACACGGAAAGGCCATCTCTGGACAAAAATTTGTTATACAGGTGCACATTCGATGCCAGAAACTATTGAATTACGACACGGATACACTTAAAATGCATCAAAACATCCATTTCAGGGTTTTGGAAATGTTGGTTCCTGGGCTGCTAAACTCATCCATGAGAAGGGTGGGAAGATTGTTGCTGTAAGTGATGTCACAGGAGCCATAAAGAACACTGAAGGAATCGATATTCCCAGCCTACTCAACCATGTCAAAGAAAACAAGGGTGTCAAAGGATTCCATGGCGGGGATTCTTTGGATCCCGAGTCAGTTCTCGTTGAAGACTGCGATGTACTCATCCCGGCAGCACTTGGAGGCGTCATCAACAGGTTTCACCCTTTATTTCACAGTCCCTTTCATGCAAATTAGTTTGACATTTGAAACTAAATGTTGTCCTATTGATCTTAATGAAGGGAAAATGCAAATGAGATTAAAGCCAAGTTCATTATCGAAGCTGCTAATCATCCTACCGATCCTGAGGCTGATGAGGTTAGTGCTTGTTTTCCGAATTTGCAACTTCAAGTAGCTAAATAGGTGTGCAAACAGTTTCATTTCTTTCTCTTCTTCACCTACAGATCTTATCGAAGAAAGGGGTGGTTATCCTTCCCGACATATACGCAAACTCCGGAGGAGTGACCGTTAGTTACTTCGAGTGGGTGCAGGTACTAAATTCGAACCTCCAGTGCTCATGTTACCCACCAAACCTTAGAAACACAAATAATGTTGGGTCATTTTGTTGTTGCAGAACATTCAAGGCTTCATGTGGGATGAGGAGAAGGTGAACAATGAGCTAAAGACATATATGACCAAAGCATTTAAAGATATTAAAGATATGTGCCAGACACATGATTGCAACCTCCGAATGGGAGCCTTTACTCTCGGGGTTAACCGCGTTGCGCGAGCGACTGTTATGCGAGGTTGGGAAGCATAAGAGGCTATGCTGGTCTGAATAAAGATAGAGGCCCATGATTTTTTTTTTTTCACAGTACTGCAGTAAACCCTCATTCACGAGGAACACCAAAATAAGTTCTGCCATTGTTATTGGCTGTGCCTGTATGAGCACCAGTTTTGTCCCCATAAGAGGTTTCATTACTTTAGCATATTCAATGTATGGACTATGATAAGTTCAAATTAAGTTTTGCCATTCTCATTTGCTGCCATATTTTATCACCTTTTCTTAAACCCAGGTTCAAATTAAAATTAACTGACAAAACAAAGACAAATTAACATAAATATTTAATAAAAACATTTAAAATAAGATTGGACAGGGGCTGCGCGAACGCAAGGCCCCACTGCCACAAATTATGACGTAGGCTCTCCCACTTTAATTTGAACTTTGTTAACCATGCTGGTTTTGAAATAAGCAGTTGATTTGTAAAAACCAATGTGGGATATTGCTTCTTTGCATTACCAACAAACACCATTAGTGCATATAGATAAAATTGCAGATGGATGCATGGCTTGAATTGCTGCCGATTTAAGAGTCGATAAAACCCTGCTCCAGTGTAAGGACAGATATCATCAGAAAATAAGTGCCACATAATATCCGATCATCATCTAGTTAAGCAAGACTGGAGTTTATAATCTTTGCATTGCAGGCTTGTGTATAGTATGATTACAGATGCAGAGGAGAAGGGTATTATTAAACCGGTTGAGATAGTTAGTGGATATTTTTCAAGTTAATGTTGGATTACTTTCTGATTTGCAACTGAAATTATACATTTCCTTCTGTTATTCTTCTTATCTTCGGCTACCCGTTATTCTTCCTACATGATGAAGACCATCCTGGTCGAGCTAAAGAGTGGTAATACCAGAATCAGTTTGATATTTACAGTTCATCCCTGCAGCACTTGGAGGCATCATCAACAGGTTTCACCCTTTATTTTACAGCTCCCTTCCCGCAAATTAGTTCGATATCTGAAACTAAATGTTGTCCTATTGATCTTAATGAAGGGAAAATGCAAATGAGATCAAAGCCAAGTTCATTATCGAAGCTGCTAATCATCCTACTGATCCTGAAGCTAATGAAGTTAGTGCTGACTTTCCGATTTTGCAACTTCAAGTAGCTAAAATGATGTGTAAACAGTTTCATTTCTTTCTCTTATTCAACTACAGATCTCATCGAAGAAAGGGGTGGTTATTCTTCCCGACATATATGCAAACTCCGGAGGAGTGACCGTTAGTTACTTCGAGTGGGTGCATGTACTGTATTCGAACCTCGTGTGCTCATGTCACCAACCAATCCTCATTTCCATTATCATTCTTCACACTAGAAATACATAAATAATCATAGGTCATTTTTTTGTTGCAGAACATTCAAGGCTTCTTGTGGGATGAGGAGAAGGTGAACAATGAGCTAAAGAAATACATGACCAGGGAATATTTATATGGACTAAGAAAAGATTCAAATTAAGTTTCACCATTTTTATTTGCTGTCATATTATCACTTTCTTAACCTCAGAATAAAATTAACCAATTGCTCAATTGAAACCAAATAATCTACAAAACATAAAATTCATAATCAGAATAAATAATTCAAAAAAACCGTTTAAAATAAGATTGGATAGGGGCCGCGCGAACGCAGGCCCCCACTGCCACAAATTATGACGTAGGCTCTCCCACTTTGAGGAGACCTTAGGCAAGCACCCCTCCCAAGTGCAATGGAGGTCACTAACCTAGGCCATAGGCCTTGTTGATCACCCATTAACCCCGTCCAGGTAAGTATGTTGTAATGGAGCTAGGTGCCTCATATTTATTTAGTTCAGCTCCTTGTCCCTCGTTTTTCTTACTCGATATGGGATTAGTATTTCATCATAACTTGAGAAGTTGTAAATGAAGATATGAAGTTACAACTTACAAGCTTATAAAGAATATAGGGAACTCCTGAACAGATTAGAATCTGTTTCCTTACCTCCCTGATTAAAAATGGTTGCAAATCAGACATAACAGAGTAGAATCTGCAAAATCTTTACTTACTGCAGTTGAGGATTTTTGTAACAAAGTGTGCCTATCCGTTAGCATCCATGCTGAAAGGTCAATGTCTCCCATGGCTACCAAGATAGATCGATTTCATTCTGGTTCATCCATATATGTTTTCAATATTCTCTTGCTTTTGCAGTGAGGCAGCTCAATGTCGATGAAAACAACTAAGCATAGCTTGGCTTGAACTTGAATGGTTAAAGAATGTCAAAAATTGTTTCAATCCTTTCTTGCTTTTTAGCCAACTAGTTGACCAAGACTGCATTTCACAAAGAAGAGATACTGATAAACCACATTCACCAACCTAAAGTTCCCAGGAATTATATCTTTGAGAGTATCAAGAAGCTTTTTCTTGTTTCTCAGCTCGGATAACATTAACCCTTTTCAACATTTTGCTTCGGAAATCATGTGTAAAACACTGCCTTCATTTGGAACATTTATAAGCTTAACTTTTGTGCAGTAAATTGAGAAAGAGATGGAAGAGAAGAACTTCATTGCCAAAGATGTCACTTAAGTAAGCTGTTTTTCTTATTCAATAATGGATATTTATTTGTGTTTAATTTAAGAAAACAAATTTTTAACTCAGTTAACCATGCTGGTTTTGAAATAAACAGTTGATTCGTAAAAACCAATTACCAACAAACACCATTAGTACATCTAGACAAAATTGCAGATGGATGCATGGCACGAATTGCTGCCAAGTTAAGAGTAAATGAAACGCTGATCCAGTGTCAATGACAGATATCATCATAAAATATATGCCACATTCCGATTAAGCAAGACTAGAGTTTATATAATCTTTGCTTTGGATGCTTGTATATAGTATGATTACAGATGCAGATAAGAAGGGTATTGTTAAACCAGGTGAGATCGATATTTGGATGTTTTCAAGTTAATGTTGGACTACTGAGTTGCAACTGAAATTATACATCGCTATCTGTTAATCTTATCTTCTGCTATCCGTTATTCATTCTATCCTACATGATGAAGACCATCCCGATCGAGCCAAAGAGTGGTAATACCAGAATCAGATTGGCATTCATTGCAGATGGTCAAGGGTTGTAGACTCATGATCACAATGCCTTCTTCAAAGGGATTCAAGTTAACTTTTGAAGCTGTTATGGTCATTCAGGTCATACTTTTTGTCAATGTGGGATATTAATAGTATTACATAGTGCTAACCTGTAAATGAGGCTACTGCTCTGAGAAGCTAATTGTTTGCAAGTTTTCTTACAATTATAGGTAATAAATAATTTTCATTATTACATAATATTATCTTTGAGATAGAGAAACACATCAACATCACTTCTTATTTATTAAATGGAAGCATATAGAAAATAGCCCAAATTGTATTATTGACAGTAATTGTACAACATTCATGTAATAATACAGTTAGTAGATTGAACTGAAATTGGACGGGGGCCGCGCGAACGCAGGCCCCCACTGCCACAAATTATGACGTAGGCTCTGCCAGTTTGGGGAGACCTTAAGCGAGCACCCCTCCCAAGTGCAATGGAGGTCACTAGCCTAGGCCATGGGCCTTATAGATCACCCATTGACCCCGTCCAGGTAAGTATGTTCAAAGGGAGCTAGTTGCCTTTAATTTATACAGTCCATCTCCTGGTCCAACCTCTTCCTTGGTTGATGTTAGATTGTGGTTCACCATCATTCTCCATTTCCCTGAAGAATATTTATATATGGAACTACTGAATACATTAGAATTTGATTCCTTGTTTTTTTTTTCTCATTGATAAAAAAAATGTTTGTAAATCAGACATGGACTCTCTTTTGAATTGTCATAAACTAAGTTAGATATTAGAGTCTGCATAAATCATTCCTCGATGGAGTCGGGGGATTTTCATAACAAATTTTGCCCATCTCTTAGCATGTATTCTGAAAGATTAATATCTCTCATGGCAATCCAATGTCCATGGCAACAACCAAACATAGCTTGGCTTGAGAAAGAAATGGAGGAGAAGATTTGATTGCCAAAGATGTCACAGAAGCAAACTACACTGTTGTTGAGTTTGAAATGAGCAGTTGATTGGTAAAACACCATTAGTATATCTAAAGTCTAAACAATTGCTGAATGTTGCAGTTGCAGACTCATAACCACAGTGCCTTCTTAAATGAGTTTCTAAAGGAGAATGGTCCTCCGAGCTTTTGGAGCCGAGATGGTTCATTCCAATACGGCCCGGAGCATGAAAGGGGCAATTGAGAAGGCAGAGGAAATTATGGCAAAGACTTCTAATTCCTACATTCTTCAGCAGTTTGAAAACCATGCCAACCTAAAGGTATCAATTTTGAAACATTTGCGTGCATATGCTAGACCTGGTGTCTGAAACCTTAGAAATTGTCATGATTTGAAAATATTTATGGGAATGCACCGGAGGGCAAATAGATTATCCTTGTATCTGGTATTGGGACAGGAGTTAGCGTAACTGGACTTTAAAGAGCAGAATCTCTGGACTGGAGTTACCGTAACCGGACTCTAAAGAGCAGAATCTCTGGTATTGGAACCGGATTTACCATAACCAGACTTTAAAGAGCAGGATTTACAGTAACCAGACTTTAAAGAGCATAATACCAACATTATGGTTAGACTTTAGAACCAATAAATCTGTGATTTTAATATCTTAATTACCTTCATCCACTTTGCCACCAATTTTCCTTCGGTGTACCGTTGAGAAAACGATAACATACATCACTGCAGTTGACAACAAGAAAACGAACAGGGCAGCCAATTGCTGTAGCTACCCATGAAAACATTGTTTCTTGTTTCTTCATCAATGGTAACCCTGGTGGAACCAAATCTTCTTCACAAGCATCGAGGTGAAGAGTCCAAAATCCTTAGGAACTTTACCATAGAAATTATTGGAAGAAATATCAACATAAGCAATTAAGCTATTTGGTCCAAATGCTGGAAATTCACAGCCAGAAAAGCAATTGTTTGACAAGTTCTCAATGTTAACTGGAATCTATATGCAAAGTGTATTGTTCTCCAGGATTAAAACATCAAGCTTTGCTAGTTTCAATATTGAAAAATGGAATCCTACCAGATATTCAGTTGTTAGAAACCACCAACTTCCTCAGTTCAGTGAAGTTTCCAATCTCTTCCGGAAGCTCTCCATGAACGAAGTTGGCATCCAAGCTCAACTGTTTCAAACTCCAACAACATTAGGTAACCCTCCTCCAATCATATTGCCACTGAAATCAGGGGATTCCAGGTTATTCAAATGAAACAACTGCAGATGAATTGAACCGTTGAAGCTATTTCCTCACATGTCAAGATGCACCAGTTCACTCAAATTTCCCAGTCTGATCCCTGGAATTTCACCTTGTATGGAATTGTAGGAAATGTCACATCAAGGTCTTGATCCGAAAAATGGATGCCAAAACATTTTAAGTCTTTCCTAGTGTGGGAAAAACACTGGATAGATTCAGACGAATCACTTGTTTCTTTGCATTACCATCAAACACCATTAGTACCTCTAGACAAAGTTCCAGATGGATGCATGGCTCGAGTTGCTGTCGAGTTAAAAGAGTCAATGAAACCCTGCTCCAGTGTCAAGGACAGATGTGGATATTTTAAAGTTAGTGTTGGATTACTTCTGATTTGCAACTGAAATTATACATTGCCTTCTGTTAATCTTATCTTTGGCTATCCTTTATCCATCCTACATGATGAAGACCATCCCGGTAGAGCCAAAGAGTGGTAATACCAGAATCACATCGGCGTTCATTGCACAGATGTCAAGGGCTATAGACTCATAAGCATAATGCCTTCCTTCAAAATCCCTTTGAAGCTGTTTTGGTCATTCAGATCATACTTTTTGACAATGTGGGATATGAATAGAATCAGTGTTCCTGTAACTGAAGCTCTTGCAGACATAAAGTGAAGAGGATATTAAAACAGCTAGGAAACCTGGCTATAAGGGAGAAAATGTTTGCAAGTTTCTATAGTTTTTAAATGAATGAAAGCAAATTAAAAACAACCAATACCGTGAATGTGTTTAGAAATTAAGTTTCTATTAAACCATCTAGCACATTATATTACAAAGCAAAAAAAAATTGGACTGAAATTGAAAAGGGGCCGCGCGAACACAGGCCCCGGCTGCCACAAATTATGACGTAGGCTCTCCCACTTTGGGGAGACCTTAGGCGAGCACCCCTCCTAAGTGCAATGGAGGTCACTAGCCTAGGCCATGGGGCTTATTGATCACCCATCGACCCCGTCCAGGTAAGTATGTTGCAATGTGGCTAGTTGCCTTTTATTTATTTGGTTCAGCTCCTGGTCCCTCCTTTTTCTTACTCGACGTGGGATTTGTGTTTGATCATAGTTCTCCACTTCCTTGGTGACTTGAGAAGGCTGTAAATGAAGAGATGAAGCTGCAAGTTTATAAAGAATATAGGAAACCCCTGAACAGATTAGAATCTGTTTCCTTGTTTCTTTATCTGACATATTAAAAATGGTTGCAAATCAGAGTCTGCAAAAGCTTTCCTTACTTCAGTTGGGGTTTTTTGTAACCAAGTGTGCCTATTCTTTAGCATCTATGTTGAAAGGTTAATGTCCCCCATGGATAACGAGACAGATCGATATCATTCCAGTTCATCCATAAGGTTAATGTCCCGATGATGATGCGACAGTGCACTGTTGAAATAACCAATAGCATACATCACTGCAGTTGAAAACAAGAAGCCAACAGGGTAGCCAATTGTTGTAGCTACTAGCTGTAACAGACTCGACCGTTGGTTGTTTAAATTTCCGTTTTTTACGTCTGGTTGTTAGGGAGAGAGAGCCGTTGTAAGTTTAATGAAACGGTGCGTTTGATAGCTTTAGCTATGCGACGTCGTTCGGTCACTCTAGGGTTATAAGCTGTGTAACGGACTCATTTGTTCTTATCGAAAGTTTGAATGAGATTTCTGTTTTCTCTCTCTTTCCCCAAATCTTATCTCTTCTTCTTCTTCACCTACTCTGCAGATTTCTGCTAATTTGTTTTGCACAGTTACAAGGGTATCAGAGCTATTACGTTCCTCGGCACCATGGTTGAAACTCGACAACAATCGGCGTTGCAACACTCAGTTCTGCAAACCACCACTAATCCTGCTCAATCAGATTCAGAGTTACCGGAATGGCAGATTGCTCATAATCAGTTGAGATCTGATTTTTCTCGCTTGGAAACTTCAATCGATGATCGTTTCACGACTATGATGGCCAGTCTACAGAAACTCTTGGAGATCGGATTAGGAAAGAAGATCAACCTGGAAGGCACAGTAGATCCAGAAGGAAGTGTGTTGGGAGCTCCACAAACCCAACAGGCAAACACCACCAAGGTTGATACTGAACCAGAATCAAGTAAGCTTGCTCAGGAGAATATTGTAATCGGTGTGGGAGATTGCCAAGGCGCATCTGCTCAGGGGGGCCAGTTCCATCCTCCTGTTAATTTTGCGTACAAGTTGTTCTGTCCCAAGTTCGATGGGGTCGACTTCAAGGGATGGTTATCCAAGGTGGAACAGTATTTTGAAGCAGACCTAGTCCCAGATTCAGCTAAGGTGAGGGTGGTGATGCTTCACCTTGAAGGCAAGGCACTACAATGGCATCAGTTTCTAGCCAAGACAGAGGATTTCACTCGCATTAGCTGGGATGGGTATGTGCAACTCATGCGAGAACGTTTCGCTCCTGGTGGATTTGTTGATCCTTTTTCGGAGTTGGTGGCTCTAAGGCAAGTGGATTCGGTAGAGCAATTTTATGACGATTTCATCCATCTCCTAAATCAGGTACAGCTCCCTGATGATTATGTTCTTAGCATGTTTAAGAATCACTTGAGGTTGGAAATCAGTGAATTTGTAACCCTGTTGCAACCGAAAACGTTGATTGCTGCTTATCAACTGGCTAAACATGTAGAGTCTATGCTAGGATCTACAGGAAGAAAACCAAATGTTTTAGCATCCAGATTTAGCTCACCTGTATCTGCACCCAGTTCCAGTTTTAGGGGAGGTCTCAGTTACAAGGGGTCTACTAATTTGGTTGGACCATCTGCATCTTCAGCCCCAAATGCCCCTAGATTTGCTAGCTTTGGGTCTAATGTCTCACCATCAGTGTCTAAGTATTCTACTCCTGGGAATCTGAGTCCAGTCCCTCACAAGAATGCTGGAAGTACCACTATGAGAGGAGGAGAAAAGGCATTGTCTCCAAGTGAAATTGAAGAAAGGAGGAAAAAAGGGTTGTGTTTTTGGTGCGCAGCAAAGTATGCACCTGGACACAAATGTGCTAAATCCCAGTTGTTCCAGATCATGGTAGAAGGAGTGGAGGAGGAGTCTGAAAATGAATTGTTTTTGGATTGTGAAGAAGATCATGAAATGCTGGTTCAGGAGGAAGGAAAGTCTGAGGGCCCAACACTTTCTTTACAGGCCATGTGGGGAGCTACAAGTGGAAACACCATGAAATTGGAGGTGGAGGTTGAAGGGAAGAAACTAATCTGCTTGTTGGATTCTGGTAGTACTCATAATTTCTTGAGTTGGAGTGCAACAAAGAATTTGGGAATTAGAATGGAGAGGGGGCACAAACTGAGAGTGACTGTGGCTGATGGAAACAGTTTGGAGACCTTGGGAGCATGCAAGGGAGTAGAATGGAAGGTACAAAAACAGTGTTTTACCACTGATTTCTTGATTTTGCCTTTGAAGGGAACTGATATGGTGTTAGGCATTGAATGGTTGGCAAGATTGGGGCCTATACAGTGGAACTTTGCAACTTTGGAAATGCAGTTTTGTTGGAAGGATGAGATGGTTAAATTGGAAGGGTTGCAGCCACAACCGATGAGATGGATTGATTATAAAGAGTGTGAGAAGGTTCTGAAGGGCACCAGTAGCTCTTATTCAGCTTCCTTGTTGATTCTGAACGGTCAGTTGGAATTCAGAATTAGAACAAGTGAAGTCCCCTTGGACTTGGAGAGATTGTTGGAAGAATTTCGAGATGTGTTTGCTGAGCCAAAAAAGTTGCCACCTTTCAGAGGACAAGACCACAGAATAACCTTGACTGATGAGAATGAAGTAGTGAAGGTTAGGCCCTACAGATATTCTTCATGGCAAAAAGATGAAATTGAGAAATTGGTTAAGGAGATGCTGGAGGCTGGAGTAATAAGGGATAGTAATAGCACTTTTTCATCTCCTGTGGTGATGGTTAAGAAAAAAGACAACTCCTGGAGAATGTGTGTGGATTACAGGAGATTGAATCAAGTGACCATCAAGGACAAATTCCCTATGCCTGTGATTGAGGAGTTGTTGGATGAATTAGGGGAAGCAGGGATCTTTTCAAAACTGGACCTGAGATCTGGTTATCACCAAATTAGAATGTGGGAAGCTGACATACACAAAACTGCTTTTAGAACACATGAGGGCCACTATGAGTTCTTAGTGATGCCATTTGGGCTCACTAATGCTCCAGCAACCTTCCAGGGGCTAATGAACAAGATTTTCAAAGAGCAACTCAGGAAAACAGTGCTGGTCTTCTTTGATGATATATTGGTGTATTCAACCACTTGGGAGGATCATCTAATGCATCTGAAGGAAGTGTTGGTGATATTGAGAGCACATGAACTGTTTGCAAAAAGGTCCAAGTGTTGTTTTGGAGCATCTAAAATTGATTACCTAGGATATGTTATTTCAGATGGAGTCATCTCAATGGACAAATCAAAGGTTGAAAGTATATTAGATTGGCCAGTTCCCAGAAGTGTGAAGGAGGTGAGAGGGTTTCTGGGTTTGTCTGGTTACTACAGGAGGTTCATTCAAGGTTATGGAGTTATTGCAAGGCCTCTAACAGACCTTCTCAAGAAGGATGGTTGGAAATGGACAGCAAAAGAGGAGGACGCTTGGCATAGACTGAAAGAAGCAGTCAGCTCAGCACCTGTCTTACAATTGCCAGATTTTAATGAAGAATTCTCAGTGGAGACTGATGCATCAGAAAATGGGGTGGGAGCTGTTTTGACTCAAAGGGGCAAGCCACTAGCATTTTTCAGCAAGGGATTGGGTAGCAAACATCAAAAGCTATCTGTATATGAGAAGGAGATGTTGGCAGTGTTAATGGCTGTCAAGAAGTGGCTACCTTACTTAATTGGGAGGCATTTTAAAATCAAAACAGACCACCAAAGCCTGAAATGGTTAGCAGAAAATCAAGCTATCACCCCTGCTCAACAAAAGTGGGTTGCAAAGATGATGGGGTTGGATTATGAGGTCTGTTTCAAGAGGGGAATCAATAATATTGTTGCTGATGTGTTGTCCAGGAAACCTAGAGAGGCTAGCTGTTTTGGAATGGGAGTGAGTTTTGCATCTTCTGATATTTGGGAGAGGATCAAGGCAACTTGGGAAGTGGACCCAAAACTTAAAAAAATTGTTGTTGAGTTGCAAAATGCATCAGGGAGGCATCACAAGTACTCTTGGGATGGGAAGCAACTTAAAAGGAAAGGGAAGTTGGTGGTGGGATCTGACTTGGAGTTGAGAAAGGAGCTGATTCAATACTTCCATGGAAGTGCTATAGGAGGGCATTCTGGATCACATGCCACTATTAAAAGAATGACCAGTGCATTGTATTGGAAGGGTTTGAGGAAGGAAGTGAAGAACTGGGTTAGAGAGTGTGAAGTATGCCAAAGAAACAAGGATGAGTTGCAACATCCTAAGGGTTACTTACAACCTCTACCAATACCTGATTCAGCTTGGTCTTCCATTGGAATGGATTTCATTGAAGGCTTGCCATACTCCAGGAAGAAGAATGTGATCTTAGTGGTGGTGGACAGATTAACAAAGTATGGTCATTTCATTTCCCTAGCTCACCCTTTTACAGCTAAGGATGTGGCTCAAATTTTCCTGGAAAATGTGTTCAAACTACATGGATTACCCAGTACCATAGTGTGTGATCGAGATAAGATATTCATGAGCACTTTTTGGAGAGAGATATTTCAGAAGTTGGGAGTTGTGATCAATCCATCTACTGCCTATCATCCAGAGACAGATGGACAAACTGAGAGGTTGAACAAGTGTCTTGAAACCTATTTGAGATGTATGACAGGTGAAAATCCAAAAGATTAGGGAGAGTGGCTTCATTTAGCTGAATGGTGGTACAATTCTACTTTTCATTCTGCAATCCAAACTACCCCTTTCGAGGCATTGTATGGCCAACCACCACATGTACATGTTCCTTACATTGCTGGGGAATCTGTGGTAGATGCAGTGGATAGGAGTTTGCTGAGGAGGGAGGCTGCATTGAAAATGCTTAAATTTCATCTCAAACGAGCTCAAGATCGGATGAAACAACAAGCTGATAAGAGGAGATCCGAGGGAGAGTTCCAAGTGGGGGAGTGGGTCTTTCTCAAGCTACAGCCATATAGGCAACAGACAGTTCAGCAGAGGAGTAATCAAAAGTTGTCTGCCAAATGGTTTGGACCCTTTAAAATTCTGAGTAAAGTGGGAACTGTTGCTTATAGATTGGAGTTACCTGCTGATTCGAAAATACACCCAATATTTTATGTTTCCCAACTGAAGAAGAGAATTGGAGATGCACCTTGTCAGCAGAATTTACCAGTTATGGGGCCTGATGGAGGAATAAGCAAGGAGCCAAACAAGATTTTAGCAAGGAGAATTGACAAACGAGGAAGCAGGGCAGTTACAGAGGTGCTGGTTGAATGGACTAACTCCTTTCCGGAGGATGCCACGTGGGAACTGCTACATCAGCTGCAAAGTCAATTTCCAGACTTTAATCCTTGAGGTCAAGGATTATTTGAAGGAGGGAGTCTTGTAACAGACTCGACCGTTGGTTGTTTAAATTTCCGTTTTTTACGTCTGGTTGTTAGGGAGAGAGAGCCGTTGTAAGTTTAATGAAACGGTGCGTTTGATAGCTTTGGCTATGCGACGTCGTTCGGTCACTCTAGGGTTATAAGCTGTGTAACGGACTCATTTGTTCTTATCGAAAGTTTGAATGAGATTTCTGTTTTCTCTCTCTTTCCCCAAATCTTATCTCTTCTTCTTCTTCACCTACTCTGCAGATTTCTGCTAATTTGTTTTGCACAGTTACACTAGCTACCCATGAAAACAGTGAATCTTGTTTCTTCATCAATGATGACCCTGGGGGGAACTAAATCTTCTTCACAAGGAACCCCGATTTGCACCCCCACAAAAGACACTGCTGTTGGCATAAATCTTTGGATCGATCAGCGTACCCATTTGAGGACCTTTCCACAAAGTTCGGTGTTGCTCAAGCCTAAATAATTTAGCTCTTGGAGCTTGGAAAATGTTCATGGTATTTCACCATTAAGGTTACTATGTGACAAATTCAGGGTCTCAAGACTCTGCAGATCACCAAAACTCACTCAGGTTTTGCCAGAAAGTTCATTGAATGAAAGGTTAAGTAGCTTCAAACTTTTGAGACCACCTAATGAATGTGGAATTTCTCCTGATAACTGGTTCTTTGAAAAGTCCAGGAAAGTATAGGTATCATGGTTTCGGATCGAGAAGCCTTGCTTTGATTTCTTCCAGTTTACTACCAAGTCATGGATTTCAACTGGAAATTGAAGATTTCAGAAAGTGTTACTTGGCTTCAATCATCTCTGTAAGATTTCCTAAGTTTTGAGGAATTTCACACTTGAGGTTGTTGTTGGAGAGGTCAAGGATTCAGAGACTGCTGAGACTTGACAGATCGAGAGTAATCCATCAATGGAATTTTTCTAAGATTAAGTACTTGAAGAGAGGACATTAGAGAGAAGAAAGCTGGGAATTCACCACTGATATTGTTGTCATGAAGATCAAGGTGTTCAAGCATACTCAAATTGCTAAAATTTTCAGGCAATGGACCGAAAAAGCCATTTTGAGTTAACGAAAGCATCGAGGTGAAGAGTCTGAATTCCATAAGAACTTTACCACATAAATTATTTGAAGAATATCAATAAAAGTAATTAAGCTATTTGGTCCAAATGCTGGAAATTCACTGCCAGAAAAGCAATTGTTTGATAAGTCCAGCAGTAATAATCTGTAGATATTTGAGATAGATTTCGGCATTGGCCCCAAAAGTTTGTTTCTAGATAGCATGAGTATCATTGTTGAAATAAGTGAGGTGGTAAAGAACCTGAGAGCTTGTTATCTGATATAATAATAGTTCCAAGTTTTCTCACTCGAGTCCAAGAAATTAAGATCAGTTTGATTGGATATCCAGCTAGGAATTGCCCCTCTAACATTGCAAGATCTCAATGATAATGAAGTTAACTTAGGCGTCTGCTCGATCGTGAGATTGTTGTTCCAAGCTAATCAGTTTGCTCCAAGATGCAACTTCTTCAACTCCTTGAGATCAAATAGCCATCTTGGGATCTCACCAGACAGCATATTGTTCTCCAGCTTCCGAATAAACGATGGGATTTCACCACTCAAATGATTCTTGCTCAACTCTAGAGTTGTTAGATTCACTAAGTTCTAAATGTTAACTGGAATCTATATGGGAACTGTATTGTTCTCCAGGATTAATACTTCAAGCTTTGCTAGCTGCAATGTCGACAAATGGAATCCTACCAGATATTCAGTTGCCAGAAACCATCAACTTCCTCAGTTCAGTGAGGTTTCCAATCTCATCCGGAAGCTCTCCATGAACGAAGTTGGCATCCAAGCTCAACTGTTTCAAACTCCAGCAACATTAGGTAACCCTCCTCCAATCATATTGCCACTGAGATCAAGGAATTCCAGATTAGTCAAATGAAACAACTGATCCATTGACTATTTCCTCTCATGTCAAGATGCACCAGTTCACTCAAATTTCCCAGTCTGATCCCTAGAATTCCACCTTGTATGGAATTGTAGGAAATGTCTAATGACATCAAGGTCTTGATCCGGAAAATGGATGTCAAAACATTTTAACTCTTTTCTTAGTGTGGGAAAATATCGGATAGATTCAGACGAATCACTTGTTTCTTTGCTTTATCAACAAACACCATTAGTACATCTAGACAAAGTTGCAGATGGATGCAAGTCAATGACACCCTGCCCCAGTGTCAAGGACAGATATCATCAGAAAATATGCCACATAATATCCAATCATATGATCCGGTTAAGCAAGACTAGAGTTTATAATATTTGCTTTGCATTCTTGTTTATAGTATGATTACAGATGCAGATCAGAAGGGTATTATTAAACTGGATGAGATTGGTATTTGGATATTTTCAAGTTAATCTTGGAGATTACTTCTGATTTGCAACTGAAATACATTGCCTTCTGTTATTCTTATCTTCGACTATCCGTTATTCTTCCTACATGATGCAGACCATCCCGTTCGAGCCAAAGAGTGGTAATACCAGAATCAGATTGGCATTCTTGGCAGATGTCAGGGGTTATATCTTCAATGAGATTCGAGAAAAGTCTTAAAGCTGTTTGGCCATTCAGGTCATACTTTTTGTCAATTTGGGATATAAATAGTATTATATTATGTTGACCTGTAAATGAGGCTCCTGCTCTCAGAGGGGAATTGTTTGCAGGTTTTCTTACAGTTATAGGCAATAAATAATTTTCAGTCTTCATTCATAAGTACAAAAGTTGTATTTGTGTCAAGTTTCAAATATAAATAAATCATACATCTACAGATCAAATTGCAGATGGAACACACAACACATATCTGTATTCAGTTTCAAATTCATATCTTTATTCAGTAATTTCAGCAAACTAAGACCACTCATTTACAATTCAGCCCAATTTTTTAAGTACCTGTGTACAATACCCACAATACAGTTTCTAGCCCATTAGAAAACCAATCAAGAATAATTAAACTGAAATTGGACGGGGGCCGCGCGAACGCAGGCCCCCACTGCCACAAATTATGACGTAGGCTCTCCCACTTTGGGGAGACCTTAGGCGAGCACCCCTCCCAAGTGCAATGGAGGTCACTAGCCTAGGCCATGGAGCTTGTTGATCACCCATCGACCCCGTCCAGGTAAGTATGTTGCAAAGGTGCTAGTTGCCTCTTATTTATACAGTCCAGCTCCTGCTCCCTCCTCTTACTTGGTCGATATGGGATTGTGGTTAACCATGATTCATAGCAACAACCAAGCACAGCTTGGCTTGAACATGGACGGTTAAAGAATGTATTTTTTAAAGCCAAATTGTTCCAATCCTCTCTTGCTTTTGCAGGGAGACAGTTCAAGGCCATGGCAACAACTAAGCGTATCTTGGCTTGAACTTGGATGGTTAGAGAATTTTGGGACTTGGGGAATATTTCTTTGGCTTTAAACATCCAACCAAATTGTTTCAAATCCACTTTCTTTTGTTGTGAGCCAGTTCAATGACCATGGCAACTGCCCAACATAGCTTGGCTTGAACATGAATGGTAACCCTCTTTCAATCATATTGCCACTCAGATTAGTCAAATGAAACAACTGCGGAGTTGTTGAACCAGATGCACCAGTTCACTCAAATTTCCTGGTCCGATCACTAGAATTTCACCTTGTATGGAATTCTTGGAAATGTCAAGCGACACCAAGGTCTTGATTCGGAAAATGGATGCCAAAACATTTTAAGTCTTTCCTAGTGTAGGAAAAACACCGGATAGATTCAGACGAATCACTTATTTTGAAGATGAACTGGAACTACATCCCACCAGGGCCCAGTGACAACATTCTGAACTGGAATTCGATGTCTCTAAGCCACCAAGAAACAAGTCTGCTGAGTTGTCGTCTCTCATCGAGTCTCGAACTAGTAAATCCTTGAACTCCAGGAGAGCAGCATCTCGTTGCTCATGAAAGCATGGAAAGGAAATGATGAAGCTTCGACTTAGAACGAAAACTATATTGTATGATTTAGAATGTAAGCTTATTTTTTTCCATCTTTTAGCTGTTTGATGTTCACTTTTTTCCACTAAATCTGCTTCTGGTTGTTTATTTTTAAAGGAGGAAAGTAACTACACTGGTTCGTACATGGTAGTCAAAGGGTGAGTCTTTGTTTGTAATGTAAAATATTGATGGTGAAAGTGGAGAAACTGCATTTTTTTCTCCCAGCAGGAAGGAATAACTTACGATCATAGAGTGATGATGGTATGTTGGAATTAGTAAGTCCTGTTGAATCATATCCAAAGGATGTATTAAGACCATGGGAGGAGCCCGTGCCCCTTCCAAATTTCTTTGTCTACTTGAATACTTGTAAAAGTAAGTCTTGTTCCTCCCAAATCAAGTCTATACTTGTTAAAGTAAGTCCTTTTCTTCTCAAACTAAGCCTGGTCTCTTTTAATTTTAAAATTAGACAAATTTATTTCTCTTGGACATCGTTGATCATCGTCGTACATCATCTCAAATTTTCGGTATAAAGAATTGGATAGTCAAAGTTGATATTTTATTGTTGTGATGACATAACTAAGAAGATCAACAAACTTATTAAGCATTCTTAGTGACAGAGTACGACGTTGTTCCTCTTAGGCGACCCGAGTTTAAGTAGCAAAATTTATTCTCTAAAAACCAAGTTTTTTAGAAATGAGTGTTTCCATTGAGTAAAAATCGTTTGTCTCTTTTTCGGTGCTCATTATGTCTTATCTTTAAAAGGTTAAAATTTAAGGTTTAAAATTTAAAATTTGAGCTTATGATTTGTTTTTGTTTTTTAGTGTTGTGCACCAAAAAGGAACATCAGTTTTGTCTGTTTCCATTACTTTCTTCGGTCCATGATGAATAAACATAAATTTTAATCCGCGGAGAAGGGGAGAGGAGCTAGAAGATTTCCAACTTAAGAAGAATAAACATTGCAATTTACTAGCAGCAATTTCTGATGAATTCAAAGCATCATATGATTCAACAAACGGCTGCCTTGCTTTCTGAGGTTTTCAAATTGTATGAATTTTCTTCTTTTTTCCCCTTTTTACATTCACATATGAGAAGATTTTATAGCAGAACAAACCCAACAATTAGCAGACTGTCCGCCCGTAACAAATCGATGCAACATAGAGATTTTTTGCCCATTTTTCCTGCAACAAGAACAACGAACAATCATCCGGTATTCAAAAATATAAACTCCTCGAAGCAAGAGGTCGAGCTTCTATAATAAAGAGAATGGACCAACAACACTTGGCGGTTAGCACCCATTGCTAATGTTTAAAGAAGCAAACCAGCATTGCCATAAGTGTTAAAAAGATATGGGGGGGTGGAGGGGCAAAAATCGGCTTATGCATACCTTTACAAGGGTGCTAGGAAAGGCAGATGTGCGAAGAGTTTCCTGGGTTTCATCCATTGTTTTCCGTTTTGGAATGCTTAGTATGAAGGCCGCTTGATCTATGGTTGCAGCCATTGATGTTATCCGATAACCACTCTCCCACCGCCGATGTATCCCTTCGCTTGGATACAAAAAGTCAAGCTCCACAACCTTGATCATTGACATAAATATAGAATGAAGTTACAAACAGCTACTTTTGGAAATGGAGGGCAGTGGGAAAACCGAAGACATACATGAAGAGCAAAAGAAGGAATACCTGATCAGAGAATCCAGCATTTCTTGACATAACAACACCCCACCGATTCCCGGCAGTTGTCATTGACGTTACATGAAAGCCCTCTTTCCACTTCTTATTTATCCATTTGAAGGGAAACGATTCACTTACTTTGTAGGACTGTTGAGTGTAAGGGGTTCCTACAAAGACAAATTTTGAGGACAGCTTAGTAATTAGGTTATCAATATAATTTATATGCTGTAGATAGAATCTGAGGCATGTGGGTCGCAAACTTGATGTTCAGTGAACTTTCTTGCTAAAGGTTAATTACAGAAAACAAGCCTTACTTCAACATTTTCTTTTTTCCGCACAAATTCTTAACGATGCAAATCTCAAGGCGGACATGCAAACCTATCATGTCCACTCTTTAATAACTATGATTAATCTCATTATGCTATAAATGTACATGCCTGCAGCATCTTGGGAGCAGGTCAAGGAATATGCACCAAAATTGTTAACCCTCCAAAATAAATTGTAATATTATAATATATGAATTTAATCATGCAATATTATGTTCTCAGAAAACTCAATGCCATATGTATATATAAATTTATGGAAAATACTTTGATGCACAAGCTGTGTAAATTTTAGTTTACACAAGCCCTTTAATTTTAGGGTTTAGGGTTTAGGGTTTTATGTTAGGGTTTAGGGGTTTAGTATGTAGGGTATATAATTTAAGGTTTATGGTTAAAATTTAGAGTTTAGGGTTTAGGGCTTAGGGTTTAGGTTTTAGGTTGCTAGGGTTTGTGATTTAGATTTTAAATTTTATAAAAGGATTGTGTAAAAAAAATTTACACAGCTTGTGCATCAAAATAAAACCCTAAATTTATATATATGGAAATTACCAACCTTTCGACATAACAACCAAGGAGTTCCCATTATTTGCTCCAGCTATTGAAGTAATATAGTAATTCTTTTCCCACTGCTCCATAATCCAATCCTGATGAAATCCGAATCGATATTAAAGTCAGTTAAAATGCATGTAAATCGAGAAGTAAAATGACAGGAATTAGTGCTTTAGAATGACCTTGTGCAGAAAGACTGTTGACAATTCATAAACCTGGGAAGAGAAACCTGTTCCCGCATCCATGATCAGGGCCCAGAGATTTGCTGCTGAAGCCGCACAACTAATACACAATCCATCTTCATTTCCCTTCTCCACATGCTGACGCAACCTCGAATCTGCTACATTGTAGTGATATCTACAAAATTGATAAAAAAATGTTTCAGAATAAAGATGAACAAACTTTATGTAGAACAATTTTCAAAGCTCATGGCTTAGTATCTCATATTTTCATACAAAGAAGCATGCACTATAAAAACATCAAAAAGTGGCAAACTAGTTTGATTGGACCACATCCAACTTTTAACAACCGGTCACTATGAGTAAAAGTATCTTTTATCGTTTACTTTTAAATGTTGCCGGTCACTATATGTTTCGCAATCACATTTGAGATATAAACAATGGGAATATTCTCCAAATATGCTACAATATTATTTTGAAGATGAAAACATTAAAAAATGCCAAGATTAACTCAATGCCTGAATAACTTGTGGCAAATGTAAAGTGTGCAAACCACTAAATTAAACCCAAAAACATGGAGAGGAGGTGTATTAGAAATGAATATTACATTTAACAAGAAACACAACTTTACCTCTGCTTCATAGGACATCGTCCACTGTAAACAGAAATCCACTGAGTAGCAGGACTACCGAGCCGTACTTTTTTCTTAGGCTGCTCATCTTCTTCCAAATTAATAACTAATCTTCCCCGCTTTTGCCCAACCTATTTATACAAAAGGAAACAGATAAAGGTTGTTTATTTGAACATCCTATACAATCCAATTTAATCAAAGGAAAAACAAACAATGACCTTAAGGGCTCCATCGATTCTAATGGGTCTCAATGGTATGCATGGTTCAATTAGGCTTTCAAAGAAGGATATGAGCTTGGCATAATTGGGTTCCTCATCAAACTTTAAATTTATAACAACTTCAAGAAACTGCTTAAATGGGGCCGGACAAAAGCAACACATCAACTCCGGAGATGTGCCCATCTTTTTCTTGCAAACCATAAAACTCTTGTTATCCCCCTATGTGGTTCCAAAAAACAGAGAATAATTCAGGAAGGAAATAAAATCAGATTATGTAAATCGTTAATCAAAACGACAATAAGAACCTGATAACCCTGCCATGGTAACCGTCCTTTCATTAGAAATATCAATGTGTATGCCAAGGACTCGAGGTCATCCCTTCGACTTCCAGTCCGACCTAAATGAGCATGTACGCTGGCATACCTGATTGTTCCCCTGATGGTAGAAGAAATATCCAAAGATATAAACACGAAGCATAGGCAGTAATTTGTGACATTTAAAAACCAAGTTTACATACCTGAATACATCGGGCCTTTGATCATAATCAACATGTTTATCAGAGTGTGCATCTTTCCACCTAGAGGCTGATCCAAGAACATGTGAGGCAGGCATTTATGAGTACGGAATCATTAATAGCATTTACTACATTTCCGTAAGATATGACAGAAAATAAAATCTCATAGAGATCTGTCATCAAAGAAAATAAACAACTATACACTAGTATAGTTACCCATAATGTGCTCGAGGTTGACAGCTAAGAAAGAACATACAGATAACAGGGAAGAGAGGACTGAGGCGAAGATACCTAAACCAAGATCAATAAGATATAGCTTCTTCTCATCAACTGATCCAGGTTGACCTAGTAAAAAGTTCTCAGGCTTCACATCTCCATGCACAAACCTTTCTTCAAGCAGACAATAAACAGTTGCAACCACGCAAAACAGAGGGGCAAATTTAATGAAGTGCAGAAAGTTACAATATGACCTACCCCTTTAAATGAAGCTTTTCGAGAATAGATATTGCCTCCACTGCAATGCAGGCAACCATATTTGGCGACATCCTGTCACAGTGCATGTTACAAAGCTGAAAGACTATGGTAGATACATGTACTCATGTAGACATGTATGGGAAGGTACAACAAAGAGAAAAGAGGAAGATTCTATTTCTTACGATTGTCCTAGAGAATTCCAAACATCCCAGAGACTTGGACCAAGCATATCCATTACCTGAAATATTCATTAAAGTTCTTTAAAATATATTAACTAAATTGGCAGTACACTAAGGTGCTCGAAACAAACAATCACCAGAATATAGAAGTCTCCCTGGCGGCCCTTGTAGTGCACCCCAGGAATCCCATAGCATCCATTTAGGGAACTTTTGTGAGGAGATCAAAAGGGGGAAAGTCAGAATTTTTGCACTGCACTCAAATATGTAAATACCAAAGATTGACACAATTTTATGGTAAAAATGCCATACTTGTAAACTTGCCACTCATAAGGCGGACCATAATTGCAACCTTTACTGTTTCGGTGCTCTAACTTCAACGCTACCTGTGATGAAAAAATCTCATAACATTACATTCCAAATGGATTAACCTGAAAAACCCTTAAAAGGGGCCACGAATTTCTCAGACATACCTCAATTGCATCTGGTCCAATTCTATCAGTACCACCGCTTACCCTTCGTCCAACATAAACTTGACCAAAACCACCCTTACCCAGTTTCCTGTCTATCTTATATGTAGGAGAATTTCCCACTTGTACCTGCAACAAGAAAAATAGTGGTATTCAGCAACGTGCTTCCTTAAGGTGAACGACTAACCAACTAGGAATTTAGTTGGTAAGAAACTAAGGACTAAAAGACAAGTGACCAAACACATACAGAAAAACCTACAACTTGATGCTGTAAAACATTCATCACTTTCATGCAAACTCTAAACAGAAATGGTTATCCAGATAGTTTCAAGCAAATTTGAAATGCTGAAATAGAGAAATCACTAAATCTGAAATTGTATCAGCAATATAGTAGTCAGCTCATAACTGAAAAAAAAAATTGTATTCAACCAACTTTCTCACTAAGAGTAAGGCAATTTAATATGGAAGATTTAAAATTAAAATAAATATATTCAACAAAAAGGGAAAGATTTAGTTAGTAATATGAAGCACCAGATCAGGAACCGGGGTTGTACTGGCTTCTTCTTCAACTCCAACTATTTTCTCAGCACTCCCACCCTCCATTGCAATATCTTTATCCCCCGCTACCTCTGCTCGGTTGAATACAGGTTCAGCAGCAGCCAATGGTGCAGCCTCAGGAAGAACCTGACAAAGCTCAGGGTCTAAACCAGCCAACCTAGCACCGCGGCCTCTACCAGCAGCTCTTAGCCTTGCAGGTACCGCAGGTGAGGGTCCTTCGTCTACTACAACATTACCCCTTCCTCTTCCACCAACTCTCCTGGTTCTGTTTTGAGCAGGCAGCCCCCAATTCTCTTCTTGAACAACAGGTTGAGGAGGAGGCTCAAGATCACCAAGGCGTTTCGATCTCCGGGCTCCACTCCGCAATTCGGGCATCCTCACTCCATACAATTCACATTGCCAAACTTCCCTGGCCACCCGTCCAGATCTGTAACCGAAAAAGTATGAACTTCACCGATATAGAAACTAATAAACACATGTAATAAGAAAAGCACCACAAATTTGGAAAGCTCTACAATCAACAACCAAGTATTGGAATTTTTTTAACACAACCTAAGGCAAACAACCAAGAGTTAACAATAAAAACACAATCATTGAGTAAATTGTCAAAATGTGGAAACAAACAATTCTTACTATAATCATCCACTAAATTGCTCAAAGCGGATACCAAGTAGACTATTTAGCAAATACCCTTCAGAGCTACAAGCCAAATTTAGCTACAAACATACAAAAATCAATGCGAATACATCATAATTAGATTTTTTTTTAAATCAAACTTCTTAGATCGTCAGTATAAGTCATTTCTTTATCAAGCAAAATAAACACCAATCCTTTACAATATAAAAATATATATTTGATCTCATACAATGTATCAAACAAAGCTGAATCAACAAAATTCAAATTTCATTACCCCAAAACATGATTTAAGAAATTGAAATTTTCAAAATTTCACATAAAAACTTCCCATTTTACAATCATTTTAAACCATATTTCCAGTAAGTCACAAAATTTCCATCCCGATCATTCAGATTTCCATCAAATATAAACAATCAAAAGTAAAACTGATCACCAATCAAGCTAAAAACAAAAACAAAATAACTCACAGATCAAATCTCCTCGAAACAACTTGTTGGGTCAAGCTCAGATCCTGAAATGTCCAGAAAATTCAGTTCCGGGTCTCAATTAAAAAAAACCAGAAATAAAAATCAAGACTTAGAGGGTATAAAACGAAGATACAAAATTCAGGGCGATCAACAGACAGGAAAAACGGAATTGAGAGATTGATTGAAACGGAATGTAAGAAGAGATACAAAAGAAGTTAATTAGGAGGAGATGCTGGGCGAGTCTTTTATGGGTCAAACAAAAAATGTGTGAAATTTGTAAAATGGTGGTGACAGACAGTGGTGATCTTTGATGTTGTTAGCTAGTTTATCAGCTATCAACATAAAGATAGATGTCTTCTCATTTCAAAGTAACTTTATAATTTCTGCTCTTGTTTTTTTCCTTCAAAAAACAATAATTTCTGTTGTTTTTAATAAATATAATACATTTATTTTCTGTGATTAAGAGTGCAATTTTCATTACTCGATTCGAACAGCATAGTGTTTTAGAAATAAGAATCTCCTTGTTCGGTGTCTATATTTATGCCTCATACTTTAGGTTTTAGTTTTAAAGTTAGGGTTTATAATTAAAGTTTGGAGAAATTTAGGATATGTTGTATTTTTAAGATTTAGGGTTTAAATTTTAAGGTTAGCACATAAAATTTAATTTTTTAGGGGTGTTCATGGACAGTTAACTGTACTAGCAAAGCTTATCGGAGCGGTTACTAGAAGTCTCGGTACGACATTTTGATGAATCGTTTTCGTCCTGTTTAAACCGGTTACCGCCTAAAAAATTAATCGATTTATTCGGTACGATTACTCGGTTAACTATAAATTGTTTTATATTTATTACTACTAAATTTAATAGTTTAAAAAAATGGGTAAACTACACAGATGACTACTGAACTATGAGTTTGGTGTCAAAATGACCACTATATTATTTTTTGTCGCAAATGCACCACACAACTATTTAAATGGTTTCATTTTAGCCACACGCCGTTAAAAAATGAAAAAATTGACAAAACTGTTAAAAAATTGGTATAATTACACATTTGGTCATCTATATTTATACAATATATATTGAATAAATTAGGACTAAATTAATGCCCAGAAAAATTAAAATTAGGACTAAATTGATATATTGTATAAATATAGAAGACCAAATGTGTAATTATACCAATTTTTTAACAATTCCGTCAATTTTTCATTTTTAATGGTGTGTGGCTAAAATGGAACCATTAAAATAGTTGTGTGGTGCACTTGCGGTAAAAAATAATATAGTGATCATTTTGACACCAAACCCATAGTTCAGTGGTCATCTGTGTAGTTTACCCTAAAAAATCAACCAAATAAAATCTTCAAAGTCTTAAACAATTAAAAATTTAGAAAAATCAATACATAAATATTAATAATAATCAATAATTTATATTAATTACACAACTATTTTATATAATCAATAATGTGATATCATTATAATTTAATATCATTATAGTTCTTTTAAATGAAACGAATTTTGTTAAAATTTTGTCCTTCATTTAAGTCAACCGAAATCGAGACATGAACACCAAAAAAAAGAAAATGTACTCCAAATTTATTTCATTTCAAGATCATAACAACATGAACACGAGCTCAACAGAGTTGTTCGAGAACAAATGTAAATAAAACAAAGCCACGACAACATGAACCGTAAAAGGAGCTGCAAGATCAAACTAATGTCCTAAGACACAAACTGTCTACAACCACACTGAAAAACTCAACAAAAATAAAAGGATGCAACACATATCTCACTATATCTCAATACTAAAATAAATGCATGTTCAATAAACGTACAATACACGTTTAAATATTACTAATAGTTTAATATAATTATAAAATATAGTTTAAGTATGATAATTACGCCTATATTGGTAATAATCAATAATTTAATATTAAAATAAAAATAATTTTAAAATTTTTTATCTGTTTTTCGTTTAACCGTTTAGCAAAAAATCGCAATTGTTCCAGTCTCGATTAACCGTTAATTTTACTGGTACGGCTACCGTGCCGTTTCGATTAATTTTTACCGATACAGTTATTTACCATTTAATCTGATTTTTTTTTTTAATTTTTCAGTATGATCAGTTCGATTTATTATGAACACCCCTAATAAATACGCACTAAAAAGACAGAGAATTTCAGTTTAGTCAAGTAATCGTGAATTTAGTTAGATATCAAATTCAACTAAAATACTAGCTTGTAATTAGATTAGAATCTTTAAAAAAAGTAAGCATTTAAAATTTATTGATAAAAAAATTGAAACCAAGATATTCATCGACGAAAGTGGTTTATGTTTTATGGGTTATATTTTGATACACGAGTTGTGTAAAAAAATTACACAGCCTTTCTATAAAATTTAAACTCTAAATCTTAAACCCTAACACCCTAAAACTTAAATCTTAAACCCTAAACTCTAAATTCTAACCATAAACCTTAAATTTTATGCTCTACACACTAAAGCCCTAAAGCCTAAAATTGAAAGACTTGTGTAAACTTTAGGGTCCGTTTGGTTCTAAAAAATATTTTCTGTTTCTGTTTTTATTTTTAGAAAATAATTTTCATTTACAATTTTCTAAAAATTAAAAAACATGTTTGGTTAAAAGAGATTGTGTATCAAAGTATTTAAACCATAAACCACAGCCTAAATATTTAAACTCTAAAATTAAAAGGCTTGTATAAACTAAAGTTTACACAAGATTGTGTATCAAAGTATTTTTTATATATATATTTGAATGTAAGATTTATGTTTTATATTTAATATATGGCTTAACTATAAAATAAGTGTATAAACCATGTCTCTTTGTAATAAGTGCATAAAGTTTTTTTAGCTGAAATAATTGTTTCAAGTTCTATTTTTGGCTAAAGTATGTGCCTCAGTGATTTTGAAATAAGCCAAAGATACAATTTTAGGCACTTATTTTAATTAAAAAATACTTATAGATTTATTGTAAAAAATAGTTATAGTTTGTGCACTTATTTATAGTTAAGCTTTAATGTATGAAAAAAACTTCAATACACAGGCCGTATAAACTTTAGTTTACACAAGCCTTTTAATTTTAGGGATAGGGTTTAAACTTTAGTGGTTTAGGTTGTAGGGTTTAGAATTTAATGCTAGTGTTTAGAATTTAATGTTAATGTTTAAAATTTAGGGTTTAAAGTTTATGTTTTAGAGTATTAGGGTTAAGAATTTAGAATTTGTGTTTTATAAGGTAAAAACACAGGCTTGCGTAAACTTAGTTTTACAGAGTTTGTGTATCAAAGCTTTACCCCTAATATATTCAAACTTAATTTTAATTTATTGATACAAAAAGTTTCTTGTGGGTTTAGGGATTTAATTTAAGGTCTATGATTTATGAGTTTAAGTTTAGGGGTATAAAATTTTAGAGTTGTGATTAGAATTTAAGGTTTATAGATTAAAACTTAAATTTCTAACATATTATCCTAAAATCAAAATCCTAACATTTAAATTGTAAATTCTAACCACAACCCTTAAATTCTAAAACCTTGAACTAAATCTCTAAGTTATAAGGGGCATGTGAATTTTTTTTATTTTCGCCGTCGGTCTATAATTTTTTTTTTCTCTTTTAATATAATGAGTTCGAATGTTCTTAAATACAATGTCTCGTTAATTAAGAGCGATGCTTTTTTTTTGCATATGAGTTAGTAAAGTATCTTATTTTCGGGATAGTATTATGCCACGATTAATAGTAGTTTCAAAAGAAAACAGAAAAAAAAATTATTGTTTTTTTCTTTTCAAGTGTCATATTCGACGAAGGTTTTAATGTTGTCGATTAATTTTTATTTTCTTTCTAAAATAAGAACACTTTTTGTGTTAGATATTTTGTTTGTCGTGTCGCGTTTGACTATGGGTGTTTAATATTCGGTTTCAACCGAATTAACTTGTCGAACAAAATTTAATTCGATTTATCGATCAGTTTATTTAGTGTTGATTTAGTTAATGGTTAAAGAGTTTTTTAAAGTTTAAATTATAAAATATGACTTCTCAATTCGACTAACTCAATTTTTTTAACTCGATTAGATCAAATGTTAACCCGCTATTTCTAATAATAAAACTTCCCCTGTTTACTTAAGGAAATTGCTTTCTTTGGACTTTCCTCATGTCTGCTCAAATGCATGTCGTATTGTTGAGAGAGAAAAAATCAAGTGAAGATCATATTATTTGTTGCAGGTGGAATAAAAGAAATGAAAAAAAATGAAAAGTTTTCGTTTCTTTACGCAATCAAATGTTAATTGTAGGTTAGTCCTAACAAATTCAATTTCATGGTTCATACTTCACCTATTCAGGTTACTAGCTTCATATTACCTTACAGCCACTGGTTGTTATAGATAAGCATAATGCAAAAAAATACTCTTAATATTTGACTAAATTATCATTTATGGCTTTTTTTTAAGTAATTTAACCCTCAACGTTTTATTTTTGTAAAAACAGCTCCTATGCGGATGAAAACTGTTAGCTGACTAACGATAAATGGCTTGAAATTATATGACAAACTAACATGACATTGCACGTCATGATAGCATTGTTACATTCTTGGTATTGTATGTGGATGACATACTAATAATAGGAAACGACATACCTATCTTATAGTCTGTAAAGACTTAGTTAGGAAAATGTTTTTCTTATGAAAGACTTGAGTGAAGCAACCTACACATTAGGAGTCAAAATCTATAGAGATAGATCAAAACGACTCATAAAACTAAGTCAAAATACATACATAGATAAAGTACTGAAAAGATTCAATATGAAAGAATCTAAAAGAAGATTCTTACCTATGAGACATGGTATTTCGTTCTCGAAGGTAATGTGTCCTTCAACGGCTCAAGAAAGGGAACACATAAGTAAGATTCTATATGCTTCGGCCATTGGATTTATCATGTATGATATGCTATGTACACATCTGGATGTATCATATGCACTAAGTATGACAAGTCGGTACCAAGTAAATTCAGGTGGAGGTTATTGGGTTACAGTAAAAGACATCCTTAAGTACTTAAGAAAAACTAAAGATACATTCCTTATATATGGAGGCGAGGAAGAGCTAAGTATAAAAAGGTTATACTGACACAAGCTTTCAAACTGATAAGGATGATTCTCGATCGCAATCGAGTTTTGTGTTTTGCCTTAATAGAGGTGTTGTAAGTTGAAAAAGCTCAAAGCAAGATACGGTAACAGATTCTACAACAGAAGACGAGTATATTACAACAAGCGATGTTGCAAAAGATGTTGTTTGGATTAAAAAGTTCATATCTAAATTAGGAGTCGTGCCTAGCATATCAAATGCTATAAATCTATGTTGTGACAATAACGACGCCATTGCACAAGCAAAAGAACACAGATCTCACCAGCGATCTAAATACATATTTAGGCGTTACCAACTTGTTCGTGAAATCATTGATCGAGGAGATGTAGAAATATGCAGAGTACCAATAGATGACAATATCGTCGATCCACTGACAAAGCCTCTAACACGGAAGAAGCATGAACGTCACACTAAGTCTCTTGATATTAGATACATGAGTGATTGGTCTTAGTGCTAGTGGGAGATTGTTGGAGTATGCCCAAAGACTAATCATAAGATGGTTATAAAAGACATACTTATTTTATCTTGTTTATTAATATAAAGTCATTATTGTTATTTCAATCTTATTCTGTGCATTTATAAATAAATTGAATTTTAATAAAGTCCTTAGAATAATATAGTTATTCTTGAATGTCCTTAGTCGAGTATTATTGTGGGCATGAACAACAATAATATATTAAGACTAATATGTAGTTGATTGATGACAATGTATTGTCATTGACATTGAGATGTCAAAATCAATATATAAACGACATACTAGACTGACATGCTATGAGCATGTTTCTTGGATTATTATGTGACAGTCACGACATTGCTCATGGTGATAATTACATGTATGATCTTCAGACTTGAGATCATCATTATTTCAACATCGTGAGTGACATATTTTGATACGGTCAAACATGTGTCGTAACTGACTACACTATAAAGATTGACATTGGATATGTCACAATCTATGTAGCGAAATATGGTTGATCAAGATAGGATTTGTCTCTCATACATAATAGGAGTAATATCATAGATCACTTGATTGAGTGAGACTAGAAAATACATGGTCATGCTCGAATAAATTGAAATGAGATATCATAGTTATTCGTTTATAATAATAGTCTACTCAAGATATCAATAAATATTAGATGAACTATACAAGTGTGACTAATCCATGACTTGTGTCTGATCTAGATATGAGGACAAAAGAATGTAATACATAAAAGAAGTTAATCACGAAAAAAGAAAAATCGAACCACGACTTCATGTAACTTAGGTAGCAATGATGTATTGCTAAATGTCACTCGTTTCTTGTAATATTAGAATTGTTATAAATATTACTACTAATGTTACATGAACCTACAAGGGTCATACCCTATGATTGAAACGAACAAATATTGACTAAATAACATGTGTACAAACTTATTGTACACCTAATAATTATTAAAACGAAATTATTATAATTATTGTAATTATAGATAATCTCGTTTATATATATATATATATTAATTCAAGATAATTATCGTAATTATCAAATACTATTAATATATATATAAAGAAATCTAATTAAAGTAGAATCATATTTTACATATTTAATTATATTCGGTTTATTGTATATTTAATGAATCCGAATTAAAGTAGAATCAGATTCTACCTATTTAATTATATTTGGTTAAATATATTGTATATTTAATGAATTCGGATTTAATTAGAATTAAGTTTTTGAATGCTATATAAATGCATAAGGTCTAGAAGCCAATATATGCTTTTCAGAAAACTTCTTTAACAGTCAGAGAAGAGAAAATATTGTTTGTTTCGTTCGGGTGGACTGCGTAGAGGTCGAAACGCGATTGTGACGACTCAGATTCAATTTGGATTCTCCTATATTCCCTGCGGATTTTCAGATTTATTAAGGTAACGTTTCATTCTTTTCACCATGAATTCGTTTCTCGTACATGTATCTCTGGAGGTAATCGTCGGATAATTTTTCGCTGCGTCATGGGGTGTACCGGCGTTTTCTAACACATGTCATTTCAACTTGTTTACCGCCAGTTGACTAACAGTTTTAATCCGCGGAGGAGCCATTTTGACAAAAAAATAAAACGTTGATGGTTAAATTGCTTCAAAAAAAGAATAAAGGCCAAAGTGACAAATTAGTCAAATATTAGGGTATTTTTTAGCATTATGCCTTATAGATAATGACTCAAATAACTGATGTCGGCAGTTTCGAACTTGTATCTGAATGTTACATACAGAGACGGGTGGTAATGGGGTCGGTGAGAGTCCTGGCCCTCCTATCCCAATTTTAAAATCTTAATATAAGTCCTTTGAATTAAAATAAATCAATTTGGTAGCTTAAAAATTTAAAATATTCTTATTATATTTCAACATATTAATATTTTAAATTAAGTGCATTCTTTAAATTTTTAATAGTTTTCAATCAAATATTATTTTTAAAAGTTTTAAGCTAAACCCTCAATTTAAAAAAAATTAATTTAAATGTTCAAATATTTTGAAATTTTTTAAATAACCCCTTAAAACTCGATTACCAAGATCCCTCGGTTACATAATTATTTTTCTTTCTTATGCTTCTGCTAAAGTTTAGAGGAAATTTAGACTTTGTTTAGTTGGGTGGAAAAGTAGAAGGATGTAAGAAGGTGAGCGGAATATGTGTGTGTGTGAATTTTGTATGTGCTTGGTAAGAAAGAAAAGTGCGAGGAAAGAAAATTAGAAGATGATCATTTTCAATATATATATATATATATATGTGTGTGTGTGTGTGTGAATTTTGTATGTGCTTGGTAAGAAAGAAAAGTGTGAGACGAACGTGAGTTAATTCAAAATATGAAAAATCAAAACTTAAGGGCTCGTTTGATTTTAGAAAACATTTTTTATTTCTGTTTTTTATTTTTATTTTCCAAAAATAATTTTCTTTTTTTATTTTCTAAAAATTAGAAAACACGTTTGGTTAATACAAATAAAAATTTGTTTTTAAAAATGAAAATAGTGAAAATGTGTTTTGTATCTATTTTTCAAAATAAAAAGGCTTTAAGGTCAAATTAGCTTTCAACGAAAAATAATAAAAAAAAATCAACTAAGCCCTTATAAATTTGTTTACACCTAATTTAACCCTTATAATTCAAATTACAATAAATCAGACCGTCATAATTCAAATTGCAATCAATTTAGTTCCCATAACGTTGACCATTATAATTGATTGTTAACTCACAAACAATCATTAAGATGGTGACATGTGGTACACCGAAAGTATTTAAAAAAAATTTAAAAACATATTTAAAATTAACCCTTCCACAACTATCCACCTTAAAACAGTTAAATAATTAGTTTCTCTCCACAACTATTGTCTTCACTTGGATCCATTGAAATGTTATGGAGTTTGTATGTGTTGGAGTTAAATCTGACACCTCAAGGTTTCAACATCGATTTTCTTCGTAAGACACGTGATTTGTTTGTTTCCTAGAAAATTAGTAAAATAGTAGTGAAAAACTTGATTCGCATAGATTGGAGGTGCAAAAAATCAATAATGGATTAATTGATTTTTTCCATTGAGGACTAATTTGATCTTTAAGACAATTGAAAATAAACAAATAATTACTCATTAAATAATTAAATTAAAGTATAATTATTAAAATATTATTATAATAATAATAAAATATAATTAAATAAATTAAATTTCTAAAATTGACATTAGAAGGATTGAAACCCGGATTAAATAGAGTTAAAATTTAAAAACCATTGTTTTCATGTTTTCCACTTTTCTAAAACATTTTCAATAAAAATGGTGAAATTATCTTTTTTATGTTTCAAAATTTTACTTATTTTCATTTTATTTTTTAAAAATCATTTTATTTTTTCAACCAAACGCACATTAATTTTCTTTTCTTCCAATTTCAACACTACTAAATAATGAATGGAAGAAAAATACAAATTTCTTTCGAAATTTTCATCTTTCCTACTAAAATACACCGACGAAAAAGCAGTGTTAGAGACGACAAGCACAAGTAGTTGATCTGCCACGGATTCATGTTTGCTCCTGATGGCTGATGCTCAGCAAAATACTATTGCAATTAATTTATACTTATACCGTTCATTAAATCTGAGTTTAGGTGCGTCTTTACCTAAATATTCCATTTTAATTATTATTTATGTTTTTCGCACCCAAACAAAATTATTTTTAGATTTAGTACCTTTGCAACAACTCGTCATGTTGATATAGTGAGTGCATGTGTTTTTTTTAACTCGTCATACTAGCATGACGAGTTCTTGTAAGTAGTATTAGATTTAAAAATGTGATATTTGAGTAAAATATCCGAATTTAGATTACATTTCATAAAGGGTAATGAATTCGGGGAAAATAGAGTAAGAGATTAATTGTTGGATAAATTTCAAATTTATGAATGAATTTTGATGGTTTAATATATTACTGTAGCCCTTCTACTTTGAAATTCTCACTTCAATTCTTTTACTATATTTTTTGGTAGTTTGGAACCTCAATTTTTCTTTTGTTTACATTGTTGGCCCCTGAAAATTTTATGTTAAAAACTTTTAAATTATGAATTTTTCTTTTTAATAAAAAGGACACGAGGCACAATCAAATTTTATCATGCGACTTTTTTTGTTAAAATAACTCAAAGATGCTAAAAATTTAAATAAAGTCATAAAAATGTAAAAAAATCCAAAAATAATTAGAGAAATGAAAAATTATGTTTTTGAATTTTTATTTTTAAAATTTTAGTTATAATTAATTTAAGATAGTTTAGTTACTGCTTATGTACTTACCCAATTATTTTACCAAGTAGGGACATCGGTACAATAAAGAAAAAATATCGTGAAAAAACAAAACGGACTTTAAAAACCTGTTGAGAAAAGTCCACGACTCTAGTTTCAATTAAAAAAATTCTTCTAGAATCGTCGTTTCCTTCTAACAATTTCTCAAATTCATCTTGTCATTTCAACGACTTTAAGTGGGTTTTAGTAGGGTTTACTGAAACGTTCCTTTTTTTTAAAAAATAGTTGTGCTTAATTTCAATTTTCTTTGCATATTATTTATCAAGTAAAACTTTGATACACAAGTTATGTAAAATTAATTTTACGTAAACTTATGTTTTTACTTTATAAAATATAAATTTTAAATTTTTAACCTTAATACCATAAAACTTAAACCATAAACTCTAAACTATAAATTTTATACAATACCCTTAAATTTTAAACTCTAACAACTTAAACTCTTAAACTTTAAATTATAAGAGATGTGTATGAAGTTTTTCTCTTATCCCAATATTTTATGATTTGGATGGTGGTCTTGTAAGCTTACGTATTTGAATGTGTTAGCTTTGGATCTTTGCTTGTTTACAGGCCCGGCCTGGCTAGGTAAATAAGGGCGCCCGCTCAAGGCCTCTGCTCATGGAAATTTCATGTGTAATTTTTTTAATTATATTTTTGTTATTAGTTTATTTTTAATATTTATTATTATGTGTTTTATTTTTTTAATACTTGTTATTTGTTAATAAAAGACTATTTTTTTAAATATTTATTATTTAGGGTATACTTTTAAAATTCAATTTTTTTTCTAATACTTGTTATTAGGAGACCGATTTTTTTTAACATGTGTTATTATAGAAATACTCTTAAAATGTAATTTATTTTTCAATATTTGTTATTAAGGACCTAATTTTTCAATACTTGTTTATTATAAATTTACTCTTAATTTTTTTATTACTTGCTATTAGGGCATGAATTTAAATAGCGGTATGCAACCACAACAACGATTGTCATATGGCAGTAGCGACACCATCTGAAATTGTGATGCCTAGAATCGTTATATTCACAATAGAGAATATTATTAAAAAAATCACAACCACGATACTCGCAGTGACCAAAATATCATTTCTAATATCCGCAAACCATGATAAATGTTATATGACCAGAAACACAATTTAAATTTCTGATTTATGACCCATTTTTTTATTCGCTCTGGGCCACCAAAAGCCCGCGACCGTCCCTACCTATTTGTATATGTAGATAAATTTACTGGGCGATTTATATGATTGAAAAATACTTTGATAGACAAGTTACACAAGCTTTTCAAATTTAGGTTTTAGGGTTTTAGGTTAATGTTTAGGGGTTTAGTGTGTAGGGTATAAAATTTAAGTTTTATGATTAGAATTTATAGTTTAGGGTTTATGGTTTAATGTTTAAGTTTTAGGGTGTTAGGGTTTGGGGTTTAGATTTTAAATTTTATAGAAGAGTTGTGTAAATTTTTTCACACGGCTTATGTATTATAGTATAACCATTATAATAGCTTGAAGTTGTAGTTTTGTTAGTTGCTTTAAGTGCTACTCTTAGTGCCGGTTTGGTTTGACTTTTGAAAAATGTTTTTAAAAGTGTTGTCGGAAGGTGATTTTAAAAAGTTAATTGTAATATTTTAGTGTTTGACATTGCTGTCAAAAAATGCTTTTGAAAAGATAAAATATCTATTTTAGACATTATATTATAAAGTAAAAATAAATAAACGTAAATAATGTTTATATTCATTATGATAAAATTTATTAATATTATTATATATGAAAAATTCAACTTAAATAATAAAAATATAAAAACAACGATAATTCATTAGTAATTTTTTATATAAAAAATATAAACTTTAAATATTTCTAAACAGTTAATATAAAATTTTGAATTAAATATAAAAATTTAGCCTCTAAAATCTAAACTATGTTATGAATATTTATTTATGTGGATGTCTATCATGATTAGAACTTTATCAAAGGAGTTTGATTTATTTATTATTAGGAATATTATCTCTATGAATTAGAGTTTAATGTATTATGTACTTCTTATGCCTATAAATAGATGATTCATTGAAGGCATTGTATACAATTCTATATTTTGAGAATAATACAAATCTCCCTCTTTCTCTCATCTCTTTGTTCTTCTTGTTCTTATTCTTGTTCTTCTTTATTTTATTCACAACACGTTATCAGCACGATCTCGCTCGCTCAATTACTGTGATTATTGTTGGTGGTTCTCGAAAAGAATTTTAATTTGATATTGGTGACTACATCTATCATATATTCAGCTTACCTTGGAAAGTATGGTATGTTTTACTTATTTATATACTAATATAATGATTGATTTATCATTCTCTAAAAGTTAGTATATTCATATCTATTATTTGGTTATTATTTTAATTTATTATTATTTTATTCATACTTGAAGTAACTCTTGAATTAACGAAAATTAAAATTATCGTCGTACTTCATTAGATGGATTGATAAAGCAAACCAAATTAAAGCCCTCAAGGATTTTGGCTAAATGTTATTGGGCACACAAATTGGAACATTTTATCACACAGTATATTAGTTTTATTCAAAGTTTTTATTATTTCATTCTAATTTATAATTGATTCAATTCAAGGATTGTGTTGTCATGTGATTGTTATATATTTGTTTTATCATTATTATTATTATTATTATGGTAATTTATATGAATAAATTCGAGATATAAAACAACTTTATTATTTGTATCAATTACTTTGTATGTGAATCAAAGGCAAAAGGAATACGTTACTTTGATGTGTTTATATATTCATCAAAATGTCGCTTGATTTTAACTATGGTTGTTTATAATTTGATCACATCAATTATAGTTATGTTTATTCAACTTGATCTATGACTACTTTAATACTTTTTGATCTAGTCTCAAATAATTTTTTATTCTATTGATAAAAGTCGATGCTTTTAACCGTGTTTTGAGTTTTACATGTATTCAAATGAGTTGGAAAGAGACATGGTGTAAAAAAAGATTATGAGAAGATGCCATGGTTCATTTGCTACGTCATCATTGTCTTTGAGACGAAATTCAATATCGGTAAACTCTATTTTATTTTTATCTTTTAAAATACAATTTTAAAGTGCGATAAATCATGATGATTTTGGATTTACAAGAAGATTATTATAAAGTCTATATTTGCTTGAAAGCAATATTTCTTCTTCGTCGAAAAACTCGACCATAGACTTCTCCCAATTTCAAGTTACGAAAATTCGTCTTGATCCAAAAAGTTTTATGGGAGGCATTCCCTGAAGTGAATGCAAGCATGATGTTTATTCCATGCAATTATCAATGATGGGGCATTCCCTGAAGTGAATGCAAGCATGATGTTTATTCCATGCAATTATTGGATCTGTTTCATTCCCTGAAGTGAATGCAAACATGGTAAATCATTATTCAATTAGAGATATAATTTCGATATAATCCAAGTATAATTGGCTGGACATCCCGTTATGCGAGGCTACTGGTCTCAAAGGAGGTTTTTAAAGGACCTTGTGGACAGGTTTAACAATGCCGCGTACGAGGATTAAATCTTTGTTCTCTGTGATAAGGATATGTGAAAAAGGTTTTAAAGGCCCACTGGCTCTACTCCATTCCCTGAAGTGAATGTGAGATTATATTATGGAAGGAATAAAAAAATCACATTAAAAGTTGTGGTCGTGGTCGAGGCTATAAATATACACATGAAAAATATAGTCGTTTTAAGAATACTTCTACCCGCTGGTAGCGAAGTTATAAGGATGACAAGAGTGATAAAGATCATTCTAAGGAAGTGAAATCATTTTACCAATGTGATGTTATAAACCATTGGTTTCGTACTTGTCAAACGCCAAAGTATTATGGACTTTATCCATAATCATGAATGATAAATGAAATAAAATATAAACAAAATTTATTTATGGCGAAAATAATTATGGTGTTATTGGTCCAACTCAATTGGATATTGTTAATTTTCTCATAACCCTTGAAGGGAATAATTTACCATTTATTTTATTTCCCTTATAACCTCTAACAGGAATAATTGGTTTTTTATTTTTTTATGTTAATTTGTTTTATTTATTATTTATTTATGTTAGTTTGTTTTATCTTTATTTATTTCACATATTATTTATTTACGTTTTATGTTAATTTATTATTTGAAGAATATGATTACTTCCGGAATAAAATATACAATGAATTGTGGCTATTTATGCCTAGAATTGTGGCTATTTATGCCTAGCAGATAATGCAAGTACTCATATTGTACTTAAGCATAAGAAATATTTTTCCCATTTAAATGCAAGGGGAAATATGAGTAGTATTTCTCAAAGTACTAAAATATCAATACTTCGGAAGAGCACTTGAAAGTTTATCTCTGATAGATAATCGACTTGATATAATGTGCTATATTTTATATTTTTCATTCCTCGAAGTGAATGATACAAAGTACATATTTTCATTACCTGAAGTAAATGAAACAAAGCACATTTTGAAAGGTGCACAATTATGCATTTCTCGATTAAAATGCAAGGGAATAATGTGAGTACTATATCCGGAAGTATTAATATCACAAAAGGCTCTGGTTGAGCAAATATGTTATTGTCAAATGGAACTTTATTCCATATTCACAGTGCGTTATACTCGTCAAAGTCATAAAGAGAGCAATATGAGTTCGCAAACTATCCCTTTGGGAATTATAGATAACATATGTTATCAATTGGCATTTGAAATAAGCCAATATTGATATAAGTTTTGGTAGCCAAAAAGTCGTTGAAAGCTCTAGAAGAGCTATATATTGCTACCAAAAGATAATTTCAATTGAAAGCTACGAAAGAGCTAAATATATTCCTATTTAAAGGAACAATTTTGATGGTCGTACTAGACATGTACGAGTGAGATTGAATTACATGTTATGGTAAACAAGGAGTTTACAAATTCAGAGATATATACACATATATATAGTTGGCATGATCGGTTAGACCATCCTGATCAATGGTGCAGAAATTATTGAGATTTACATGCACATGTATTAAAAGAACTTGTAGTTCTTGTGGTGCTTATTCTCAAAGGAATGAATTAAATTTCACTTATTAAAGAACGTGAAGTTCTTGTGTTGCTTAAAGGAATTGATTAAATTCCACTTACTAAAAAAACTTGAAGTTCTTGTGTTGTTTGTTCTCAAAGGATATAGATGATCCCACTTACCAAAAGAATTAGAACTTAAAGTTCTTGTACTAAAGTTAAGACTGTATGTCTTGCATATCTGAACGAAATATGGGCCCATATATCCACAAATGTGGAAAGTTTTATATGATTTTAGTAGATGCATCTACATTATTTTATCGACTTACAACCAGAAGTTTGTGAGATTGATTCTAAAAGATTCAGATTATGCAGTTAGACTATTCGTCTTGAAAAGCTAGTGGGTTTATATTTTAGGCTATATCAGCTGTTACAAAGCCTATTGATTATGAAAAATATAGTTTAGCAAAATTTCAATTGGATGCCTCCTATTTAATAGCTAAACTATGAGAACAAAAGAGTTATTATTTATATGGTGTTTCCATATAGCAACACTTATACGCATCAAGCCAACGAGTTATAATAAACTCCCCGTTATGATTGGTTTTTGGTCAGAAACCATACATTTCCCATTTTATGATTTTTGAATGTGCGATATGAATTGCTCCACCACAACGCACAAAATGGGTAAATAAAAAAGGTTGAGAATATATATTGAGTACGAGTCTCCTTTTATGTTTAAATTCTTAAACATTAATTGGAGAATCATTTATGACATGATTTTTCTCAACATCAGGGGAGATAATAATCAGCTGAATATAGGAAAATGAATTATCATTATCTAGATCCTCGTATATGAACTAGAAGTTCATAAGATAATTCATGTTATTACATGTCAACTGCTAGACATATTTACTGACCCAATTAGAGTAATTAAGTCTCATATACCAGCTGAAATGCTCTAAGTTTAAATTACATGTTAGAGCGAGAGAATGTAAATCATGCCTGAAGCATGATAGTTGAAATGGTTCCAATGATCAAAATTCTCGTAAATAGAAAGTAATATGAGATGGTCATATATTGGAGGCGGGTGCTCCTGAAGAGACCCAAGACATAACAAATAATAAAACTCTATAAGAGTTTCAGGTACCTGAAATAAAGATTGAAATCTTGAAGAGATCTCGATGAGTTATGTCATTACGGGAATGGAACCAGAAATTGGAAAGTTGTCGACAACGATTTTACAAACAATTTTACATAAAATACTTCTATAGAAGTAAAGAAAGAAATCGAGGATCTTGTATAAAATCTATCCGGAAGTATAGATATTGAATTGGCCAATGTTGAAAGACGCTTTGAACTTCTAAAGTAGAAGTATTTGGACAAGCAGTCCAAACACCTAAAGGTGTAATGCAAGTGAGGCACAAATAAGTAGTCGTAAATACGACTTGAACTATGATTTATGAAAAGTTTTAATTACTTCATGGTGGATGCAATTACTTTGGCAGTTTTGAAAATTTTACATGCGTCTAATTATTTGTGGATCCATATTTATCCTTGAAGGATCTAAAATGCTATCAGCATTTGGAAATTTCTGAGGAAATTTATTTAGATATGTCTCATGAATATTTTGGCGCAATTGGTATAATCGCCTTAGTGAATACTAATTGAGAAAATACTATAAGAATGATCAGATTTTCTTATGTATTTAATTGAGGAGTTTGGATCAAGATCCATTATGATAATTTTAGAACTCCTAAAGAGCTTCAAATTGGAAACTCATGAAGTACTTTCAATACAAGTACTTGAATCTTGACATCAAGTTTATCTCGACCTAAAGATCGAGCATTTTTATATATTTCTTTTGTCTATGAATAGACACATAAGCTGAAAGAATCTTAAAGAAGATTCAATATGAATAGAGCATATCAATTGAGTATCTCAATAGTTGTAAGATTGTTGGATGTGAATAAAGATAATTATATCTTTTCTTGGTCTTGAAGCACTATATATTAGTTGGTCAAGAAATATCTATGAATATAAAAAGATCATTACATTTAGATCTTCAAACATCCGTTGATGCCTCCTCAAATGTCGTAGAAATAATTGTTATGCATGAGGAAAGCCAAAAAAAAATGTGTTTTGCTAAGATTATTGACCCAACATATCCAAAAGATATGTGGATTTACTTTTACAAGATATGATAAAAGCTATCTTGTGTGAAGATAAAGTAAGATGTATATCTCAGTTTGAAAGTTTGTAGAACTAATGTTTTGATATAATAATTGAAAAATGTTTTGGACTAATTTGAAAAGAATTTAAAACTTGTTTTTAAGTCCAAACAACTTGAAATTATGTTTGAGATATTTTAGAAGGTTTTTGGCAAATATTTTTCATGTTTTAAACAGCCAAACTAGTATTTTCACGTGACCAGTATCGATACGGTTGTACCCGTACCGATACCATTTTGCCTCTGTTTGGCCACTGTCAAAACCCGTATCGATACAAGGGTTTAGTGTATCGATACGGAGTGGGGTCGTTTCGATACGCCACGTCAGCGTACCGATCCCATTTCAACTACCCCAACGGCTATTTCCCAACGGCCATTTAAATATCAAGCCGTATCGATACCGTTCCACGTGTATCGATACCCCTATACTGGCAAGAGCCCAACGGCTAGTTCCTATGAAGGCCGTATCGATACCGTTCCACGTGTATCGATACTGGTAGCTGCAGAACAGCATTTATGAAGGGAAATAAAGTCCTCAACGGCTCCAATTCATCCCCAACGGCTAGTAACGGCTACAAACTCATTTGGGAGTATAAAAGGGACCTCCAAGCATCAAGAGAAGACTAATGCTCATATTGTCAAACATCAAATGATCAAGAAATTGTCTTAGTACTTAAATTGTCATTTCTTGTATAGACAAACACTAGTGAGCCAAAATTGTCAAATTTGCTCAAGTGTTTTAGGTTTTGGGTGAGTGCTTCATTGTGCAAACAAACACCTATTAGGGGGTTTAAGTTTGCTTTTATTTATCTCTTTGTAAAAGAGGGTTTTGATCAAGGCTTTGGGTAGAAGCTTGATCGGTTGTAAGGGTTTCCTCCTAATCCTAGAAAAGGGGACGAATCAATTAGTGGATTGATTGAGAAATCCTTAGTGGGAAGCTAAGGTAGTGGATGTAGGTGCTTGTTAGAAGGCCGAACCACTATAAATCATTGTGTCTATTTTCATTCTAGCTTTCACAACCCTTCCACCCAAAAACCCACCTCTCCACCACTTGGTGAGCATTATTGGTTGATCGAATCGAGCCCCACACAACTCAACAAAGTTGATACATCATGGAACATATTACTCCAAAGTTTCATCCCTCGCGATCTTTAGAAAAATGATATTCAAGATTAAATTATGAAGATTCAAAGATCTTCTATGATGTTTTCATGAGGGGGAGTAAATACGCGTTGCACTCTTTTTCCCTTAACCGAGGTTTTGTCCCAATGAGTTTTCCTGGTAAGGTTTTTAATGAGGCAACAAGTTATGCGTATCAAAGATGTGTGTACTCTTTTTCCTTCACTAAAGAATTTTTTTCCCACTGGGTTTTTATCTTAGTAAGGTTTTAACGAGGCACATTATCTTCATAGACATCCAAGGGGAAGTGTTATGAATATTTATTTATGTGGATGTCTATCATGATTAGAACTTTATCAAAGGAGTTTGATTTATTTATTATTAGGAATATTATCTCTATGAATTAGAGTTTAATGTATTATGTACTTCTTATGCCTATAAATAGATGATTCATTGAAGGCATTGTATACAATTCTATATTTTGAGAATAATACAAATATCCCTCTTTCTCTCATCTCTTTGTTCTTCTTGTTCTTATTCTTGTTCTTCTTTATTTTATTCACAACAAACTATATATTTTTATATTATTTTAATATAACTAAATATTAGTTTAATATAATAATTATTATCATATTTAATATTATTTTAATATATTAGTGTTAATAATTAAATGTAAAAAATAACTTCAGACCTAAAAGTGACTTTTCACCCCAAAAACTAAAATTCTACTTTTGAATTTGGGTGAAATTATTTTTTAATTAATTTTTCACATAAATTTAGAAGTGTTTGACATTACTTCGGGGTGAAAAGTAATTATTTTGGCAAAAGCTTTTTTTTAAGCCATGCTAAAGCTTTTAGTATATAGTTGAATGTTTGTATAGCACAATGTTTATATTTTCGATTTCATTTTTATCCTTTACTTCTATAATCTCAGAAGTTGCAATTTGCAAATTCACTGAAGAGTTTGTCTCTGGAATCACAGGCCAAGGCGACGAATGTTTCCGAGCCTGTCAAGAAGGTAGCACTATTTTGTAATATTTATTCTTAAAATTTAATTTTTTTATACTTATTATTAGGGAACTGATTTTTTAATATTTGTTATTATGGACATAATCAACTCCAATAACAATTAAGCCCACCATCTTGGCCCAAATACACAAGACCCATGATTTGAGTTAAACCGACCCACAAATTTTAAAATTCAGGTCGTTAGAGTTCTAAAATCTTCTAAAATCTCTCATTATGTTTTATAGTATTCTAAAACTTTCCAAAGTGTTAATTGATATTTTTGTAAAGTTTCAAAACTTTTTTTAATGTTCTAAAATTTTCCGTTAATATCTTCATTCTTCCAAAAACAAATGTAAGATTTAGATGGTGAAATTTTAATTATGTGACCCTAACATTTTGACATCATCCTAACACAAATAATATTTATATAAACTGTAGTTGAGGTTATAATTTATTTTATTATATAATTTTATAAGTATTATATTTTAAAACTAGTTTTTATACAAGTACAATGCACTAGAACATTATATGTATAATTAATATATATATTATTAAAAATATAATTAACCTTTTGAAAAAATATTTTCATTATTTATATGAATTTCGAGTATTTAATTTTCTATTTCTTAAATTTAAAACTTAATTATATGTAACTTAATTTTTAATATAAATAATGAAAATCGTAATCTTATTTCATTATTTGAGTAATTATCCTAAAACTTAATTTATTTGTTCCCTTCTGGTTTCAAGGCTTCGGCTTGACTAATTCAGACCGACCAACATCGCACACCTAGTTTTAGTAAGTGAGTCTCTCAACGAGGATTTTCTGCATACATAACGCCTCTAACTCAAGACATGCTCAAGCAATACCAAACTTCTTACCAATTGGACCAACCCCATTGGTAACTTAATCCATATTTTTAATCCTATTTAAATTAGTTTATACTAAAAAAATTAAATTATAACCATGTTTGACAATTAGTGGATAACTAATAAAGGATTATATTAACTGACAGTTGATAATGGATTACACTAGCTAATTATATATAAGTGTTTAGTAAATCCATTTGTAGCTTATAGTTGTTTGCTTACTTAAATAAGTAAAATGACATATAAAAATTTGATTATATTAAATACTTATTTAAATAATTTATTAGTTATCAATATTTTGTATCTATTAATATTAATTAGAATATGAAAATTAATTATTATTTTGAAAAAAATAGAAAGGTATTATATTTAGGGATGACCATTTGACCCAGACGTAATGAGTTCCGACCTAACTCGACCCTACAGGGTTAAGTTTTTATATTAAAAAATTGGTTCGAGTCGGGTGCGAGTTAGTTTTTTTAAGATAGTGTTGGGTCGAATAAAATTTAGATTTAAGGTGAAAAATATCCTACTTGAGCCGACATGGAATAATAGTTTAGTTTTATTCTAAATATTTAAGTAAAGTTGATATAATATCTCTCTTTATATATATTTTTCAATTATCTCCTTATTTTGTCTAATAAAAGTGGAATAGTTAATAGGATGTAATTATACAAGCTATTTTCAATTCAAAAAATAAAAGTAGAATAATTATTATAATATCTCCTCTCTATTTGTATTTTTTAATTAACTCCATATTTTATCGAATAAAAATAAAATATATCTTTTTTATTTATGTCAGGTCGAGTCATGTTCGAATTTTTACTTGGGTGGGTGCGGGTAGATCAAAAATCCGACTCAACCCGACACATGGTCATCCCTAATTACATTCTCAAGAAAAATATTGAGATTCGAACTCATAAAAAATGAGACAACATGAGCAACTTTGGCCCAATTAGTAGATCTCTAAAAAATATTTTTTTAAATATAACATTATTAAGCATAATTGAATGATGTATATATTGATTTTTTATTTATAAAATTATTTTTAATAAACTTTATTTATTAAATTTAGATGTATATATTATTTTTTATTTTTTGTTCAGCAAAAGAAACATGATTTATATAAGAAAATCATACAACCATAGTCTAATTGTAGGCTTTATTAAAAACTTCCTAAACGTTAATATAAAAAAAAATACATCACAACCAAATAACAAGAAGCGAACCAAAAATTACATCACGAGAGAACACATAATAAAGGAAATCATATTCCCAACCAAAGAACAAAACAAAGGACCACACGACACCACACCCCATAAGAACAAAACAAAGGAAATCATATCCAAAGTTAATTTTTTATTTATAAAATTATATTTTTAATATAAATCCATTAATTATTAAATGTAGATGTATATACTAATTTTTATATTAATTTTTTGTATAAAATTATCTTTTTAATTTTATTATATACAAATTCAAGTTATTCGAATAAATTGTTTGTAATTGTACAGAAAAGTCTTACAACTATTATATTCAATCTTCTTATCTAAAAAGAGCATTTTTAATTTGAGAGATTTCACATCAATCCGCTAGTACAATCATTTATCTACCAAACATTTAAATTAGCAAATTTGATCGGTCAAACCTCTAAAAATAATTTAAACCTCTTGTTTTAGCTCAAAAAACTATTTATCAAACGTGACCTACAATTTTTAAGTAGTCCTTAAATCTAATCCATATCCTTAAAATTTGATAATTATAACCCATATTCATAAAATTTTATAATTGTGAATTTTAATTATTTTATAATTAGGATAATTAGTTATAGTTTTATAAAGTAATTTTAATTCAATTAGGATAAAAATGTTCATGATTGGATATTTTAGTTTATAATTAATCCTGCATTAAAATTCACCACTTTTGCCAATTCTTCCAGATAACACAACAAATCAACGATGACAGAATAGGTGCTCCACAAATTCTTGACACAGATTGCATAAAGGTCAAAATAGTGAAGGTTGGGGCAGGCAACCTCTTTTATGTAGCTCTACCTTAGTTGGTAATCCACCATGAATTAACTTCCATATAAAAGTCTCCCCTCTAAGATGGGCTGCAAATTCGGATATCGGATCCCTAAACTAGTGATCCCTATTTGATCTGAAAAAAACGAATATTTAAATATCCGAAATTTTGGATCGGGTATTCGAATATCGGATCCGAACATGCATGTTTGTAATATAAAATGGTATTTTCCAGCAGTGCACTGCAGTGTGATTTCGGCTGTCCTGGGGCAAACAAGTATATTGTTTGTAATATAAAATCCACTCTTCATACAATTGAAGCCAAATAGTCTTGTTTATTGTTTTAATATTTTCATTTAAAATGTAATTTATATCTAATGGAAATGTTTATTACAAGCTGATATTTGGCTTATACTGCATGTGTGTTTGTTTCTCAAAATTTTGTTTTAACATTTTATTCTTAAATAGTCTTATTTAGTATTTTGAAATTTTCATTTAAATGTAATTTAGTTTTAATAAAACATGTCCAAGCATTGTTCCAAATAAATAAAATGCACTATTCAATACCTAAGCCAAATTTTATTAACAGTTTACAAAGAATTCATGAGGCATAAAATATAAGAGAAATAATAAATAAATGCATGACAATTCCAACTTATATTAACAAAAATATCCTAATTTAAGTCAACAGCACAATAAAACATCTTAATTTAAGTCAAAAACTCAAGAGCTTCAAAATAAATATACTACATGTCTACAAAATAAACAGATTATTAACAATACAATAAAACATCCTAATGTAAGTCCAATGCTCAAGAGCTTCAAAATAAATACATTACAAAAAGAGGAAGCAAGCAGTTGGTTCCCAATTGTGTTTCGACCAATTAGTTCTTGTGGTAGTGAATTTTTAAGAGGAATGAAATCATGATTAGCTCATTTCAAAGAACTACTTAGAGTTCTTAAATCGATTTCGTAAATAAAAAGTGTAAAAGATTTAGCTCCACTCCAATTTAATCAAACGTGATATTGCAGACACAATAAACTTAACCGAGACTGGAATGGAAGTTGACTCGCCATAGACCAAGATTTGAGACAAGACTGGAAGAGTGAGGCGCCGTGACCCTTGACCGTGTGAGCACTGGAATTTTTGTGAAAGGCTATGGTATTTCTTGCGAAAGTGAGCAGTGGGGAAGATGAGATTGGGGAAAATTCACGTTATTTGGGTTGGAGAATGATTATTGTGTTAGATAGGGCTATTGACTACTGGGCCTAGGGCTAAAAGCCTGTTTTTTTCTTCTAATATTCGGATAAACCAAAATCATGATTTTTTCTATCTGTATTCGATTCGATTATTCGATTTTTTTGAGGTATCTAATTCGAATTATTCAAAAAAATTAGATCAGATATTTGAATATTCGAATCGGATCATCGAATAAACATATCAAATTGTTCGGATAGGATATTTTTACACACCCGTAGAAAGGGCTTTGATTGACCATAGTTGCTTCCATATCTCGTCTTTAGAGGCAGTAGGAGGAAGTGTAGTTTCACACCATGATTTAACACTAAACATACCACTTGAATTAGCATTCCAATGGATGCTATCAGGAAGATTAGGACTGGATTTAAATTTTTTTATGGAGTTCATGAAAGACTCCCACACTATAACTTTCTTATCGAACAGGTTTCTACGCAGTTGAATAAGCCAAGACCACACTAGAACTTTCTAATTTTAACTCATCTTGTTTAAAAATTAACCTAATTGAAACTAACAAGTGTACTAGTGGAAAAACGGATAATGTTCGCTTCGTTTATAAAGTGTATGCGCATTGTCAAATGATTAAGAATATCTATGAACAAATACTACCTTGTATATCCTAATTAAATTAAAATAGGTTAATTTTAAATTAATTAATTCAAATTTATAATCATACTAATTGGATATTTTACTTTATGATTATATAAACTGATTTTAATTTAATTATGTTAATAATTATCCTATTTGAATATTTTACTTTATATATATATTGTATTAAAATTAGGCTTAGGTATTTAATTTAATATACAATTAATAAGATAATACTATTTTTAATATAAAATAAATACATTGAGAATAATTTTTTTTTTTTGAAATAGAGAATAAATTATTTAATTATCCATTTTATACAATAAAATCCTTATCTGTTATCAACGTGTGTACAGTGACATTTTTAAAATATATGCCTTTTATTTTATATTCAGATTTAAATTATAGAATGCATATGAATCCAACAAGTAGTCTCTATAAAAAAATGGATTGCGTTTATTTTAAGAGATTCGGGTTCAATTACAATTTCTACAAATTGTGTGTCCATTATTAAAAAAATTAAAAATATTTATAAACAGATACTGCATTGAAATCACCTTTAACAATTCAAGAAAAAAATATAAATGCTTTTACCATCATCCCTTTCCTTTTCTTTTTTCAATATTTAAAAAAAATTCTTTACGTAATCGGTGGTAACATTAATTTTAATGTTGGTTGACGATAGTGGATAATCTATTTTTTTACTTTATTTCGTTTTTTTATTTTTCAGTTTAAATTTTTTTTTAAAAAGAATGGGCCTCATTAAAAACCTCTTTCTTAGTGAAAGGGGAAAAGAGTACCCCACTAAAATTTTATTGATAACCAAGGAACAAAGTACAAGTAATACAAAGTTGAAGACGATAGAAGACCAACATCAACAAATTTCCAGACTGAAAATAACGAATTTAACCAATGCCCATCTTAGCTAAGGCGTCAGCCCTCCAATTCTGTGAACGGGGAATAAGCTTTAAGATAACCCCTGCAGCTTTGATCCTCTCCGAAATTGAGAGCACTTCCGAGACAGCACACAACAGGGGGGCCGAAACACCCGATAACCATTCGAACACAGTCTTGCAATCTGTTTCGAGGACTAACCTTCCATGCCCCGCCCAATAAGACTGCTGAAATCGCTCCAGCCCCTCCTTAATCGATGCCAGTTCCGTCAATGCGGGAGGGCCACAAGCACTTGGTTGCGAAAATTTCATAAGTGTAGCACCTCTCGAGTCTCTCAATATGCCTCCGATACCTCCGCGACCGGACGCCAAACAGAAAGCCCCATCGACATTTAGTTTTAGAAAGCCCACCGGAGGTGGAGACCAACCAGTGGGCGTCCCTGCAGCCTTTTTCTTAGACATAGACTGCACAGTAAGATTTGGATCCATTACTAGATTTTCAATCGAAACATGATCCTTAACATGGGTAGCTTTGAACCACGACGCCCATCGAAATCTAACCAAGGAAGCAAGTTGTTTCCAATCTATTTCCTTTTTTGATACAGATTATCATTCCACATCAACCATACCGACCAGATCAAAGAAAAAGGAAGCGATAAATACCACCTGGAATTTGTCAACTCTAGCATATCCTTCCAAGCAATTAGAAAAAGGCTTGGCTTTTGAGGCCAAACAGTTTGAATTCCAATGAGCTGACAGTAGCTCATCTATAAGATCCAAACACCTCTGCAGCCAAAAAATAGATGTTCTGTGGTTTCCTCAGCCGACATACAAAATCGGCATTTCACATCCACCATCTCTTGCATACCTCTTTTTTTGAGAGCAGCTAACACCGGAATTCTATCTAATATAACTCTCCACAAGAAAATTTCGACTTTGGGAGGAGCCGCCCCCACCCAAACTATATCCTTCCATTCGAAATTCTCACCATGTTCTTTAGCAACCATTAATCTAATTGAGCGCACCGAATAGGCCCCATCACTAGAGCCTTGCCAATTAATCCAATCCTTATTTAGAAAAGAGGATCGAAATCCTTGTAAAGCTAGCAACAATGCCTCTCATTGAGGTTTTTCCCACTCCCTCAAAGGACGCCTCAGATCAATTCTCCAACTCCACCCATTAACTGTCTTTCTGCCAAATTCACATATGAGACCCGATTGATTGCAAGCCAATATAAAAATTCAAGGGAATTTCAGTTTCAACGTAAATGGCCCCAACCACAAATCAGTCCAGAAATATATATTTTTACCATCCCCACATGAAGAATTAAATTATTTCTAAGGACATTGCCAAACCAATCATTGGAGAAGAAAGTACCTGAAATCCCGTTCCATATCCATGAGGAGTGCCGCGAAGAAGTAGGCCTCGGGAGGATGCTCGGCGAAGTACCGGGCAGCCTAGCCGATATAATTCTCCTCTATAAAGAATCCGGTTCGTTCCCAAATCTCCAAATCCATTTCCCTAACAATGCCTTATTCAACCATTCAAGATTCACTACTCCCAAGCCACCCGAGTTCTTGCTAATACAAACTTGATTCCAACCTACCCAATGAATTTTAGCTTTTTCTGCCGTACCTCCCCATAAAAATTTAGACATCAAACTATTTAGCTTGTTAAGCACCGAACTCGACATTTTGAACAAAGAGAGATAGTAGATAGGTAAACTCGTGAGCACGGATTTGATCAAAGTAAGTCTCCCAGCAATAGACAAAAAACCAGATTTCCATCCCTCCAAACGCTTAGAAAAGTTCTTAAAAATCGGGTCCCATAGGACATTTGAGTTCCTACGAGAACCCAAAGGTAGACCCAAGTAGGTTGTTGGAAACTATTCATTTTGACAACCCAACGATTCGGCCCATGCGCTGATCAAACTTTCTTGTATGTTAACACCTAACAGCTTGCTTTTTCGTAAATTAAGCTTCAATCCCGAAGCAAGCTCAAAAATACGGAGAACTCTTTTCACATTTCTGACTTGTCTCTCCTCCCCACCACAAAAAATTGAGAAGGTCATCAGCAAACTGTAAGTGTGACATGATAATTTCTGACCCTCTTCTACCAACCGCTATTCCTTCATAAAGACCCGCAGACATTGCCTTTCTCAGCATGAGATTAAGAGCCTCTCCCACAATGTTGAAGAGTAAAGGGGATAAAGAACACCCTTGTCTTAGACCGCGTTTAATGCTGAAAGGTTGTGTTGGTGATCCATTAACCATGATTGAAATGGTAACCGTCGAAATACATTTGTATATCCATGAACACCACAACTCATTAAACCCAAATTCTTTTAAGCACCGAATAAGGAAAGACCAGCTTATTGTATCGTAGGCTTTCTGAAAGTCCACCTTAAAAGCCACACCCTGTCTGCCCGATTTAACCATAGAGTCGATTACTTCATTCACCACTAGCGAACAATCAAGAATCTGCTTGCCTTGAATAAACGCAAATTGGGTCTCGCCCACAATTGTTCCCATGACCGTTCTTAATCTTCGAGCCAGCACTTTGGATAGAATTTTATAAATTCCTCCAATGAGACTAATAGGTCTATACTCATCAAGAGAATCCGGATTAGAGACTTTCGGGATAAGAGATATAAAAGAATGATTAATACCCGGTTCCCATTCTCGCCCATTAGAAAAGTCTTCGAAGAAAACCATAATCCCATTCTTTAGCTGCGACCAGAATCTCTTGAAAAAACCCATATTAAATCCGTCCGGCCCCGGGGCCTTGTTGCTATCCAAAGAATTTAGCACCAGCCAAATCTCTTCCTCTGTGAATTTGGACGTGAGGTAATCAGCTTGAGTAGTCGAAATCTGCTTGAAACCCAACCTCATCTCCTTCATCTCTAAATTATGACATTCATTATAATTTTTGCAAAAATGATCTCTGATGTGCTGCTTGATCAACGCCGGATCCGAGATAGTATCGGAATTATGCCGAATGGTTGATATTGAGTTGATACGTTTCCTGTTTGACGCAACAGTATGGAAGAAATGGGTGTTACGGTCACCCTCATTGAACCACCGCAAACGAGACTGTTGTAACCATTTACTCTCCTCCCTTCTGTAAACCGACCATAGCTCCTCGCGTAACCTGCATAGCACCTTAAAATCCACTTCAGAGCCAGCACCATTTTGAAATTTCCCTTCTAAATTTGAAATCTTTGTCTCCAATTTTTGAATACTCGGACCAGCAGCATTATGTTTGTTCCCCGCCCATTTTTTCAATGCTAATTTCGATCTCTTTAATATCCACCCAATCCTAGGTTTCTTCTTGTTTACAAAGCGATCATTCAACACCGAAGACATCACCTCTTCAAATCCATCTTCCTTAACCCAGTAATTAAAAAAGCGAAAGGGTTTTGGACCCCAGTTAATATTCTCCTCTTCAAGAGATATTGCGTTATGATCCGAGATCGATTTGTTTTGTAGATTTTGAACCAAGGAGGGAAAATGGTTGCCAAATTCAGCGTTAATCAGGAATCTATCTAATCGGACGAAGGTAGGATTTTCTCTGTTATTACCCCAGGTATATTTGCCTCCTGACAATGGCATATCCAACAACTGAGTTTGAAACAAAAAATCTCTGAACAAGTCCATCGAAGCAAAGTTGTAATTTCTGCCCAGCTTTTCCTTAGAGTCGAGGATTAAATTATAATCTCCCGCTACGCACCATGGGAGGTTTTTTTGTCGAATAACAGCTGATAGTTCGTCAAGAAAAGACGTTTTCTCAGCTTCGACAGATGGACCATAAACGTTCCCCAGACCACACTTAAAATTACCTGATGAAATACTAACCAATATGCAAATGAAACGAGGATTAAGGATAATTTCATTCACCTGTAAATACTCTGCATTCCACATAATTAGCAGACCACCCGCCGATCCCAGAACCGGCGAAAAAGAGAATTTCACGTTCCTATTGTTCCACATCTTCCTGATTTCCGAAGCCCCAATAGACTCAATTTTCGTTTCTTGCAAAAACACCACCTTCGCATTGATTTTTCTTATAGCCCTCTTCATTGCCCGTTGTTTTTCCTTGCGTCTAAGACCTCGAACATTCCAAGACAAGATTCTTAATTCTGAATTCATTCGGATAACTTTATATTGCCTTCGAACACCCTAACAGCAGCCTTCAGATCCGCCCTTTCTCAAGCTCCTTTACACGGCTAATTACCCGTTCATTTCCTCCTCTAAACGATACTTCCAACAATTGGCAAATTTCCCAAACGGATTCCGCTTCTAGGCCCACCACTGACTCAGAACTGAAATTAAGATTTTTCGATGCCCCAATTTCACCAATATTATCCGGTTCTTCAATAGAATCTCGGACAAGTCTGCGAAAAATTCTTCTTGAATTTGCTCGAAAGAACCCCTTATGTATCTGAGACGCAGGAGAGGGCAACACCATATTTCTTCTCATCAGAACTGAGATATTGGAGGAGTCCGACATGCTTTTGCCTTCGAAACTGTCTGGGACTATTTCGAGAGAAAAGTCCCGACCAAAATTTAACGAAGGCTGGAGACAATTGATACTGGAGGAATTGATTTGAGGACATGGCTGGATAAACCCAATATTCTGGTTGAAAAAATTTGAAGGCCCAACTGAGGGTCCCAGGCCCACTATCGAAGGAGGAACAACACCCACTACTTCATAGTCTTTATTTGTTTGAATCGAATCATCCCCCTCCTGCCAAGATTCCACCTCAGCCCCCTCATTAAGATTATTGGACCCACAAGAATTTCCCAAGATATTGGGAACAGCATCTGCAACAACATTCTCTGTGCTCGGACACTCAGGAGTCGCATTCAGATCCGCTGAACGTTGAACCCCTTGGACACCCGGAGGGTTCGCCGGAGGTCTCATCTCAACACGTTTTTCCCCGCTAGCCTCTCCCTCTTTCGAGATGGTATTCCCTGAATCAGACCATTCATCCGCGAATTTTTCTCCCGATTGGTTCGATCCCCAGGCTGTAATTTCCTCTCTGAGCATGCCCAGTTTCACTTTAATTGAGTAAATACTCCCCAGCGATTCCACCCTTAGTGTCTCTGGAATTTCCGATACACTAGTCGTTCTGATAGTAAATTGAGCAATGTCCAATCTGGATTTAGCGATAGTTCCGTCGTTCACCTTGACCATTGAACCCCATCGATTCCCTATGGATTCGAAGAAAGCTAAATTCCAACAGATCAACGGAACACCAATCAGTAACACAGAGCAAAAGTACTTTGGAATTCCATCGTCCAATAGTTTGTCGATATGTTCGAACCAATAGCTTAACTCCTCCCTCTTCGAAGACCAGACATTTTCCATATCGGCTACTGAATCAAAAAGAATCACGTGCGAATCAAAGTTTCGCCCCCATCGCAGGACTTTTACATCAATCCCGTCATGTAGCAGAGCTTTTTGTACAAACTCTGTACACTCGTTAAACATAAGGGACCTGCACAGTAGTTTACCCTTACATCAATCCCGTCATGTAGCAGAGCTTTTTGTACAAACTCCCTATCAAAACTCTGTTTTATAACTCCAACCAAACTCTTATTCAACCATTCTATATCCGAAGCCTTAGCACTAAAAATAGTTTGACCCTTCTGAGCATTAAGACCCTTGTCCACACTATTGTTCTGTGCATTGCTTATCGGAGGAGGTGTATCTTCAATAAGAACCTCTCTGTAGGTCCTAGGACGTTCCATTCTTGAACTCCTTGAATTATGCCCCATAGGAATATTCTCCCTATCAACCTCCCCCTCCGGTATAGGATTACGACGGTCTTCCTGATTCCCATACGGCTTCTGACGTTCTTCCTGATTCCCATATGGCTTCTGGTAGGAACGCCGCGAAAACTTTGCTTTAGAAATAGAAACGACGCAATTGTCAATCTTAACACCATTCAGCTTCTCAATAACGCTTTTCATCTCCCCTTCCGATGCCATCGATACAAAGGCAAATGTTCTATTTTTGTATTTCTGCTTGCTATTCTTGATCGGAATAAAGACCCTTAACACCTTTCCATGATAACTGATAAACTCCTTTAAAGCTGCATTAGAAACCCTTCGGCTCAAGTTATCGAAGAACACCGTCCATTCGTACGAAACGAAACCCTCATTCTTTCCATACCTTGGCACTGTCGTCTTCGCCGCTGAACTTGAACCTCCACCCTTCTTCTGAACCCACTTTTCCTTAGACTGAAGATCTGTCTTTTCCGCTCCCGCAGACTCTCCAGGAAGCGCCATTGATATTGATTACCCCAAAATGGAAACTGAAAATGTTGCTGCCCAGGATTGAATTTGAATACAAGCTCACAGTCATTGTTCTTGTTTGCATTTGAGTTGTGGGAATGTCCGTGTTGTCAACATATCGTAATATTGTAATATGTATTTTTTTGTGTTGTTTGTTGTTGATTTTACCTTTTATCGTCAAATTATGGTGATGTCCATATATTTTTTGTTTGAACTTTTGAGTTATGGTTTCTAGAGACATTAATAATGTATTTAAGAATATGTCCGGATTAAATTTGTTTACTTGAGTCACAGCACCTCATGGAATCAACGGCTGCTCTCATCTCCGTCTTGAGCAGTGAAATCTGAATCTTTGGGATGGTTTGGTTTGTAGTGAGAAGTGAGAACCTAGGTAGGCCACTCCACCAGAGACTCGAGGCAATTTAAAACACCCTGCCCTCGAAATATGAAGCTTTTTATCAGGCTCAATTCACATTACTTTGAACTTTTGTATGTAGCAACTTACCATTTTGAATATGTGCAAACGATATATATATGTGTATATATATTGTAATGGCAGAAATGCTTTCTGTAAGCCATCATTAAGCATGCTTTTTATACTCATCATGTAAACTTTCATGCGTTTTTGGCTAATTATAGGCTTTCATTCTTGTGAAAGATAAGGGGTCATTTTCTTGAGTATCGCCTGCAGTAATATCAAGTTCTCGAATTCGAGTGATTCATACTAGAACTTGAAAATTGATGTTTTTGATCGAGTTCGATCCGAGTATGGAGTAATGTGTTTTGAATCAAATGCTTAACTAATGATTTTGTTCATTGAAACTAGGGACTGAAAGAGTTTGATACAAACACAGTACAGTGAATCTATGTTGGAACAATATAGAAGCCTTCATCCTCCACTTCAGTCCACAACAAAGAAGTGAGCCCTACAATTATAATCAAAAAGAGGCCGAACAACATTTTATAAGGCATCGCCTTACGTGCTTTCTCGTTTCGAAACTCGGGACCGGCACCATTAGGCTCTTGGACATCAAGCTCAGCAGGACTTTCGTCAGTTGATGATACAGATTCAGAGCCACCTTGGTTTTCACCATTGGTATAAGAACGAGCTTTGCCTTTGGCCTTATTGATAGTACCACGCTGATAACTATTGCGGTTTGTGGTTGGATTGGATCCGAATTTCTCTGAGCATGGACTTCTGAACCTCCTGTATTGTTTCCCGGAGTAATCTGAGTTCAAGTCATTCGGATCTTGAAGAGAACGGATGAGCCTCCTTGGAGTCGTAAAATGGTTGTCTACGTTAATCCGTGAACGGGACCTCTGAAGCACAAGATGTAACAATGTAAATGCAGTTTAAACAAACAAATAACAGGGCCAAATCTAAATATTGTAGAAGAATTTACCTGAGGACTGGGAGTGGCACTTCTTGGTAACCCATTTCTTGGACTTCTATGCAAAAATCCTGAAAATTCGTCCGTGAACTCGGATCCATGATTGCTAAGGTCAGAAGGTGAATCACATATGGAACCTCCTTGAGCGACAGCAGAGAACAAACCATCTTTAAGCGATACATCTACACCTCCATTTTCGTATCTCCAAAGCTTCCGATTCATAGACCTTTGATCATATTCCATGTTGCGAGAAATTTGAGTCATCGAAATTGGTGACTCAAGCAAAGAATCGTATTCCATAAAGGAATCAAGTGTCTGTGATTCAGGTGATGCGGTTGCAGGAGACTCGTCACTTATGTTCCTCCTACGGTTGCGGTCTCTCCGACCAAAATTCGATCCAGTAACTGAACCACAACTGTTCTCAAATTTCGACCCTTTCTCTTGTGCTATTTTCTTTGCAGTCTGAGAAGCTTCATAAGCAGCCCCTTTAACATAAGCCATCGGATCAGATTGACACTTCTCCATCTCTTCTATAATCAACTCTACCTCAGAGTATATGCTCCTCGGATCCAACCACTTCATCAAGAAATTTATCATTTGTATTGCGGAAAACCGTTTCTGAGAATTACCTTCTGCAAGCCCCGCATTCGACATTCTCAAACCGGATTTTATTAACAATCGAGCATATGCTTCAACAAACAGAGCGTTATGCTTAGCCAAAGCCATGACCAGTCCCATATGTGCATTTGTCTGAATAGACTTCTCCTCCAAAGCACCAGCTACATTTTGACAAACATTGTTGATCATCTCATCGGAAGCAAACCGCCAGTTATCGGACTCTACAAGCGCCTTCAAGCAAAGGGCAGCTCCCGAACTCAAGCTTTCCTGGGAAGCCAAAAGCGATTCCGAAAGAGGCTTACAAAGCGAGTGGATGATATGCCTCTTCTTATCTTCCGGAGTGGTTGGATCAATCCCATATCTTGCAATTGCAGGAACCACCTTCGAACAGGCTTGTTGCAGAGGAAAAGAGACTGCACTCGAAGCTAATGTCTTGATAATGGTAGACATTATGCTATCAATCTGAGGAACAATCTTCACACCATGAACCCGAGCAAGAACTTCATAGAGCGAAATGGTGTATTCGCCCGAAACGCACCCGGTTTCTTTGGTCTCGGAAACTTGAGCAAGGAACACCGGTATGGCCTTCGAATCCAAGTCTCTCACATATGATTTCAGTGCTTCCATTGCAGATTTTCGACTGTCGGCATCTTTGTCAAGGTTTGCCAATTCTCGCCGCAATATGGGGCTAAGATTTCTACCCATCATTTACCTAAAAACACAAAACAAGATAAGCAATTTAACTAAAAAGTTCATAAGAGTTCCCTGGAAGTTGAGTACCTTAATATACTGACTTAAATACCGAGGAATCTGAGAAAATTACAATAAACCAGAAATTACACTCATTTCTCAAAAAATCTACTCAGTAGCTGAATACAAACTAAGAATAAATCTAAGTTTAAAATTCTGATTTTTCCACTAGTTTCCTACATTTTCCTATGAATCTAAAACAAAAATCGGACCTTGATCTGGAAACCTGACATGGGTTTTCCAATTATAGAATAAAAAAACAGCTGATCTCATTTCTTGAAGCAGAAATTGCAGAGAAAATAAATTAAAGAACAAAAACACAAAAATGAAAGCAAAATTCATGAAAAAGGGTAGCTTAGAGTTTGCTCAAGAACTGCAAGAATGAACTCCGAAATGATAAAACAGTAAAAAAAACCAAATTTATGAAAAGGGTAATTCAGATTTTACTCAAGAACTACAAAAATGAACTAAAATAACTATAAAATTAATCCCCCCCCCCCCCCCCCCCAAAAAAAAAAAAGAACCAACCTTTCAGTTTCTTCTCTCTTTCTCTTCTTCTTCACTTGGAAAGCAAAGAACTCGTCTTTCTAATTTCTACCAAAAGTTGAATCTTGAAACATTTCTGAAAGAAGATTCTAAATCTTGAAACTAGTAAAAAAAAAACTAAACTAAACCAAGAAATTAAAAAAATAACAAAAAGGATAGCTTTTTAGGGAGTTCTTTAATGAAGTTTTTGGAGTTTTACGTATACTGGTTGGTAGCTGTGTATTGGCTGGTGAAATGAGGAGACTTTCAGGTATTCTAGGGTTTTAATTTTGGTTATTTAATTTGAATTAATTTCGTTTTGGACCGGACACCCGTATATTAAGGGGCTGTCTCAAAACAGGTGGAGGGATTTCGCTTCGCCTTTTTACGTTGAAATTCAAATTCATTTTTCGAAATGCCACCGCTGTCCCTAATCTTGTGGGTCCCGAGACGAAAAGTTGCACTCTTTGACGGTTATACCCTTCCTTTGAAGATCTTCTGGACATAGATTACAATTAGATATGTCCAAACTTACAATTCACTCTTCATTGTCTTTTTCCTCTTTTTAAATTTTTCTAAAGAAACTTTTAAAAATAAGTTGAAATCTATTTCAAGTCCTTGTACTTTTCATAGATTTGGAATTTAGTCCCTCTAGTAATCTAGTTTTATTTTCAATAACTCAATTCCTTAACGGTTGGGATTTAAAAATTCAAGTCAAATCACTTCACCGTAAAAATTATTTGGCTAAATATAAAAATAAGTTTCTAAACTATACCACTTTTATAACTTTAGGTGTCTAAATTATTTTTTAGTAAAAATAAGTGTCTAACGTTTTATTATGTTAATTTTAGAAGCATTGCAGTTAAATGTCTTTAAAAAATGTTAATCAATTAAAATTTGACGTGTGATAAGTTTTAATTTATAAAAAACTTCGACTTTATCATATTTCACAAAAGGCCCAAAATTCTGAAATCCAAATCCCAAATTAGTCGTCTTTGTTGTCGCCATCATGCCACCGTCACCTGAATGAAGTCCCCTCCACTTGTTGCACGATTCGAATGTTGTTCGTCGTCCTTTTGGTTGTCGTTCATCGCTCAACGTTTGACTAAAAGTTTCGCATTTGGCATTTGATTGGGACGTCATCTGTCGTTTTTCGGCGGCGAATGAATGGGTAAACGGTCATGTGGGCCTTTTCGACGGGAGTGGTGAGCAGCGGCGTGGCAATCAGGAAGATAGTGGCTCGATTTGAGATTTGGATTTTTTTGGTGTTAGGATTTTTTACTTTTAGGTTTTTTTGTGAATTTTAAAAAAATATATACATATATGTGGTTTTTTTAAATAAGTTAAAATAAACGAAATTGTAAAAGCTAAAAAAGAAATTAAATTTTTTGTAATTAATTATAGTTGACGGTCAAACATTTAAAATTAACTACATTAAATGTTAGATACTTATTTTTATTTTAAATGATTTAAACACTTAAAATTAAAAAATGCATGATTTAAGCAATTTTTTGTATATTAAGCTAAATTGTATTGTTAAATTTAGATGCATTACAGTGTCCTTTTAATTATATAGTTGTCAAGTTAACATATTTTTTTTTTCATTTCAAAACATCACATCAATGATTTTAACAAAAGAATTTTTATGTTATTAAAAATAGACCTAAATTTTTCAAATCTGAAAAAATGTTTGGATTTTTTAAAATAAAAGTAGGATGACAATTCACCTAACATATGGTTTTTTGTTGTTGTTGAAATAACCTAACATATGGTTGGACTTAGATCATAATAAAATCCGAAATTAATTTACGTAATAATTCCATAGCAATTGGGATAGTACTAAAACCTGAATTTTAAAGTTATAGAGATTTAATGTTAAACCAATGTCTTACCGTCTAAACCTATTAAAAAATTATTCTTTTAAATAAAATAAATATTATTCCATACACTAGCAGTAGAATTTTTTTATAAAATGATTAGTTTGAGGATTTAGAGATTCAGATTATAGTTTATTTAAGAGTTTAGAATATAAGGGTTGGGTTAGAATTTAGAGTTTGTAGGTTAAAATATAAATCCCTAAAATATTACCCTAAAACTTAAAATCTAACCCTAAATTCTACCAATGTATCTTATATTTTAAACCCTAAATATAAACACCTAAATTATAACCCTAAACTTAATCTCTAAACTCTTAAACTAAAAGGCTTGTAATTTTTTGTTTTGTTTTCACAATCGATACATAGAATATTTTTTAAATAATAAACTAATCATTAATATTATTATAATAACATTCTTTTCATATTTTCAAGGATAGACCTAGAAAGGGCTAGATGGGGCAGTTGTCCCCTAAAAATTTGAAATTCATATACTCCCTCCGTCCCACTAAAACTGTCACATGTTGACATTTTTCTGGTCAAATTTTTTCAACTTTGACTATGATTTATTTAAATATTTTAATTAATTAAAAATTATAAAAAAAATATATTTAAAAACTAGTTGATTCAAGGTTTTTAAAATATATTTTTTTATATTTTTATCAATAATAAATTTTAAATTATAAGAGGTCAAAGTTGAAAAAGTTTGACCCAAAAAAAGTCAACATGTGACAGTTTTAGTGGGACAGAGGGAGTATTATTTAAAAAAATAATTTTTTTATATTTTTTATTGAAAATCTATTTTTCGCCCCTTACATTTCATAAGTTCTCTCTCTTAGAGTTGTATAAATTCATCGTCCTAACATAAAATTATATGCATGATATTTCTATATACTCTTTACATAATAATTATAAAACGTTACTTGAAGATCGAATACAGAGCTCATAGAATTATATAAAAAAATCTCTTATCCCCTCGTCTATATATGCTCATGTCAAAGGGTTAAAAATATGTATGAACAAATATTACCTTATAATCATCTTTAAATTATTTAAAAAATCATTTATTAAACTAAATTTGATAAATATATTTGTTTACCTCGAACATACAATAAAATCTGATAATAATATTTTTTACTAATATAAATTTCAACTTCGATTGTAAATTCAAATATAATTTCGTAACATTAATTACAAATTCGAATATTTAATATTCATTAAATTTATAAATAATAAATATACAAAATATCCAAATTCATGCTTTTTTTTTTTTAATTTGGGCTTAATCGTCAAATAGGTGCCTAAACTATGTCTTTTTTTAAGTTAGCTGCCTAAACTTTTTTTTGGGTCATATAGGTGTCTAACGTTTTATTTAATGACCTATTTAAGGTTCTCCGTTAATTCCCACCGTTAAAGGACATGCGTCATCTCTTAATCTCTTATTTTTTTAGAGTTCACAAAACAACCCCAAATTCTAAAATCCCTAACTCCTCAAAACATAAATCTTGATTTGATCCGATTATGTCTTTACCCACCACATAGGTCGCCAGACCATTACGACCATTTCTCCCACCACTCCGTCGACGAATATCGACTGATGTCGTGTGAAACGTTAAAATTGTTGAATGGATCCTTCGAACGATTCACGACGTGTAGGTTGTCCGGCGAGGGGAGGACGCTTTATTCCGTCGCTGGAAACGCGACCAACACAGGCGTGAGTGATCAAATTTGGGAACTATTTTGAAAAATATTTTAAACATTTCATGATATATTTTTATTTTGTTTTATTAATTTTACTTATTTTTAATATGATTTTAGAATTTTAGGAGATCACATATGTTCTTTAACGATAAAAATCAACGAATAACATTAAATGGGTCACGAAATAAAACGTTAGGCGCCTATTTGGCCCAAAAATAGTTTATGCACTTAATTTAAAAAAAACACCTATTTACCTATTAAACCTTAAATTTAATAGATTCCCATAGATGTCTCGTATACCGTGCCCATCTTGGGACGGGCGGATCTTGCGGTGGGTCAGGGGTAGTTTCGACATTCTGAGATCAATGTGGTTCCAAGGAGACAAAATAATTTTGAGTTCCCGCGCTTCTATTGCCGGATTCTTCAAATTCAATTCTTTAGTTTATTTTTACATATTCAGTTCAACAGTTTGAGAAATATATGTAGATAGATATATTAGTCAAATTACCCCAACTTGATGGGTTATCGAATTTAAGAATCGGGGGGTTTTCCTTTTAAAATTCAGATTTACGATATTAAAAAATGACCCAAAATAGTAGTATAATATTCTCTTACATATTTAAGGATAATTTTTATAATGTGTTTTACTTTATTTTATCATAAAATTTGAATTACGATTGGACGAAAAAAAACTCGAATTGAACGCATCCCTACACACATCATATACCTAAAAGAAATCAATGATTGGATTTGCACAGTGAAAATAATACAATTTATTGAGGGATTAAAATAAATTTTAAATTTTAAGAGGATTAATATATGATTAATTTATAAATTTATGATTCTCTAAAGAATTGTATTATACAATTTTACTATTGTTTAAGGAAATTTTCTAGAATGTACGATTAACGATACAGTGGAAGCAGTTTCACAAAGTTGGACAAACGAAAAATTCTAGAATATACCTCAATACCACCAGTTATATATATTATATGTACTATTAATTATTTTAATAATTTATGAAATTATGCAGACTTGAAACGTAATTATTTATTTCTAGAATAAAATATGTAAAAAAAATTATCTTTTAATTTTAAATTGTTATTCCCTTTTTATTTTAATAATTTTATTATTTTGAATTAAAAAATATAAATATGAAAAAGTGCTATAAAAAGTGATTTAATATATTTTATTCTAAAAATAAAATAATTATATTTTAAATCATATGATCTCAAAAGTTATTAAAATAATTAATAATACATATCGATATATGACATATAATCTAACTCGCTCTGGGCAAACTGCCATTTTCCCAACTCATCCATAATATAAACCATTAAGAGTGAACAAAATTCAGTTTGAATTGATTTGAATATTTTAATAGATTTGATTCAAAATTTTTATTCTTTTTTATTTGAGGCAAAAACAAAGATCGTTTCAACTTTAAATTTTATTATTTTTTCAACTTGACTAAAATCATAATTTTATAAACTCGACTCAAAAAATCAAATAGAATTTAAATTATAAAATATGACTCAAATAATTCAATTTATTTAGTAATTAATTGATCGATTTTTAAGTTTGAGTCGAGTCTCTCAACTCTATCTAACGTATGTATATCACATATGAAAGAAAGTATATACATGTATATCAAATATAGTTATAGAAAGTTGTTTAAATTGAAATCAATTACTACCATAATATTATAAATATTTACAAAAAATTAACAGAAACTTAAACAACTCAACTAAAAAAATCAAATAAACTTTAAATTATAAAGGCTTAAACGTCAGATAGGTGCCCAAACTATACCCTTTTTTCCAGTTAGGTGCCTAACGTTTGTTTCGGGCCACTTAGGTGCCTAACGTTTCATTCCGTAACCCATTTAAGGTTTTAGCCGTGACGGACGTTAAAATATTCCGTTAAATGACACGTGGCATGTTTTTAGATTTTCTGATATTAAAAATAATAAAAAAATAAATTAAATTAATTAAAAATAAAAATAACTGGGTTAAATTACCTTAAACCCCCCATCTTCTTCCCCATCAAACCGTCCCTCCCCCTTCCCCTGTTCTTCTTCCCTCTCCTCTTCATCGTTGAACCACATCTCCACTGGTGCACAAACTTTCTATTTCGTATATTTTAAATATTCAACGGTGAATATGGTGAAGAACACATCAAAGCTTATGGCCATTCGCAGTTTGGACGAATTTATGAACAAGGCAAGCAGAAAGCTTTCCCAGATTTATTTTTGATTATGTTTTAATTTGACAAATATGCATTTGTTTTACCATTGTGATGCAGGCCATTATCCAGAATGGGATGAAGATCATCCTATTCACTTCGTTGGCCATTCAGCCGGTGCGCAGGTCGTTCGTGTCCTGCAACAGATGCTTGCCGATAAGGTCAGTAAATTTCTCATTCATATGGAAAAACAATCGGTTATGGACTCCATTCTCATTGTATGGTTTATTGTTTCCCCATAAATTCAAAGGGTATGAGAATACTTCTGAGCATTGGATTTTAAGCATAACATACTTATCCCGGGCTTTCAATGGCACTATTAGAACTTATTTCGACGGCATGCAGTAAGTTCCCTTAACGCCATCGCCTTAATTTAGCATTGTTGTCGCAACTCGCGATTGAAAACGGATCTTTAGATTGATTTTTATTTTTTTTTCTTCAGGCTGGATGATGGGAAAACGATGAAACTTGTAAGTATGGGGGTTGTAATTTATGACTGGTTAGATATCCCCTGGCAAAAAGCTTACTACAATTTCGAGTTCGATTTTTACCAATGGAGATGTGGTTCAACGGTGAAGAGGAGAGGGAAGAAGAACATGGGGGAGAGGGACAGTTTGATGGGGGGAAGAAGATGTGGGTTTAAGGTAATTTAACCCAGTTATTTTTATTTTTAATTAATTTAATTTATTTTTTTATTATTTTTAATATCAGAAAATCTAAAAACATGCCACGTGTCATTTAACGGAATATTTTAACGTCTGTCACGGCTAAAACCTTAAATGAGTTACAGAATGAAACGTTAGGCACCTAAGTGGCCCGAAATAAACGTTAGGCACCTAACTGAAAAAAAATGTATAGTTTGGGCACCTATCTGACGTTTAAGCCAATTATAAAATAAGACTTATAAACTTGAATAATTTTTTTTTTACTCGACTCTACTACTTTATCAAGTATTAACTAATTCACCCCTAAAAAGTATGCAATCACCTCATTGGCGCACAAGGACTAAACACGTTAGACAATAAATAGCAACCAAACTGTTAATACTCATTTAAATCAGTTCATTGCGAGCATAAATAGCAGTCCAACCATAAATAAAATGCACTCCAGCTTGATTTTGTGCTATGTAGGTATATCCACTATTCCAACCCCTAATTAATAATGTAAGTGAATTATTTCCCTTTTTATAAATTATATATTTTGTTTTTTTACATAATTTTAAGAGAAATTTTATTCACGGAATATGTACAAAGATAAAGTCAGAATTTTAAGAAAGTGACAAAATATTATTTTTTAAAAGGGAACAAATTCATAATTATTCTATTTTTTAAAATATATATAGATAAAATTAAAGGAAAAATAAATCCTCACTCCTTGGGCAGCAAGCCAGCAACCCCTCCCATTAGTAACATGCCTTTATCCTTGGGTATGTGATGTAAAGTAATTAAAATATAATTTTATCCTTGAAATGTTTATTTTTTTATAGAAAACTAAAAATGGTATGAAAAGAAATATAACTTGTAAAAATTGTTGAGTTTTTCAAATGAACAATTCTTGAATTACTTTTAAAACACGAAAATAAAAACAAAATTAATAGGACTAAAGATTTAATTATTTGTTTTTGTTTTTAAGTGCTTTTACTAAGGTGTTGTGGTATAATTTATTATCGATATATAATTTTTTAGTTTCTATGCACTTGCGGTGAATTTTATAGAGTTTATGGATTCATTTTAGAATTTAGATCTTATTGGGTTTATGTTCATGAGTTTAAGATTTAGGGTGCTAGTTATAATTTAGGATTTATGGTTAGAATTTAAGATTTAAATATTATGGTTTAAGGGTTTGGTTTAGAATTTAAGTATCAGGGGTTATTATTAAAATTTAAGTTTTAAGGTTAGACTTTAGATTGTAGAGTAATATGTTGTAGATTTGAGTCTTAACTCGTAAACCTTAACTTTAAATCTTATATTCTAATCACAACCCCTAAATTCTAACCACGTAAACATAAACAACTACACATTAAACTCTAAAGACACGACGTGTGTAAAAACTAAAAATTTACATGGCTGTTGTGTAATATAATTACCCACAATTTATTATCAATATATAAATTTGTGTTGTTACAAATGAGTTATTTTTTAAAATTATAATTATTAATGCAATTAAAAATATGTTATAATCAAGTTATTATATCGTTAAAATTATAATTATTAATAGTTTGTTATCAAAATTTATATGTTATTTAAATTTGGTCATAATTCGAAATAATTCAATAATTTAATAAATAATTATTTCAAATGAGTTATTATCTTATTTTAGTTTGTATGCTTCAACTCTTGTGTGAATTCAAACCCCGACATTGTCGTGAAGATATTATTATAACACTACTTAATCAAAAAAATAGCTGAGTGATTGTGTCTAATATCAAACGGTTTAGGGTCATAATTGGTATGTTCTAAGGTAAATGTCACTAAATTATTACTTATTTTTTATTTTTGTCACTGAACTTTTTTTTGACAAAATCGTCACTAATATTACATATTTTTCTTATTTTGGTCATTGACGGTTAAATTTTAATGAAGATGGTCCAGTTCCATTAAGAAAAGTAAAACACACCAAAAGAAAGGGTTTTGTTTTTAATTATTGCATAAACTAAAGAATGGGAGGGATTGCAGATGCTCACCCGCCAAGAAACTATGCCTCGTCTCACTCACTACAAAATGGTCAAATTCAACCTTTCTTATAGGTGGTCTTAACTTTCCAGATTCAATCTAGTGTTGTTGTGTTGGATATGAATATACTCTTTTTTTTATCACTTGTAGCATTTATTTAGAAAAAGTTTGAAGTTCACTGGAGAAGTCGACGACAAAGGTAGACGGTGACTGTATTTTTTCTAAGTGAACAAGATGGTTATTTTTAAAGGGAAGTAAAAGTGAGAGGACTAAATTATAAAAAAGTTAAAAGTAAGTTAAACTCTAGAAAACGAGGGCTAAGTTGATTAAAATTTTATATTTTGGGACTAAATGTACTAGTTTACCATGAAATGCCACCATCTCCATTAATATTTACTGAAAAGTTAACGACTAGGAACCAAAATAGGTAAAATATGTAGCATTAATGATGATTTTATTAAAAAATAGTTCGGTGACTAAAATAAGAAAGAATTAATAGTTCAATGACTACTGATGCAGTTTACCCTATGCTCTATTAGCCATGCCAGTTGCATCCATAATAGTGAAATAGTTGTGTCTATCGTATTATATTATATGCCAATTATCAAGTTGATGGACAAAACGATAGAATAAAATGCGACAAGAAGTCATAACATGTATTGGGAGGGTGCAATGTCAGAATTTTTTAATATAAATAGTTAATTTTTTTTTGAATTATTACGAATTAAGATCAAATGTATAACGTATAAATTTTTAAGATTAAAAATGTTATATTGTATGATGCATTAGATATTTGTTTCAATTCTAATTGTTGAATGACATATTTGTGATAAAATTACAGTTAAACGAATAAACCAAAACTTTAAAAAGAAAAAAATGACTCATTTATAATCACATAAAGTTGAAGGGTCAACGCCATTGACCTCATACATATATTTATGCAATTTAATTATAAAATAAACTTAAAACTACTATCATTTCTTTTATTCAAATGTTTCTTCTCTTTTTTTGAAACAACTGGTTTATTAACAAGGAAATAGGAATGAGGATAAATATACAAGATAATGTCTATGGAAGCAATAAGACCAGACTACCAACTCATTTCTAAAAAAAACAAGCATTAAACCAGCTATCAAAAACTATGTAGACTCAGAGTGCATCAAAATGCAAGTAAATAAAAATCCGAGAAAAGGCGATGATAGGAGGACAAGCTACGTAAAATGAATCCCTTCATGTACCACTTTCTTTCGCTTAAACCATACAGTCCATAGAGTAGTCATATACGCCTTCTTATTCCTTTCACTTAAATTAAGGAAGAAAGCAGATAACCAGCCTTCACAAGGGGTGTTTATAGCATCTGTATTGGAAGGAATCCCTTGAGCACCAAGAAGTTGTCTTGTAAACCAACACCCCCTTATAAGATGAGCAACAGTTTCACTAGATGATTGGTAAAATGGGCAAGTATTATCAACATTTAATCACCGGTTCTGTAGAATTGCATATGTTGGTATGAAATTGTGTGCAATCCTCCACATAGATATTTTCACTTTGGCAGGGAAATTTACCAGCCACAAATCTGAATAAAACTTTTTTAAAACCATTAGCCTACATACCTGGAATTGGATCAGAGAATTGTTCATTATGCAGCAGCCTATAACCACTTTGTACTGAGTATTTTCCCGATCCTTCAGGTCTCCATATAATTGTATCATTAAGCCTCGTTCTCGACAAAGGAATGCTGCCTATTTTCTTTCTATGTTCCTCATCAAATAGATTCTCCATAACATCAAGCTTCCATGTTGCATTAGATGCGTCTATAAGACCAGCCACTGTTGTATAGTTAATGTTTATGTGATGGTTTGTTACTCGGCCCTCACCAGGTCCTGGAAGGCGGAAGCCATGGATCATTCCATATATTGACTTGTTCACCCGAACCAATGCGCCAACCATAGCCCTTTTCAAAGAATCCTTTCACACTCCATATGCTCCTCCAAACATATGATGGTCTTGCCCTCAACCTCAAGCTAGAATGCATGAATCAACACGTGGATAATATCTAGCTTTAAGAACTTGTGCCAAGAAACAGTTTGGCTGTGTCATAAGACGCCAACACTGTTTTGCAAGAAGGGCCACATTGAATGTATTGAGGTTTCGGAAACCTAACCCTCCTATGAACTTAGGGCGCGTTAAATAGTTCCAAGTACTCCAATGAATCCTCTTCTTATTTCTATTACTACACCACCAAAATTTTACCATTATTTGCTCCATGGCCCGACACAATGTTGTAGGTAAAAGAAATCATTGCATAGCGTATAGCGGGATCGCTTGTAGAACACTCTTTATCAATATTTCCTTTCCCTCATAGAGAGGAATCGAACTCCCCAATTTTCAGTCTTCTTATTAAAACGATCTATACAGTAGACAAAAACCTCTTTTTTATTTCTCCCAACCATCATCGGCAATCTTAAGTACCGTTCTGGATTTGAGGAAACTCGCACACCTAACAAGCTGCCAATTTGGTTCTTGATGTTTGAGTCAACATTAACACTAAAAAAGACGAGGGATTTATCAAAATTTACTCTTTGCCCTGAAGCATTGCCATAAACAGTAAGCATATTCTTCAAATTTGTTGCACCTAAGACCAAAGCTTCACCAAACAACCCACTATGATCTGCAAATAATAAGTGTCCAACTTCAAGCCTTTGGCGCCCAATCTTAGCACCCTTTGCCGTTTTATTTCTGTTTGCAACATTCTATAAGATCGGCAAGCCTTCTGCACAAACAAGAAATATGTATGGACTTAAAAGATATTCTTGCCGTAGACCTCTAACAAGGCGAAACTGATTACTTACAGCTCCATTGAGACCAATTCTATAGGATATTGTTTTAACACAACGCATGATTAGGCTTACCCAATTCTCGGCAAATTCCAATTGTAGCAACATCCCCTCAAGGAAGGACCACTCGACCCTATCGTACGCCTTGCTCATATTCGCTTTAAGAGCAAATGAGCCATCTTTATCAGCTATATGCCTGCCAGGGTTAAAAACACCTTACGCTTTGTCAATACAAGAATCCAAAAAATCTAGATGTTAGGACTTTCGCAACAATCTTATACGGTACATTACACAAGCTAATTGGCCTGAATTGTTTCATGTTTTCAGGCTGATTAACCTTTAGAACCAGCACAATGTGTGTATCATTTATCTGTTCCAAACCTGATTCTCCATTCAATATCCCCAAACAAAATGATGTGATCTCAGCTCCTATCACATGCCAATTTTTTTTGATAAAATAACGCAATCCATATATACTAATACCTGATGCTTTTAGTGGCGCCATGCTTTTAACGGCATCCAAACAAGAAATTTAGAGTGGTTTGAGCTTCTAATCAAACTCCGTATCCACTACTTTAACTTTTCAACTAAAAAATTTAACTATTCACTGTGAATACTCCTCCTTTTCAAGGTCTAGAAGGCAATCCTTACAACCTAAACTGAACCTACTAAATCTAACATTCAAAACTTATACCCAAGCTTTGGGAATATCTCTTTTCAAAGATAATTAATAGCAAGCTGAAATCCTTCTACAAAAGTGTATGTTTGCACTATTAAGCACTCACCCAATTTTAATACATTTGAACATATATTGACAAATTAACTCACAAGTGTTTGTCTATATAAAAATTGAGCACTAACACATTTCTTTGATTCATAGATTGTTGACTTGAGGATCATTAGATTTTCTAAGTGTTTGAAGGGCCGTTTTATCTTCTAAAATGAGTTCTTAGCCGTTGATGACCGTTGAGGTTGAAATAGAGCGATTGATGTTAATTTTCATGCTTAATTTTTCAATCTAGTGCATGACGTATCGATACATGTCCAACTGTGTCGATGCAATCCTTCTTTAGGAAAGAGCTGTTGTACCTAAATCATGTAGGCGTAACGGAACACCTTACATGCGTATCAGTACGACTCTGTTTGGAAATAGCCGCTGGGGTTTAAAATACAAGCGTATTGAAACATTCCTTCTCGTATCGGTACGGACAAGCCTTTACTGGTACGATTTTTGGCTACTAAAAAATTATTGTAGTTGAAACCTTAAAATGTTTCGATACGTGTATATATCGGTATGATTCTTAGAAAAAACTTGGGTTTGGCTACTTAAGATCATTTTGAATCTTCCCAAAGCTTTATGAAAACACATCAAACATATTTTCAAGTTGTTTGGACTTAAAAATCATTTTTTTTTCAATTTAGTCCAAAACTATTTTTCAATTATTATATCAAAACAAATATCCTAATAGATACACATTCAATGTAAACAAATTTTACACAACCCTTCCTTAATGTCTAAAATCTTAACCCTAACACCCTAAATTATAAACCCTAAATCTAACATTAATCTTATGTTCTAAACCCTTAACCCCTAAATTTGACAAACACATGTAATTAAAGTTTACACGAGTTGTGTATCAAAATTTTTCTCATATATAAAAAAATTGTGCATAATGCATAAATAAATTACTCCCCATCCCATTGATATGTCCAATATTAACTTTTCTGGGACAAATTTTGTTAATTTTGACTCCTTATTGCTTTAAATTTATTATTGATAAAAATATAAAAAAAATATATTTTAAAACCTTCAATCAAGTAGTTTAAAAATATATATTTTATAAAATTAATTTATTAAAATATTTAAAATAATTACAATCAAAGTTATTTTTTTTTACTTTTAAAAAGTCAATACTAGACAAATTTAGTGGGACAAAAGAGTATATAATTTGAAAAAGAATTTGGAAGCCCATAAGATTAAGGCTTTGGCCCAATCTAAACCCAAATTTCCACATGTTTAAAGAGCCCACAAGTTCTAAAAAAAAGGACTACATTCAGTTCACCACTTGAAATAATAATAAAAAAACCCAGATTCGGAAATGGAGCCGACGAGGAATTTGAATCACCGTTTTTCCACTTTGGTGATTAATACCCAATGGCCGAAACAAATCCAAATTTTTTAAAACCAACAAAAAAAGGGATTTTTTTTTAGTCAGCATTGTGTGTGTCTTCTTAAACCCACCCTCTTAAGGCTCCTTGGGTTTTTGGCGGCTGTCCCTTCTCCACGCCTTCCTTCTTTTCTCTTCTTTAACTTTCCAACACTAGGGTTTCTTTCTTTTCTCTCCACTTTCTCTCTCTACCTCCTTCTCACTCTCTCTCTAGATCTCCACCCTTTATCTTTCTGCTCATGGCCACTCCTGATGGTATCCTTGCTAACTTTACTCCTCTGGGTATGCTTTGGTTTTTGTAGATTTGTTGATGAGTGTTTGGTTGTTTCTTTTGTTCTTAAGAGGATTTACTCCTTGTTTTGAAGTTTTCAACTTTTTAAATAAGTTTTTGGAGGTATTTTTGAAGGGTTTTTTTTGTTAAAGTTCATTCGAAAGTTTGTATCTTTATATATTGATTTAAGTTGAATTCCAGTTTTTTTATGAATTTTAGTTTGATGGTATTTGAAGTTCATGAGTTTGAATGTGTTTTTTTCACATTTGGATCTTTGCGGTTGAAATATCTATGTGTTTTTAGTGTCTTCATATTCGAAGTTCATGTTTTTCATCCTTCATAGATCTGGATATGATGTTATTTATGAAGCTTATGATTTTGAATGTGTTTTCTTGTTTGGATCTTTGATTGTTGGTGTTTGTATATATATGCATACATGAACTGATTTGGTGGTTTATGTTATATTGATAGCTTGTAGTTGTGGTTTTGTGTAGTTGTTTTAAGTGACAAGCTTTGGATATGTTTGAACTTTTGTATGCTTTGAATTTTTAAGTTCTCTGTTCTGCTCTAATCCTTTACTTCCTACAATTACAGAAGTTGCTGATTCACTTGAGAACTTGTCTCTGGATTCTCAAGCTAAGACCACAAAAGTTCCTGAGCCTGTCAAGAAGGTAGTAAAAAGATTTTTAGATTTTTAATACATGTTCCTGTCTTGATAAAAGTTTTACTTGTTGTTAGTTAGATTGGTTGGCTATTGTTGTTGTTCGATTATATTGATTTGCTTTGGGATCTGTTATGTTTGTATTTGATGTGCTTGATTTCTGTTGACAGGATTTCTACAGTGATAATGGCTCTTACGTGTACCCACCTTACGGATACATGTCATATGCCCCGTATTCTATTCCCAGTCCACCTCTTCCTGCCATGGGACATGATGGTCAGCTACATGCTTTGCAAGAGTACTATTATCCAAGTCCGTATTACCAACCACCTCAGCAATCTAGCCAAGCCAATGCTTCTCAGGTTGATGTTTCGAGTTTTGGTGTAGCCGAACAAGCTTCCTTACCCGGTGAAGCAAACAAAGGAAATTCAAGTGCTATAGCAAGTGGTGGATCTGGTTCGCTAAAATCAACTTTCAAGAGTTCCTCTCTAAATCCCAATGCTTTTTATAAAGGAGGCTTGCCAACAGGTAATCTCTCTCAAGGTTTTCAGGACCCGAGGTTTATCTATGATGGGATTCAGTCGCCAATTCCTTGGTTAGATATGTCCATGTCTCCTAATGGGCAATCCGAGCATACTGGAAATAGTGGGTTCTCTTCATATACGAACAACCTCTCATCTGGCCGGAATCAGAATCTTCATGCCTTCCCTCATGTCATGGTATGTTTCAAACTGTTTAGTTACTTTCAGAATCAAATATACAAACTGTTTAGTACTTGTATTTCTTCTTTACATTGTTGTTTGACCTGATTTTTCGACTGATCTGACTGCAGAATATGCACAATGCAAGACCTTCATCAGGTGCAGGCCAAGCATTTGGATACATGAATCACATGTACTCCAACAGTATGACCTATGGTTATGGAAACAATATAAGAGGTGGTTCTGGTTTTGGATCATACGGCTATGATGCCCGGAAGAAAGGACTAGGGTGGTATAATGTTGGTAACAACAACAAACCTAGGTTCCGTGGTTATGGAAAAGAGAATATTGATGGTTTCAATGAGCTAAACAAAGGACCCAGAGTAAAAGGGTATAAGAATAACGATGGTTCCGGAACTGCAACTGTCAAAGATCAGAACCTTGCACAGTCTAAGAGTAATGATGAGAACGATGCTGCTCTTGTTCCAGATATGGAACAGTACAATAAAGAAGATTTTCCCGGGAGTTATTCAGATGCCAAGTTTTTTGTCATTAAATCCTATAGTGAGGATGATGTCCACAAAAGCATCAAATACAACGTGTGGGCTAGTACATCTAATGGCAACAAGAAACTTGATGCCGCATTCCATGAGGCCAAGGAGAAGTCTGATAGTTGTCCTATATTTTTGCTGTTTTCGGTGAGTATGATCACATTACTACCTGATGTTCTGGTTAACGGAGTATATGTTTTGCCTGATTCTCACTGTGTCTGAATATTTTTCAGGTTAATACCAGTGGACAATTTGTTGGATTAGCAGAAATGGTGGGTCCTGTCGATTTCAACAAAACTGTGGAATACTGGCAACAAGATAAGTGGACTGGTTGCTTCCCTGTGAAGTGGCACATCATTAAGGATGTTCCTAACACTTCGTTGAGGCACATAACCCTTGCGAACAATGAGAACAAGCCTGTCACTAATAGTAGAGACACCCAAGAGGTAGTCTCATCTGTCCTGCCCCAGTGTGTGTTATATTTCTCCTTCTCTGTTATTTTTATTCTTAATTGTAAATTTGTTGGTGGCTGCTGTAGGTTAACTTTGAGCAAGGGATTCAAATTCTCAAAATCTTCAAGGAACATTCCAGCAAGACGTGCATTCTTGATGATTTTGAATTCTACGAGACTCGTCAAAAGATAATCGAAGAGAAAAAGGCCAAGCATCGGCTTCTACAGAAACAGGTAGGCCCAACTCTTACTAAAGATGTTTTCAGTACATTTTACCATATAGAATCCGATCGATGTCAATATTAACCATGTCATATCCTCCCTAAACAGGTTTCAAACGGGCAGCCTAATGATGACGATGCTGTAACTGATAACAAAGAAACTGCAGCATCGGAAAGATCAGCGGCTGCATCTACTGTGAATGGAGACGTGAAAGCCGTAGAAGAGAATGGATCAGTGGCTGCAACTGAAGATGGCCCCGTGAAACCGATCTGCGTGGTGAGTGCTTGCTGAAATTTGGGTTGTTTAGATGTGGAACAGGGGGTTGTAGTTTTGGTTTGTTGTGGTTAAGTTAGTTAAATTGGAAATCAGGTATTGGGAGTGGTCTTCATAGCTTATTCCTTAGAATGTAGGAATAGGTAAAAGAACATCTTACAGTGTTAAACCATTATGAGCAGAATGTAATTGCTCATTAGCTTTTTTTAACTTTTCTTTTTTGTCGTTTTCTTCTGTTTGTTTTCCCTTCATTTTTCTTAATGAGAAAGAGCTGATAATGAGAAAAAAGGATAATTTTACTCTTGTTTGCATCTTTGTATTGCATTTGATGAATACAATGGGTTGTGTTTTGTTCTCTTCATTTGGAGGTCAAAATTATTTTTTTTACATGTATTCTATAATTATCGATACTTGACTGATTTAAATTGGGTATTGTTAAAATTAATTATCGAAGTGATCTTAATCTAATTTGTTTTATAAGAATACATATTTTTATATCTAAATTTGTTGATATGTTGATTGCAAGGGTTGAAGAATATAGATACTTGAAGAAGAATCGGAAACGGGTAAATATTGTGGAAGAAAAAAGTTGATTTTTTTTGTAACTACTAATATTTAATTTGTTTTATTTATAATAATAAAATTCAAAATTTTGATCTGGTTTCAAGTATAAATTTTTTATTTATTGATAAAACTATCAAAAGGGATAGAGTCGAGCCTGAATTAGCTTGACTTGAAAATTCGAATAATAACAAAACGATGCACAATCCAAAAGGTTCTACCAAAATATCCGAAAAAAGTAATAACTCGGGCCAAATTGAAAAAAATATACAATACATAAATTTATTTAAAGATTGAACTATTCATCTGAATATCCAAATTCCAAACCAACTCGATTCACCCCGTTCTGTATTTAATTACACTCAAGCAACTTAAAAGTCCATTTACCGTTGTTGCTTCTCTTAATCGAATGACCAAAAATTAATTTAGTAAAAAAATGACAACATATTTTATATATCTTAAACTGCATTTGATAAAATATAATATTTTTTAGTAATATTTAGTAAAAGTGATAAATGCATAATTAGAATTAATTGCGGCATACGTCTCAAAATATAATCTTTATTCTAAATTAGTTCTAAATTTTTTGAACGTTTTAATTTTATACTAAAGTTATGACTCTCATTTTAAAATGATCCCTAAATTTTGAGTATTTCAATTCCACCCCCAAACTATAACTCTCTTTTTAAATTGTTCTTCAAACTTTAAAAGGTTTTAATTTTATCCCCAAATTACCAATACATACTAATCATATCCCATGTCGATAAAATTGTTATAAAAATGGTTAATCGTCGCATAAACACTAATGCATATTATGTAATAATATGATGCGTCATAAACAATAATTTGAGAATGAAAGTGAAACATTCAAAAATATGGAGGACCAATTTAGAACAAGGGTCATAGTTTGAGGATACAACTAAAATATTAAAAAATTTAGAGACTAATTTATAATGAAAGTTATAATTTGACGATAAAATTAAGACATAAAAATTTAGAGTCCAATTTAAAACGAGAGTATAGTGAAAACATGTGGTGCAATCAACTTGCGGTATTTATATTAATTTCTATTAATAGTTACATTACTCATTTAATTAGGTTTTAACTATAGTCTATAAGTGACTTAATTGATAACATTTTAATAATATGTAGTCAAAAAAGAACTTACATTACAGTTAAGCGGAAAGTGGCAATTTTTCTCTCTCACGTGATTGAAGGCCGTGGAAAAGGGTTTCGTCCAGATTCTAGGGCTTTCCTGGACTAAAAAGTTCACTCGCACTTACTAAACACTTCCATATTCCCTCTTCTCTATTCAAAGCCAAAAACGTAAAGATTGAATCTTTCTTCCACCCATTTCTCCATTTCTAAGGTTAGTGTGTTTTTGAGTAAGAATTAGGAAGAGAAAATGGGGTTTTCAATGCAGCCTTATGGCATTCAATCGATGCTGAAGGAAGGTCACAAGCATCTCTCAGGTCTAGACGAAGCTGTTCTCAAAAACATTGATGCTTGCAAGCAACTCTCCACCATCACCCGCACTTCCCTCGGTCCCGAAGGTACCCTTTTTCTCTTTCCTTTGGTGTTTTCATTTGAAATCTGCTGTCTTTTTTTTCAACTGTTTGAAATCCGGATCAAGTGTTCTTTTTTGATTTTTCTGATGCTGCTGCATTTACTTTAATTGATCTGTTGTTTCTTTAGGTATGAATAAGATGGTAATTAATCATTTAGACAAGCTATTTGTTACCAATGATGCTGCTACTATTGTCAATGAGCTTGAGGTTCAGCATCCTGCTGCCAAGATTTTAGTTTTAGCTGGTAAGGCTCAGCAAGAGGAAATCGGTGATGGTGCTAATTTGACGATTTCGTTTGCCGGCGAGCTTCTCCAAAATGCAGAGGAGCTTATTAGGATGGGCTTGCATCCCAGTGAGATCATCAGTGGATATACTAAAGCCATTGGCAAGGTTAGTCCTTTGGTTTCCCAAGTAACTTAAAAGACTCTTGAATGTTGATAATTGTGATAAGTGTTAGATTTTCTTATAGTTTTTATCTTTTAAATGCTCAGACAATTGAGGTGTTGGGGGAACTTGTGGAGGAAGGTTCTGAGACTATGGATGTTCGGGATAAAGAGCAAGTTGTTACTCGAATGAAAGCTGCTGTTGCTAGCAAACAACATGGACTAGAAGATATATTATGTTCTCTTATAGCCGATGTAACTCTCAACCTATTCCTCTTCTCTTGTCTAGCAAAGGATATCATGATTACTTATTATTTATTTCTTTTGCTTATTAGGCATGCATCCAAGTCTGCCCCAAGAACCCTGCAAATTTTGATGTTGATAATGTCCGTGTCACAAAGCTTGTTGGAGGAGGTCTGCATAATTGTACAATTGTTCGTGGGATGGTTTTAAAAGGTGATGCTGTGGGAAGTATAAAACGTATGGAGAAGGCAAAGGTATACATTCATATTTCTCCTTTCCATTTCACGTTGATTAATGAATCTGTATAACAGTTGCACTATACTCTTTAATTGGTAAAGATAGGTCTTATTGCATTTCAACTTATGGCTTTGTGTGCACTTTGTAATAGGTGGCTGTGTTTGCCAGTGGCGTTGATTCATCCGCCACCGAAACAAAAGGAACTGTATTGATTCACTCTGCTGAGCAGGTAAATTGTGAGAATAATATACATATTTTTGCCTTAGGTCTATCTCTATGCTGATAAGCATTTGGAATTGGGGGGGGGGGGGGGGGGTTGTTGGTCAAATATGTCTAAATGTGGAAGGTTGTCAAATCTTGCAGTTAGAAAATTATGCTAAAACTGAAGAAGCTAAGGTGGAGGAACTAATCAAAGCAGTTGCTGATTCTGGTGCCAAAGTTATAGTCAGTGGTGGAGCTATTGGTGAAATGGCATTGCATTTCTGTGAACGTTACAAGTATATTAAGCTTTCTTTTCATATTTTAAATTCTGCTCCTTCTGATATATGCATATTCCATTTCTATGTAGTGATTGATACTTATGCTAGGTGTTTGATAGATTGACTTCTCTTGGATTCGAAAATATCTTGCTTTGTAGCTTTTTTTATCCTTCTTCAACATGTCTAGTTTGGATTTCTTTGCAGGTTAATGGTCTTGAAAATCAGCTCAAAATTTGAACTGAGGCGTTTTTGTCGCACAACAGGAACTTCTGCTCTTGTGAGCTTTCTATCTAGATAATTTTAAAAGAAAGGAAGAAAAAGATGATGTCTTTTGGTTTACAATCTAATGAACTTTTAATTCTTTGGCAGTTGAAACTCAGCCAACCAAAGGCCGATGATTTGGGATTTATTGATTCAATTTCAGTTGAGGAAATTGGTGGTTCTCGGGTATGTATGAAGAGTTTGCTTTACTCATATTTGTCTCTTTGTCCTTCTTTAATTTTGTTTTGTATTATCCATTGATTGTAGGTCACTGTTGTGAGAAGTGAAGAAGGTGGTAACAAAATTGCCACTGTGGTTCTGCGAGGAAGTACTGATAGTATATTGGACGATCTTGAAAGAGCTGTTGATGATGGAGTGAATACATATAAGGTGGTTGTTGCCAAATACTTTCTTTGTTTCTACGTATTCTTCCAAGTATTATAGTGCTTCTCTATAAACCTTATTGAGTTTTGTTTTTCTAACCTGCTGAGACAGTCTTTTGTTCGTTTTGGATGTAAATTTCAAGGGAAGTATCATTATCAGTTATCACATTCTTAATGCCATGTTTTTTTGTGTGTCAGGCAATGTGCAGGGACAGTCGCATGGTACCTGGAGCTGCAGCTACTGAAATTGAGTTGGCTAGAAGATTGAAAGAATTCTCCTTTAAGGAAACAGGGTAATCTATTAGTTTTCGGCTTTTACTTCTTTACTACCCTGCATATTATGTGCTGCCCTTGGATGAATGGCATGGTAGAAATTTTACCATGATGACAATTTACCCTGCCTAACCACCATGTCTTTGGACGAGTAACATTTTTTAATGTTATACACGGGCTGAGCTGGATTTTTGTGAATAGTAGCATTGTTTTTGATTTTTTATCTTGCATTTATTATGTATGTTTTATTTCTCTGTTGGGGATCTATAAATTTTGGAATATATAGTAGATTTGGGTTACTAGAGGAGGCTAATAGGGTATTGATATTTTGCAGATTGGATCAATATGCCATTGCTAAGTTTGCTGAGAGTTTTGAAATGGTACCTAGAACCCTAGCAGAGAATGCTGGACTCAATCCAATGGATATCATATCTAAGCTGTATGAAAAACATGCATCTGGAAATACAAAAGTGGGCATCGACTTGGGCGGAGGTGACTCCGAGGATGGTGTTTGCAAGGATGTGTCAACCCTGAATATTTGGGATCTTTATGTTACCAAGTAAGTTGCTCTTTGATCCTTTTAAACTCGTCTTACTCATGAATTCTTTCTGATAACGACACACACTAAAAGTACAATCTTTCTCTTGTTTCTTTTTCTTCTTCTTTTGAAAGGTTTTTCGCTCTCAAATACGCTGCCGATGCTGCCTGCACTGTGCTACGGGTAGATCAGGTAATTAACTTGAAACAGAGCTTGAACATATATTTTGGTTTCAGATATTTTAGTAAACCAAGCTTATAATGCAATTCCTTCAATTTTGTAGATTATAATGGCAAAACCAGCTGGAGGTCCAGGAAGGAGAGAGCAGCCTGCAGGAATGGATGAGGACTAAGTTAAGTCTCTCTCCTGCAGCATCAGCATCATGGATTATGTTTCTCTCGTATCTCACCGAGGCTGATTTGGGACTTTTGCCAGGCATCTTTTGAGATTCCATAAACACACTGAAACAAAGTTTTGCTTTTATTTGAAAATTTTCATTGTTATGTGCTTTGTGTTTATTCTGTAATTTTCCATCAGTAAATTTGATGAATGTTGTCACCTTTGGCCATTGACGTTTTGTTTGATCCCAGTTCTCATGTTAATTCCATGATTTACATGAGATGTTTCATATTCACCAATTAAAAGAAACATAAAAGTTGCTGAAAATAGATATTTTGCACATAAAAGTGCAAATATATGAAAACCAAAAGGCCAAAAAGGCATTTGAAAACAAAATAGATGTTAAAGGATGAGCCTACCAGCTTAGTTTTAGTCCCTTGATGAGTGGAAGCTAACAGGAGTTTCTTCCTTCCAACAATGGCTTCCCTTCTTTCTTTCTCTCTTCCAAAACTAAACATAATCAGAGCTGCATCTCCTCTTGCAACTCCAGCTTACAACTGCCATTTCCACTTCCGAGGCTCTCAGTGACAAACTCGGTCGCAAAGGCATCAAATTCTCGGAGTTGAACAACGTTCCATTTGTCGAGCTGACTGTAAGAACTGGGGGCTCACTTAGACTAAGAATCCCCGACGCTCACATCACTTCTTACACGCCTAAAGTATATTGGCCCTGCTTCAACGCTGGTGCCTGACTGCCTGTTGTTCTTAAAACCTGGTGAAAATTGGAGAGGAGCACAAGTCATTGAGCATGAAAACTTGTAAATTGTAATTATATATACATCATTTTTTAAATTGTTTTTATTTTTCAGTTAACTGGTTTTGGAAAAAAACTCATAGACTCATAGTGATCTATGCTTGCGATAATAAAACGGGTGAAAAGGATTGCTACTAGCTGCCTTGGAATGTGATATCTGTATCTGACATATATTCCAACATGGGTATGGAGTATGATACACCAAATGTATGAAAAATTTAGGAAAAAAAATAGTATACACACTTGTATCCGACACCCGAATTCGAGTAACCTAGCTTTCGGTTCTAACATCTTCATAATGAATGAAACTATTGGAACTAAAAGGAAATAAAATTGACTCCAACTTGGTTGTTTTGCCTTCTAAATGTTTGGTCTTGAATTATATCAGAAGTGGGGCACACTAAGAATGAAAGCTAAGAACCAAGAAAACCAGACATCAATCTAAAGATTCTAAGCTTATTTCCTGCCATCTGAAAAAGATAAGGTTGTCTACTTGACATAGGACTTAGGTAATAAGAAATGGTGATTTCTGTCACTAAAAAACAAGAAAGAAAGAAAAAGAAAAATATCATTCCAGCCTTCAGTTAGAACCAACCAAAGATATTTGTTGAATTATCCTAAAAGGAAATCAAAGGATAAGGGACCATCTTCTCTCCTTGTAGAAACAATGAAAATCCACACCTAGCTGCAAGTCTGCAACTGAGACCGGTTTCGATAAGATTTGATAACCATGGCTTACAGTTCACTTTTCTCCCCAAACGTCACTCCTTTTTCATCTGCAAGACCAATTAACCATCAGTTATCTTATCATCCCTATCTTTCTTCTACATCTCTGCAATACAACAATATCAGGAGAGAGTTTTCGGTTCCGTATGTGGCTTCAGTTCCATACCAGCCACTCAATGTGGATTATCTGGAGGGAGAATTTAGTGGCCATGGGGTCACCTTTGAAGGTATTGGTGACAATTGTGTTGCCAAGATGAGGTTGGATAATGGCAGCACGGCTACTTTAATGCTTCCAAGTGGTTTGATATCATCTTACAAGGTTCCGCTGTGGCACGGTGGCACAGTCGAGCTACTGCACACATCGGTTTCCGAGGGAGATGAAGGTGAGGCTGTGATACAAGGTGGGGTGTCTTTGGCCCTCAACTCTGAAGATGATAATGAAGCTTCATGGTCTCCAAGTGCTTGGGTTCTTCGTAATGTTAGAGGCAATTCAAATGACTCGATTAAGGTTGAACTGATAAGCAGTGATTCGGAAAATATGGTTGAAACAAGATATATTGTGACACTCCAAGAAGATGTCTTAACCTCAGAGATCTCTGTCACAAACTCGAAATCGACACGATTACACTGGACTGGATCTATTATAAGCCATTTAACTGTTAGCAGCCCGGAAGCAACATATGCACTCGGATTAGAAGGATCGAATTTTCTCAGCGTGCCACCCTTTTTGTCCAATTTCAGTATAATTCCTCCTGACCTCGACGAGGAAAACGATTCTGACATTGGCCAACTTTGGAGTCAAATGGGACTTAAAAGTCTTGTAAGTGGCTTGAGCCAAAGAAATCAAAAGAATGCTGGTGAAGAAGAAATGGAGGGTGAAGAAGATGATGGCTATAAGCAATTAAATGAGGAAATGAGCAGGATATACACCAGTGCACCTAGATTCTTCACACTCATTGACAGGGTAATTTTCTAGTAAAATTGATTTTCTTTTTGTGGTACATTTTCTTGTACATGCACTGACTTTGTTTTCTTTCCCTCTTTTTAATGGAACAGGGTAGAAGAAACTCGGTCGCAGTCGGAAGAGATGGATTTGATGAAATGTACCTGTTCAGCCCTGGTTCAAACCATGAAATCTATGGAGAGTATTCTTATATATGTGTGGGACAGTCGGCCATGCTTAAACCCATTATCTTAGGTCCAGGAGAAGTGTGGAGAGGTTGGCAACAGTTACACAATCCGAATATGTAAGCACACTTAACCATGCCTTTATATGCATCAAATAAAATTTCATGGTTTCCATGCCTGTTCAGCTAATGCATTGCCGCCATTGCGGCTATGGTAAGATAGCTTTTAACACCCACAATATCGATGAAGTCTAGAAATCAAGCAGATAAACAGATAAGAGGATTTGGCTCTCTCTTGCAAGATCTGATCATATACAATCCATCAAAACTCAGATTTCAGCACATTTACTTCAAAGAATCTTAAGTTTTGTCAAATATAACGGTTCAAAGCTCTGTAGCAACATATATTTCCATTGATCGAATTACATTTATAAACTGCTCCCTAAATTCTAAAAAGGTAGCTGAAACAGCATAATGAGCAATTTACTGAAACATCTCAAATCTAGCAAGACAGATATAAGTCTCTATTGGCATTGTGGAAGCATCCTACAGGTTGGGCAGTACCACTTTCCCTTGAATCTTGTCTCTGGCGTCAGTCCAACACAAGCATAATGGAACCATTCACCTCCTTCGCACTGAAGGAATAGAAATAAAACAATAAGTACCCACCAAATTGTTGATAGTCCATACTCCGTAGGTGTCGATCATGATGAATAAAAATAGATGTAAAATTTTAGGGGTAACAACGGAGTTTTGAGAACATCAGTATATGCACACTACGGCAACCCACAATTTCTGTCTATTCTTTTTCAATTTCATGATCTATTATTTTGACACAAAAATGTGTATGGGAAACTTTAATAACTAACGGTGAAATATATAGAAGCCGAGTAAAGGAAAACAAATACTACATTACTACTAGCAAATGTTAATAGCAATAAGGGAAAGAAAAGACCAGAGAGGAACTCACGTTTTCATTGTCACAGGCAATCATATCTCCAAATGATACCTAAATGATTATAAAACAATCAATCCTTCAGTTTTGAATCAAGGCTTTAAAACCAAAGAAGCCATTAAAAAGTATGTAAATCAACAGTTATATCTACAAAATAATGAGGTAGAACCTGATGGCAGACACAATAAGTAGGTTCATTTGGATCTATGGGTTGATCAATATCAAGAGGGCTAGCAAAATCTCTCTTATGGCTTCCTGGAGGAGGCATGAGTTCAAAATCCCTATCACGCTCTCGATCCCAATCTCTATCCCTATAATCAAACCTCTTTGATTGAGGCGTTCCATAAAAGAATTTGCGTTTCTCAAGCTTAGGAGGAACAATAGGTAGCGGAGGGAGAATGGCAGGTTCATCCGGTGGAATTTTCCCTTCTGATAAATTGCAGGAATAAAAAAGCACGGTGACAAAATAATCACTTGAGGTGGAATTTTCTCTCTAAAAAATGCTCAATTTTGATTGCAATCACTTTACCTTGCTTTAGATCCTCTGCAAAGTAGGTCAAATCCTCGTCAAGACGTTTTACATGGCTATCAATCTGAAACAAGTTTCAGGTATCATAATTTGTGAGCTTTATGTAAAAACCAATCCAGACCAATGGTTTCGGTTAAGACAGCATTACATCCAGAAATGTGGTTGAACAAGATGCAAAAATCCAATCTCTTTCTATAGAGGGTAAGGAAAACTATCTAGTTAGTCACAAACAAATTGAGCTACTTCCAAAATTATGCTTTTTTCTTAGCTTGAATCAGATTTCTAGTGTTCTTCACTCTTCAGTCAAACATTACAGTGAGGGTTAAAAAGTAAAAAACACTCAGATGCTCTGACATACAAACAATTGCTTGGGAGCTTGTGACCTACAAGGACTTGTATTCATATATGCTAGTCGAAAGACGGTGCACAAGATTCGCAATTCCATAGCTTTATACACCATCATAACACAAGGAACCTCAAGAACAACATAATCAACAATGCAAGCTCAATTAAGAATACAAACAATCGTAACTCACTAAATCATAAGCTTGTCGGGCCAACAAAACCTTCTCAGTGCACAAACTCAGCGCATTTTCTTGACTTGCCTCTATATCCTTCCTCATTTTCTCAATTGTTTCCTCATCTTCATGACTATTGTTTATATAACTATTCACATTGCCTCTGTTCGTGTTCGCCGCCAATCCTAAACAATACTTAGTTTGCTGCCTCGTTTGATTAACCATAGCTTTCGAGAGAGAGAGAGAGAGAAAAAACAGAGCAATTTTTAATCAAAATCCCCAACTCAAAACCCTAATTTCTGAATACCGACAAATTTATAGGCTTACATTGGGACCGTTCATCGAGTTCTCGGATTGTGTTAAGGAGTCTTTGAAGCTCAGCTGGAAAGGTGCTTGAGTCTATTGGAAATTAAAACAAAAAACAAAATTTCGAAACTTCAAATTGAACATGAAATTCAAGCTCGAAATCAATTATATAAAAAAAAGAGAGTAAAAATTAAATTTTGATGTGATAAAATGGAGCAATTAGGGATTGTACACTCTAAATAATCGTCGACGTAGACGCCTGTTCTCGCGATTGCCATATTTTCTTAAGGGATTTTGAGAGATCCTGCGATTTTCTTTTTCTAGGTTTTGAGGTAGGGATTGGAGGAGGAGGAGTTGGTGAGAGAAAACGATGCCGTTTTAGAACCGTAAATCGAAGTGACCGTTGTGAAGGCGGGGTGTTTCGGTGGATGGGAAATCCTAATCGTTTAACTCAATAATTCTTCTAATTCAAGTGATTTGTGAATTTAAATCATTTTTATTTTTAATTGTTTTTTAAATAATTTAATTTGGAATTTGGAATTTGGAATTAAAGCACAAACAGTTTTATTTGAAATTGAAAATATATTTTTTAATTAAAAGAGAATTGTTTTTTTTATAAGACATTAAAAGAGAATTGTTAGAGATTTATTATTCAATTATGCCATTGATCGAGAATAGGACAGATCCACATTATTCTTTTCAAAAATATTTTAACTGGTTATGGTCTATAGATATTGTTTCATAAATTACCATAAAAGTAGCCTAAACATGTAATTGAAAACAAAGTTAGTATAAGAGTTGGAGAAAAAAAAACATAAATGTTTTATAATTGTATGTAATTTTGTCAGTCTATTTATCGTTACATTTATTTATTGCTTAATATAAAATTATCATATTGTGTTTCGTCATTATTTTAGTAATCAAAACATGTAAATTTATTAATTTTTTAAACAAATAATTAGAATAATACGATTCGATAGAATTTAAAGACACAACATAAACATAATTTTTGAGGTGTTAAAAATTTGAATTTAAGGCTGTAAATGTTAAAAACATTTGGGTAATATGGATGGCAATTGAGCGGCCTACATTTTTATGTATGTTAAAAACATCGATATCTATGGATATTAGTAATATTCGCATCTTATCATGATTTTTACCTCACTTTTTTATTAATGATTTTTTATTTTAATATTATAAAATAGTATTTATGATTTATTTAAGACTATAATCTCAGAATACATAATTATTGATATTTTTTGTTCTCAAATTTTTTTAAAAAAATTCTTTTAGTCTTTATTTTCTCACTCTTAATAAGCTTTTAATTTTTTATTAAATTAAACAATCTGATATAAAAAATAAATCGATCAAGTTGACATAAATTATTTTGTCTTTTCGTTAACAACTTTTGCTCTCTAACTTTTAAAAATGTCATTTTCACCTCTCAAATATTTCTATGCATTTTTTAACCATTAAAGTTTATTTTTATTTTATCAAATATAACCAGCTGAGAAAAAAATAGACTTGTTAAGCCAACGTTAGTTATTTTTTTTATTTTGCCAATACTAACATTAATTATTTTTTACGTTCAAATTTTAAAAGTTAAAAATATTTAGAAATAATATAACATTAGAAATTGTAAAGAAAATATAAATAAGTTTATTTGAATGATTAAAAATGCCATTAGATATTGATTTTTATCAATGATGACATAAGTTATATTTGTCTTTTTCTGTAAAAAAATCAAACTAATCATTTTAAATTTATTAAAACATATAGAAACATGGAAAAATTATAAAAATCATTCTAAATTGTAAAATTTGTCATCAGACCCATGAGCCTATTTTCTGAGCATAGATCGTATCTGTTTAGAGAAAATATAAGATCCGATGTCGGTGAAAATATGTTGTTTTTATAAGCGCTCAATTTTAGGGGTTAGAGATTTAGTTTAAGGTTTATAGTTTAGATGTTTAGAATTTAAGGTATGTAGTTAGAATTTAGAGTTTAAGGTCAGGGTAAAGGGATTAGAGGTTAGGGTTTAGGTTTTAGGGTATTATGGTAGAGATTTAGGTGTTCACCTATAACCCCTAAATTCTAACCTTAAACTCTAAATTCGAACCATAATCCCTAAATTCTAAGCACATAAACCTAAACCCCTAAATTATGAACCCTAAACTTAATCTATAACCCCTAAAATTAGGGCGTTTGTGGAAACAAAATGTTTTTCACCGCTAGTGCATGATATAATTACCCATGTGTTTATCCTTTTAATTTTTTGATAATGTATACATACTTTGCGATAAATTATTCAAACTTTTTTGAACAAAAATTTATTCAAACTTAAATATTCTAGAAAGGATTTATATCCAATACACTTGCGGTGGAAACTACAAGCGCTTTAGTTTTATGGTTTATGGACTTAGTTTAGGGTGTAAGAGTTTAAATTTTAGGGGTGATGGTTAGAATTTAGGGTTTATGAGTTAGGTTTAGGGTTTAAATGTTAAGATTTAGGTTTTAGGGTAATGTGCTGAAGATTTAGATTTTAACTTTAAAACCCTAAATTCTATATAAAAACCATAAATTTTAAACTATTAAATCTAAAGCCCTAAGCCATACACCTTAAACTAAATCCATAAACCCTAAAACTAAAACACCTTTAAAAACTAAAAATTTTAACCGCTAGTGCATCAAATAATTATCCTTATAAAAATAACATTTTCCATTCCTCTAAAAACACTCGAAGAGTTATACAAGAGCAGTGTCGAAACGTAATAAGAGCATGTGGAGGCCTTGGCCCCAAAATTTTACAAATTTAGAATTTAGTCTTTTAAATTTTTAAAAATTAATTTGACCCCATTTTTTTTAAAAAACCACATTAAACTTTGAATTTTTATTTTTTTGTAATTAAATCACTCCCATAATTATTAAACGTTTTGATTGAGTCTATTAAAATTTTAAAAATTTTAGTTAGACCCCAAACTTTTGAAAAAAATACAATTTAAATTGTTAAAAAATTCGAAACTTTCAATTTAAACCTTTACTTTTATTTGAAAAAAAATTGTCCTCAAATTCTATCACCAAGATCCGTCATTGAGAATATCTTACTTAGTACGTCTGGTGACCCGTTTTACTAGCTATTGGATCTTAATAGTTACTCTTAAACTAACGGTTGAACAAGTTTTTTTTATCTAAACCCGTTAATATGGATTAATATCCTATACACAGGCGGGAAAACTTTCAGTTTCCACAAGCGCCTTAGTTTTAGGGTATAGAGAGTTAGTTTAGGGTATATGGTTTAGGTGTAGGGGTTTAGAATTTAAGGAGAGTTATTTCAATTTAAGGTTTGGGGTTATAATTTAGGGTTTATAGGTTAGGGTTTAGTTTTCAGGGTAATGTGGTGAGGATTTAGGTTTTAATCTATAAACCCTAAATTATAACCCTAAACCTTAAATTAAAACAACTATTCTTTAATTCTAACCCCCTACACCTAAACCCCTAAACTAACTCTCTATACCCTAAAACTAAGGCGCTTGTGGAAACTTTCAGTTTCCACCGCCTGTGTATAGGATATTTATCCCGTTAATATTAGGTATATTCAGGATTATTATCCTATACACAAGCAGTGATTTTTTTTTGTTTCCACAAGCGCCTCAATTTTAAGGTTAAGGTTTCAGTTGAAGGCTTAGAGTTTAGGAGTTTTAGGCTTAGTTTGTGGTTGCTTTTAAAAAGTGCGGCGAAAAAAGTGATTTTCAAACTAGCTGTTGAAAAGTAGTTTTGAAAAGCTGGTTAGTGTTTGTCATTGATGTCAAAAAGTGATTTTGAGGAGATAAAATGTCTATTTTAGACATGATATTGAAAAGTAAAATTAAATTTGGGTGATTGTTCAAATTAATTAATGTTATGATTTATGAAATAAATCAATTTCAATTATAATAAAAAAATATTTTTTTATAAAATTTAATTTGAAAATATAAACTACATTCTAAATTATATACGGGCATACCACTTACACATTAATAATAAATATAAAATAAAGTACAAATAAAACAATTTTATTTTAAATATAAATATTATAAAATATATATTATTTTACAATTATGTATGCATAAACATTATTTTAACAATAAATTATAATTAAATAATAAGGGTAAAAAAGTAATTTTATTTTCAAACTAGCTTTTCCACCCAAGAAGCTATAAAATCCAGCTTCTTGGTTTGGGTTGAAAAGCCGGTTTTAAAAGCAACAAAAAATAGTCTATTTTAACTAAAAGCACTTAAAAAAGTGATTTTTGGTTGCCAAATGCAACCAAAAACAGGCCTTTAGTGTAGAGGTTTATAATTTAGGCATTATGACTAGAATTTAAGGTTTATGGTTAAAATTTTAGATTTAGGGTTAGTGTTTAGGGTAATATGATTAAGGATTTAAGTTTTAACCTATAAATTTTAAAATTTAACCCTAAACCCAAAATTCTATCAACATCCCCTAAATTCAAAACTACTACACTTAAATGTCTATACTCTAAACTATAAATAGAGTTCCTAAATCTTAAAACTAAGACATTTATGTAAACAAAATTTCTACAAGAGATTGTGCATAAAATAACTACCCATATTTAACTTATGAACTTATTTGTATTAATAGAAAAACCTCGCCCTTTTAGCCAATCCTTTTCCTTTGCTTTTGGCGCCACCCGATAAGAGTAACAAAAACCATTAACAATAGCAAAACTCTCAGTTCCTTCAACTCTCTTTGTAACGTTGATGCTCAAATTCTCAATCCAATACTCAAAAACCCAACAACAATCCCATGTTTCTTAACCAAATTTCTCTTCATGGTTCCTCCACTTATTCTTTCTTTAATCACTTCCCCTTCCTTAAACTCAAACCCCACCATATCTCTCTCAAGCACACCCAGAAGAACTTGCAAAAGGTTTTTTTTTTGTTGTTGTAGATTTTACTTTTGAATTACTTATTCATTTACTTCTCTTATTACCCATTTTTTTGTTTTATTATGATGTCTCATGTTCTGTTCATATTTTTGGAAATTTTGCAGTATTTTAGTAGGAATTGGAGCAGACTGAGATTAGATTGTTTTAGTACTAATGCTGTTTCTCATTCATTTGATGAGTTTCATATTGAAGAAAATGAAGGGAATTCAAAGGAAGTTGCTTTCTTGCATTGGATGGAAAATAGAGGGATTAAAGCCAACCATCAGACTTTTCTTTGGCTTTTGGAAGCGTCTTTGAATTCTGGGTCTATAGAGGAAGGAAAGAAGCTTCATGGGAAGATTTTGAAGATGGGTTTTAGTAAAGAACACTTTTTATGTGAAAAGCTCATGGATGTTTATGTTGCTTTGGGCGATTTAGATGGTGCAATCAACGTATTCGATGATATGCCGAAAAGAAATGTGTTTTCTTGGAATAAATTGATTTCTGGGTTTGTTTCGAGGAAAATGAATATCGAGGCGCTTCGATTTTACTCAAGGATGGTAGCTGATAATGTGAGTCCTAATGAGAGAACATTTGCCAGCATTTTGAAGGCGTGTAGCGGCAGCAATGTTTGGTTTGAGTATGTTGAACAAATTCATGCTAGGATAATTCGTCATGGATTTGGTTTTGACTCCTTTGTTTGTAACCCTTTGATTGATTTGTACATGAAAAATGGATTTATGGATTCGGCAAAGAAATTATTTGATAAACTATATGTGAAGGATAGTGTTTCTTGGGTGGCTATGATCTCTGGCTTATCTCAAAATGGATATGAGGAGCAAGCTATTTTATTATTTTTTGAGATGCATATAGCAGGAATTTTACCTACACCATATGCCTTTTCAAGTGTTTTAAGTTCTTGCACGAAAATAGAGTTCTTTAAGTTGGGAGAGCAGCTCCATAGCCTTGTTTTCAAACAGGGATTCTCTTCTGAGACTTATGTCTGCAATGCTTTAGTAACTTTATATTCACGATCTGGGAATTTGGTGTCTTCCGAACAAGTTTTCAGCAATATGCAGCTACGGGATGGAGTTACTTATAACTCTCTGATATCTGGGTTAGCACAGTGCGGATATAGTGATAGAGCTCTAGAATTGTTTGAGAAAATGCAGCATGATTGCTTGAAACCAGACTGTGTTACAGTTGCCAGTCTCTTGGGTGCCTGTTCATCTCTTGGAGCTTTATTTACAGGTAAGCAGCTTCATTCGTATGCCATAAAAGCAGGGTTTTCTACAGACTTGATTGTCGAAGGTTCTCTGCTCGATCTTTATGTTAAATGCTCTGATGTAGATACTGCACACGAGTTCTTTAGTATGACGGAGACTGTAAATGTAGTTTTGTGGAATGTGATGCTCGTTGCATATGGACAGTTAGATAACCTTAGTGAGTCTTTTCATATATTTAGACAAATGCAGATTGAAGGATTGGTGCCTAACCAATTTACCTATCCAAGTATTTTAAGAACTTGCACCTCTGTTGGAGCTCTTGATTTAGGAGAGCAGATTCATTCTCAAGTGATTAAAACCGGTTTCCAGAATGATGTTTATGTCTGTAGTGTATTAATTGACATGTACGCAAAGCTTGGCAAGTTGGAAATGGCCAAAGAAATTCTGAGAATACTTCCTGAGGAGGATGTAGTTTCTTGGACGGCTATGATTGCCGGGTACACACAACATGATATGTTTGAGGAGGCACTTAAAGTTTTTAGGGACATGCTGAACCGAGGGATCCAATCTGATAACATAGGACTTTCAAGTGCAATCAGTGCATGTGCTGGTATTCAAGCACTCAATCAAGGACGGCAAGTTCATGCCCAATCTTTTCTCTCCGGTTTCTCAGACGATCTCTCAATAGGCAATGCGCTTGTCAGTCTTTATGCTAGATGTGGTCAGAGGCAAGATGCATATACGGCATTCAAAAAAATTGATAAAAAAGACAATATATCATGGAATGCATTGATATCCGGACTCACACAGAGTGGGTTCTATGAAGAGGCATTGCAGGTTTTTTCTCAAATGAATACAGCAGGTGTGAAAGGTAATTTATATACTTTTATCTCCTCTGTTAGTGCTGCAGCTAATACTGCTAACATAAAACAAGGAAAGCAGATCCATGCCATGGTAATAAAAACTGGGTATGACTTAGAAATTGAGGTGTCTAATGTTTTGATCACATTGTATGCAAAGTGTGGTAGCATTGATGATGCAGAAAAGGAATTTTCTGAAATGCCTGAGAAAAATGAGATTTCTTGGAATGCCATTATCACAGGCTATTCTCAACACGGATATGGCTTCGAGGCAATAAATCTCTTTGAGAAGATGAAACAGGTTGGTGTGACACCAAATCATGTCACTTTTGTGGGGGTGCTATCAGCTTGTAGTCATGTGGGTTTGGTGGACAAGGGCCTTGGCTACTTCCACTCCATGAGCAAAGAACACGGCTTAGTGCCTAAACCTGAACATTATAATTGTGTTGTTGATCTTCTAAGCCGAGCTGGTCTTTTGTGTCGTGCCAGAAAATTTATAGAGGACATGCCTATGGAACCAGATGCCATCATTTGGAGGACCCTCTTAAGTGCTTGTGCGGTTCATAAGAATGTAGACATTGGAGAATTTGCTGCTTATCATCTTCTTAAGCTCGAACCTCAAGACTCAGCGAGTTATGTCCTTCTCTCTAATTTATATGCAGTGTCTAGGAAATGGGATTCTAGGGATCGTACAAGACAAATGATGAAGGAAAGAGGTGTGAAAAAGGAGCCTGCTCAAAGCTGGATTGAGGTTAATAGTTCAATTCATGCATTTTTTGTTGGTGACCGGCACCATCTACTGGCTGAGAGGATATATGAGCACTTAGAAGATCTGAATCAACAAGCAACTAAAATTGGTTATGTGCAAGACCGTTATAGCCTTTTTAGTGATGTGGAACAAGTAGAGAGGGACCCGACTGTTTATATTCACAGTGAGAAGCTGGCTATCGCATTTGGGCTCCTTAGTTTGCCCAGTGCAATTCCTGTTCGTGTGATCAAGAATCTTCGTGTGTGTAATGATTGCCATAATTGGATCAAGTTTGTGTCAAAGATATCTAATCGACCGATTATAGTCCGAGATGCATACCGCTTTCATCATTTTGAAGATGGCTCTTGCTCATGCAAAGATTACTGGTAAATAAAAATCAAAGATGTACTTATGGGCTTTGAAAATGCACCTTGATTTTATCCCAGAGGTGATTTCATGCTTCATTTAGCGGACAAATGACTTTGGTAAGATTCCGCCTTTATTTATTTTTGTACAAGATTCTGCCTTTATTGATTGTCTTCAAAAGAGTCCAGTTATCTGATCATCATTTGATAGTGCTGTTTTCTTTTGTAGAGATAGCCGGTAAATTGGTGTTTATTCCGAGCCTCCTCCGGAAAGGTTTGTGAAGCATATTTCAGTTTCTAACGACTGCCATTCACTTCGTTTTCTTTCTCTTTATTTTGCTTTGCACCACGAAGCATCAACAGCTCATTTGATATGGTTATTTGATTGATCCCTGCTTCCTGGTTTCCACTTGTGCAAGTTAGAAAAGATAAATGTGCAACAAGAAGTTTATCCCGTAGATCAGTTCATCTCACCTTTTGCCGTCTCTCTGCAATACTAGAAGCTACCTACTCTGATGTTAGTAAGGTAACATAATTTCCTCTTAAGTCTCATGGCTCATGTTTTAAATTTTCCTTAGATTGCAAACCTTGTAGTTTGAACCTATGTTACTCGAATGCAAGTGTAAGTTTTGGATACAGTTATGTGTCCAACACTTCATGCTGGTATGTTGAACTTTTTTTTTCCTGAGTTTATCTATGTTTTTGGAGAGTCCTTGGAGAGCCATGTCCCCACACCAATGTCCGTATATGCACTCGACGTTGGTGTCTGATACGGGTACTTCAAGAAAAATGATTACTTGGAGTAACATAGGTTTTAAACTTGAAAATGAAAGAGGGAGGGAAAGAGCATGTGTATCTTAATCACTATGCCAGTCCATTACCATAATTGTTTGAATTTTTTTTTAGGGTAAAGTTAAAAAATGGTCCCTGAACTATCTAAAAATGTTCATTTTGGTCACCCAACTTTCAAATGTTACAAAATGGACATTAAACTTATGATGTTGTTACAAAAGTCACCGTGCCGCTAAATGTCGTTTGAAGTAACTGTTAAAAAAATTATATAATAGTACATTTAGTCTTTCATATTTGGCACATTCAATTAATTTAGTAATAATCCGAAAAAATTTAATAAATCTAGCTCTCGATATTTACATATTCTATCAGTGTGGTCCTATTTTTAATTAGAAATAATTTAATAATTAGAAAATAAAGTTGAGAGAGCGTTTCAAAACTGAGACTTATGTGGTTAAATGGATGCACCTAATCACTGAAGCAAAGCTAATATTTGGTCAATGGTGGACAACATCAAATATTACTAAAAATATTTGTTGATCTTAGTTCATAATTTTTCATTAGACTGAACTTTTTACTGATCTTATTGTTCACAATTTTTCAGTCAGATCAGAATGCTGTAAGCTTGAAGGAAAAGGAAGATTGAAAGAAAAAAACTAATTTGTAGAAGTTTTACAGCAAATACATTTATGAATCAGTCAGCCAAATCAACCGAAACAGTTGTGGATGAAAGTGACTTGTCGTCAAGGAAGCTTGAAGAATTGCTCAGACAGCTCAATCAACTTCAGAAAGAGAAGGTCAGCCTTCTATGTTTTCTTTCTTGTGCAGAATGATTGTCTGAAGCAAGTTGAGGACCACCTTAGCATGTTGAATTGAACCCACTCTGCTTGGTGATGGGTAGGGGTTGAAGCATTCGATCGAGTGACTCTGAAGGATTTAGGAGTGTTAGCAACAGAACAATTGAGCAGTTGACTACATTGATTAAAAAGTTGAGAAAAATTCGATTTTTTCGAGTCAAGTTTTGCTTCTCTCTGACTACAACATAATTCTTTGATGCATGGCAGCTACAAGCTCACTACCATGTTGAGGAGAAACTGATGTTTCAGAATGTTACCTGCCTGCTTCAGAGCATGAAATTGCTGAACCCAACACGCTCTATGTGGCATCAAATATGTTAGTGATGCATGTTTAAACGCAAGGTTTACTGATTTTCTCTAGGATTTATTAAATTATTAATAAATGTAATTTAATAGTTTTTAATGTTTAGACCCCATAAGTTCCAAGTTGAAATCCATTTCTCAATTTTGTTTTCGTTATTTGGGCTAAACTTATTATTATTTTTTGAATTAGGATTGAATCGATTAATTGTGTAAATATGAAGGATTAAATGTATTATTATACAAATAATGTTAACTATCACGTCACTTTTTTTAACGATGTGTTAATTATTTTATAACCAAATCATAAGTTTAAAGTATTTTGTAACATGTGAAAGTTGAGTGATGAAAATAAACAAAGTATTTTTTTTATGATTTTTAATAACATGTTAAGAGAACATTAACCGAAAGCGGTAGAAGATAATGAGATGTGTTTATTAATGTTTAGGATAGGATCGGATAATAGAGATTTTCGATGACAATTAAAAAGTTTAAAAAAATTTCTAATTTCGACAAAGAAAATGGTAGAATAAGGAGTCCATCAACACACGTTAATACCATTTAATACTGAACTAAACTACCACGTCATCATATTACTATTTACCACAGAGTTAACAATCCAATGATAGAACAGATATTACTTGTAATCACCTTAGCTTTCTTCAAAAAAAAAAAAACAATCCAATGATAGAATTGAAATAATTAAAAGTTGATATAAGTGATATATAATTAGGGATGATCATAGGTTAGTTTTTGGCCGATTAGCACCGACCTTAAAATTTAGCAACTCCATTCGAATCAGGCCCAACATTTATGATACTCTAACTGATATGAATTTGATCTAAATTTTAGAGTAAAAATTTAAATTTAACCTGTATAAATAAAAAATACAATAATTTTTTATTTTTATTCGAAAAATAAGAAGTTGATTAAAAAATACAAATAGATAAGAGACATTATAATAATTATTTTATTTTAATTAGATAAAATAAGGAGCAATTATAGTAATTATATATATAAAGAGAGAAATATTATAGTAATTATACCTAAATATTTAGAATAAAATTAAACCATTATATTAGACCATGTCAAATATTTTTCACTCTAAATCCGAACCTGACCAACCTCATACTAAAAACCCAGATCTAAACCCAATTATTTTTAAAACCCAACTCTATAGAATCCGATTTAGAACCTGTTGGGTCTAGATTAAATGATCATCCATGTACGTAACCAAAAGTTCAATATATTCGATTATAGCTTGTATTAATAATTAAATTTTGGCTAAACTATACCTGTGACTACCGAACTAATTGGGAATACCTATTTTGACCACCGAACTATCGAACTCGTCAATCAGACCACCAAACTTATTCAGTGACCTATTTTGACTACCGCATTAAAAAACAACGGAAGGGTGACATGGCAATTAACAAAAAATTATAAAAATTATACATTCAGTCCCTATTATTTACTTATTAAATCAACTTGATCCTAATTTTATTTTAATTAAATAAAATCAATCAACCCATGACACGTGTCATCACCCAATTAAATAAATTCACTCAAAATTTATTTTAATTAACATTTGAAAAGACGCCACTGGGGTGAATCGAACCTAAAATAAATGAGTTTTCAATCCACACCTTTACCATTGCACCAAACCTCTAAACCTCTCTCAATGACATGAATCACACGATTTATACATATATTATAATGCAGTAAATGTTAGGAAAAAAAGAAGTAAAAATGGTTGAAAGGAGATTCTAGATCACTTGGGATGTGTATAATCACACAAACATTCGATTTAAAAGAAAAGAAATTTGATTTAAAATATTCATATATTTTATTATATTTAAATTAAATTGAATATTTATTAAAATATTAAATATTTGATTTTAAAAAATATTTTATTTAAAAGAAAAAGACATTTGATTTAAAAAAATATTCGAATATTTTAAATCGAATTTTTAGAATATTTAAATTAAATCTAATTTTTACAGTATTTTAAATTAAATAGAATATTTAAAGTATTAATTTGTATAATTTCTCAAATCCGGTATAATTTGTATTAATAATTAAAGTTTTAAAAGGAAAAACCACGATTTGTAAGGTTAATACGAATTGCTCATAAAGGATAACCTTTTAGAAGTAAGCAAGGAGAATTTCAACCAAAATCTCAAACCCAAATTCCATTTCTTCAATGTCCATGGCTTCAACAACCAGTACCAACCCACTCACACTCAAAGACCGAGTTGCTATAGTAACTGGGTCATCGCGTGGAATTGGCCGAGTTATAGCGATTCACCTAGCTGAACTCGGTGCTAAACTCGTCATCAACTACACCTCCAGCTCGGACCAAGCCGATCTCGTAGCTACCCAGATCAATTCTATCTATCCCGGTGACGGCCCACGAGCTGTAACCGTCAAAGCCGATGTTTCCAACCCTGCCCAGGTCAAGCTCCTGTTTGACTCGGCTGAGCAGGCGTTTGGCTCAACGATTCACATCCTGGTTAACTCTGCTGGAGTGCTGGATCCTAAGTATCCTAAAATCGCCGACACTTCCTTGGAGGACTTGGACCGTATTTTTAGGTACTACTTTCACTTCACTTGTACTCCTAAATTTCATAGAGCTGATTAAAAAAAATTAGAATATCTTTGTTGATTAACTTTGAAAAAGAAATGTCAGATTATTGTATAATACTAAATTGTTTGTTTGTTTGTTTGCTTGAGACCACGGTCTGGGGAACTTTTATATGTCACGGTGTTGAAAATTTGAATTTCGTATTCAAATTCAAATAACATAGGTTGGTACTTAGACATCATAGTCCATATTGCCTGATATTTTTCATGAAAAAATTGCCCTGCATTCTCTTTAATGCTCCATAGATTTCTATGTGTTATTGAGAAAGATCATATGGGATTTTGCATTTGGAAATTGGGATAGAATGAATTAGGTAGATTTTACTTGTATAATATATTTGCAGTGGTTGCATTTAATGGCCTTCTTTTTTCGATCTTGCGTATTCGAAACCGGATTCATTTTCTTGAGTACCTTCATTTAGTTTCTATACATGTTAATTTCAGTGTAAACACAAGAGGGGCGTTCTTGTGTGCCAAGGAAGCGGCCAACAGGCTGAAGCGCGGAGGTGGTGGTCGAATTATATTGATGTCGTCGTCAATGGTGGTTGCACGGAGGCCGGGATTTGGAGCATACACTGCGTCAAAGGCAGCAATAGAGGCTATGGTGAAAATACTAGCAAAGGAACTCAAAGGAACTGGTATCACTGCAAACTGTGTGGCACCGGGGCCGATTGCAACGGAGATGTTCTTTGCTGGAAAAAGTGAAGAAATGGTGCAGAAGTGTATCGATGAATCTCCACATAATCGGCTTGGTCAATGCGACGATGTTGCTCCGGTTGTCGGCTTCTTGGCTACCGATGCTAGTGAGTGGGTGAACGGAGAGACTATCCGCGTCAACAGTGGCTACGTTTGATACATGTTTGAATATGCATCAGATCATGGGACCATATTCATAATAAAGACTTCTGTATTTCTGATGCTAAATTTATTTTAAGTATAATCCATTTAGATTTTACTACATATTAAGTATTCAAAACTTAATTTAAACCTAATTATAGGTGATAGATGATTTGGTAATTGTTGTTCCTAAGCGCTTTTAAACCTTAAGCAACAGTTGAATATATATATATTTTTTGATAGAAGTTGGTGACCTCATTAAAAACCCCCCTTCGTATTAGACTCTCTCCAAAGGCGAGAGACTAACGACGGAAGGAGGAAAAGAGTGTCACTTATTTATTATTAACCAAGAGAAATCGTCTTACAAATTCTAACTACCCATCCAACAATGAATTACATAGACATACAATCTTCCAAACAAAATGTAATCCACCAAACTTAACCAATGCCCCTCTTAGCTAGGTTGTCAGCTTCAATATTGCTGACCCTGTCTATTTTCCTGAATATGCATCCATTTACTTTACTGCTGCTGACGATCCCTCGAACTAACTCACCGAAGAACGCTGGGCAAATCGCCGGATTAGAGATCCAGTGCAGCGCGACTGCACTGTCGCTTTCTACTATTAACCTGTGTTTGGAGGCGACGCTATGACATAACACCATCTTCAGACCATGTTTGATTGCTAACAACTCCGCCAGTATCGGAGGGCCTGACCCTATCGCTTTCGAAAAGGACATCAGCACTTCGCCCTTATTATTGCGCACCAGTCCCCCGATACCACCCGCCATTCCGTCCCCTCTCGTAGCTCCGTCCGTATTTAGTTTCACAAATCCTGGGGGCGGGGGTTTCCAAAACTTCTTACCCTCTTTAGCCCTCCTGCTACAATCGGCACAAACACCGTAGGTAGGATCAGCAATGATATCCTCTACTGTCGCTGTTGCTTCTGGGAAAATAGCTTTGAACCAAGTCGCAACCCTGCATTTTATCAAAAGGAGATTTGCAATTCATCAATTTTATTATGCTGGAAAATTATTTCATTTCTAGTCAACCAGATCGACCATAGAATGGCAGCAGGAATAAACATCCACACTGTCATTTTAGAATGTGAGGGAAGAAGCTCCTGCCACCCCTGCAAAACATCCGAGATGGACTCCGGAATAACTCAACGTAAATTCCAGAAAGAAACCCACTCTGACCATAATCTCCACACCAATTTACAATGCAGAAAGAGATGTTGAATCGTTTCTGGATATTCCTTACATATGGGACAAAGGATATCACCATTTACTAACATTCTCCTATTCCTCAGCTCCGCTTTAACCGACACTTGCCACAAAAAGAATTCAATTCGTGGCGGAATTCTGCCTGTCCATATCCGTTTCTTCCACTCGAACTTCTGCCCGGTATTGACTTTACAGCAAGAATAGCCAGGTACGACCCTTCACCTGCGTGTGACTAAGTCAAACAATCATGTGAAAAGCCTTCTGAACTCTTCGAGGATATATAGTCTAACAAATTTTCCCATTGATGTTCTTCCCAATCAAGCAGTCTTCTTCTTAGAGGGATCAACCAAGTCCACGCCCCATTTTGATTAGAGCCGAAATCACTAACACTCCTTTGTTTATTCTCCGATAGTGCGTATATTCTAGGAAAAAGAACCTGAAGCGGTGGCTCTCCTATTCAAATATCCACCCAAAACCGAATATTTTTGCCATCACCAAGTTGAACGCGCAGTTTACTTCTGAAATTTTCGCCAAAGTTGTCTTGCTGATAGAAGGAATTTTTGATCCCCTGCCAGATCCAAGAGTCGAATCTGTGACGAGACGGTTCCGGCAACAATAATTTCGGATCAGCGTTGGTTTTCCCAGCCATCACTTTCCTCCAATCGCACTCCCTATCATTGGCATATTTTAATATCCATTTACCGATTAGAGCCCTGTTATGAAACACAACGTCCCGAATGCCTAACCCACCCTCCTCGAAAGGTAAACAGATCGACTTCCAGCTCACCCAATGCATTTTCTTCTTGTTTTCTTCCTCACCCCACAGAAAATTTGCCATCAACCTGTTTATTTTACAAGCCACACTAGAAGGTAGACGGAATAAAGACAAATAATATGTAAGAAGGGAGGACAACACTGACTTAATCAGAACCAATCTACCACTAATAGACAAGTTTTTTCCTTTTCATGTCGCCAAAAGATTATGCATTTTTTCGATGACAGGTTCCCATAAAGTTGAAGAATTTCTCCTGGCCCCCCGTGGCAGGCCTAAATACTCACAAGGGAATTCACCTCTTGAACAGCCTGCTTTATTCGCCCACAAGGATAAAACATCCTCCTCAATATTAATACCGAACAACCTGCTTTTTGTCAAATTTAACTGAAGACCTGATACAACTTCAAAAATTCTTAATACTCGCTTGATGTTCATAATTTCTCTCTCCGCAGCTCCACAGAAAATCACAAGAACATCTGCGAATTGCAGATGCGAAAGCTCGAAATAATTCTCCCCTCTCCCAATGCGAAAGCCTTTGAACAAACCACACTCTGAAGCCTTCTCAATCATTAAGTGTAGTGCTTCGCCTACCATATTAAACAGGAGAGGTGATAAAGAGCACCCTTGTCGTAGCCCTCGAGCTAATGAGAAACACTCGGTGTTCCGTTCACCAATACTGAAATTGTAGCTGTTGAAATGCAACGCATAATCCATTTACACCATAGATCACCAAAACCCATCTCCTTCATAATACGCATCAGAAACTGCCAGTCAATTGTATCATAAGCACGTCTGAAATCGATCTTGAACACTGCACCCTTCAGCCCGGATTTCGACATAAAATCTATACCTTCATTTGCGATGAATGAACAATCTAGTATCTGTCTTCCAAGTATGAACGCAAACTGAGAGTTACTGATTAAATCTGCCATGTATTCCTTCAATCTTCTAGCGAGAACTTTCGAAATGATTTTGTAAATCCCAGTCACCAAACTAATCGGTCTATAATCCTCTATACTTTCTGACCTCTATTTCTTTGGAATTAAAGTAATAAAGGAGTGGTTAATCCCCTTTCCCACTTTCTACCATGGAAAAGATCAGCAAAACTCTCATTATATCATCTTTAATATTCTTCCACTGACTTCTCTTAGCAACAGTTGAATATGAGGTTGCTGCCTGTAATGCCCCCCAAAAGAACTGACATTCAAGTTTGGTAATTGTATGGTTAGTTGTTGGCTTAAATTAGTGGTTCAGATTTTAAGTTTGAAATGAGCTTAAATGTTATAAATTTTGAATAATGAAAAATTAAATATTATAACATCGTTTTTACCTTTAACTAAATATTTAATTATTTTGTGATTTGATAATTAAATTCCTTATTACCTCATCATCTTTAATTTACTTTTTTTCCCTTACCAAATAGTAATATTTTAAAATGAAAATCACGAGTATAAGTAACACAAACATCCGCTTTGAACCCGTGTGACAAACTGATAATGGTCATACACCCTATAAATAAAGAGAATTAAACTTGTGTTTTCAATGATGAACATTGTCCATTTTTATTGGAACACTTGTTGGGTTCAAGTGAAATTTATTTTACTATTAAAAACACATAATTATAAATGTATATTCCATGTGATCTAGGCTCTGGTAGTATTGTCTACAATATACATTTAAATTTTATCCAAAACTAAACCGAAAAAATATTAAGAAGATACTATATTAAGAATAGTAAAAAAATTGGAAAGAAAAAAACAACCAGATTCACATAAATTTGTGATTGTAGAAGTTATATATAGCCTCGCTGTTCTACCTGCAATAGCTAAACCCTACAACTAAAATTTTAGTAACAGTTTTACAATTTGTAGCTAACGTCCGCCTCATATATAATATATTAAAAATAAAATAAATTAAATTCGAATCATTTCAAGAACACATTTCATTCTTCATCAGTCTATCACCATTTCTCATTTCTCCAACATAAAAACCCCACCATTCAAGTTTCACATGTATATCTCCAATTCTACCAAGAATGACCAGAAAGAAACCTAGCAGCATATCCAAAGAACCTTCAAAAGAATCAACTTTGAACGATAAGTACAAACATAGAACTTGATGTTATGGGTGCAAACGGTTAGAAAGTTATATTAAAAATATAGTTAACGTGAAATTAAATTATTTTAAGAAATGCGAAATTAGATTGCCAATAAAAAATACATAGACAGTAAGGAAATTTGAAATTGTCAGAGGGTGTGACTGCACCCAAACACACCCTCGATCTATCCCTGCATAACGAATAAATTTTTAGTATAAATAAGTGAAAGGAACATCTCGTACTCATTTTACCCAACTGATATCTATATATTTGATCTTACATCTTTTGAAAGTTTGATAAAAATAATATTCAGTTACCCCTTCTTTTCCAATATGTGAATTATATATGCTTTGATAGAAAAATACACTACTCTTGAAGTTTATTTATTTATTAGATTTGACTTAAAACACAAATCACCTTTGAACTTTGCATTTTTGGTCAAGATGCCCTAGAGGTGTAATTATAGGGGTGTGAATGAATCAAGCTTGACTTTTAATATTGTGTTCGTGTTCGTTTATTTATTTTTGAAAGTGTTTGTGTTCGTTCGTTTAAGTGTCCGCAAATATGTTCGTTTAAGTGTTTGCAAACATGTTCGTTTATAAGTTTAAAAATATTAACTAAATTAACAATAAATATATAAAACAAAAGCAATAAAATAAGGAAAGAACCAACGTATATTCCTCTAATAAAAGATAAGTTAAAAAACAATGTCTATTACACTTCACGCTCCTTCTATGCTTGTGAAGGTAAGAATAATCGTCATGTTAGCTTCAAGGTAAGAACAATTTTTTACACACAAGTGGCATTTTTTTAATATATTGATGTGATTAAATGGTAATATTTGTCATTTTTTATAAAGCACACACATATTACACACAAGTGTTCGAATCCAGATCTCTTAGCATGAACATCATCTTCTTTTTCATTGAAGTCACTTGTTGGGTTCAAAAGTGGCGTTCTTAAGCCGATTGGCATAAGTTTATAAACTTTTGTATGGTCCAAATTCTTTTTTAGTAGACTGTTAAACCATTAATGGCCAAGCTGAAATATTTCACATTCTGCAGATGCTATCCTAGTGGGAGCACATGACTAAAACCAAATTCAGTTCTTTGTGTAACCAAATAATTAGGTTTATGCATGCTAATGCCATATTTTCAAAGTGGTCCCCTTTTAATGTATCCAAATAACAACCACCATTATACATGCTTTGATTGCCTCCAAGTCGGTTTAATTTGCTCTTCAAGTTCAGAAATAGCAGCTTCTTCCTTCTCCATAATCGTTTAATTATCTCTTGATTGAGATAACAGTGGAGAGAGTGCTGTTCAACAAAGTCAATACATTAGTCATGGCAAAGTATTGACTTCATTAAACAGATCCTCTCCCCTGCTATGCCATTCTAGAGAATTTTTTTCTCTCACCAGTAACTTTGTGTCACGAACCTTAAGTAAAATAGCCGTTGGGAATGGTTTTAATTGTTAGTTATTGTCAGTTTTGGTTTTTAGTTTGAATTTGGGCTGCTTTAATGAAACGCAGCGTTGCGGGCCATGTAAGTAGATAAAACGATGTCGTCCGGAAGAATAGGTTATTAAGGGTCATGAGCTGTAATTGTCCTTATCGAATACCAGAAATCAATTCTCTGTCTCTCTCCTTTTCTCTACCTCAGCTGCAGACAATGTCTTCCCAGGCCCCCTCTGATTACTCACACTAGGTTTCAGATGCACTGGACTAGTGCTTCTCGGAGTGGAAAACCTAGAAAATGGTGCTATAGTTGTACTCCCTGTAGGTGCAGGCCCTCTGAAGACACTCCCACTAGCTCTAGAAGGGAAACTCAATATGGATGGAAGAGTAGAAAAAGGTTTTTGGATAAACCCAGGGTTTCTCTTTTGGGTTGGGTAGTACATCGATTCCATATGTTTAGCTAGGTGAAAGGCTTCTAGTAATGTTCTTGGTTGCAACAGTTTCACAATTTGCCTAATCTCCAAACGTAAGTGATTTTTAAATACACTAAGAGTATAAGCGTCAGGTAGCTTACTTATCTGATTCAGGAGGTGGATGAAATCCTCATAATACTTGTCCACCGTATCCGTTTGTCGAAGCTCAATCAGATCTGAGAACGGATCATCAAATCCACCGGGTGCAAATCTCTCCCTCAATAGCTGTACATAATCCTGCCAGTGCATATCATTCAGATCTGGGTGCGTTTTTGAGAGAAATTGATGCCACTGAAGGGCCTTCCCCTATAAGTGCAACATTACCATCCTCACTTTGGCAAAATCTGGCACTCCTTCTGCTTCAAAATATTGCACCAACTTACACATCCACTCACGGAAGTCCGAGCCATCGAACCTAGGACAGAGGAGCTTGTAAGCAAAATTCATCTGCTGCACAGGTTCTCTTTCTTGCGTTTCTCGCACTAGCTCCCTCACTTCCGGTCCGACCCCACCGTCAGTCTCCAAACCAGACGCATCTTCACTGTCTGGAGTCGGAATGGTCCCCGCTTGCGGATTCTCAGGAGAAGTTCCCAGAATCCCAGAGTGTTGACCCTCCATTGCGCTTGTGTCGATCTTCTTCCCAAGGCCTATCTCTAACAGTTTGTGCAAATTGGCCATCATCGCTGTTTGCATCTCCTGGAAGCGAGTGTTCATGGAAGTTTCCAGTCTTTGCACATTAGCTTCAATGCGGCTTGTTTCCTGTTTTCAGTCCGGCGTAGGTTCCTGTGGCGTAACCCCTGTCATCGGCGGAGGTAATTCACTGCCCGTCGCCGTTGTCTGACTCCGTGTGCCCACCATCTCTGAGGAACGGTAGCTCTGATACCCTTGTAACGGCCCAAATCCGATCAGCGAGAATTAGGGAAAGAAACAAATAAGAACATATGAGAGAGAGGAGAAGAGAAAAGGAGAGAGACAGAGAATTGATTTCTGGTATTCGATAAGGACAATTACAGCTCATGACCCTTAATAACCTATTCTCCCGGACGACATCGTTTTATCTACTTACATGGCCCGCAACGCTGCGTTTCATTAAAGTAGCCCAAATTCAAACTAAAAACCAAAACTGACAATAACTAACAATTAAAACCATTCCCAACGGCTATTTTACTTAAGGTTCGTGACACTTTGTCTCCAAGAAACTCCACTAGAAAGTCCACAATCATCTCCTGCATATCCTTTATGACCCGATCCACCCGTCTTATCCGCGGTTGATGGGTGAAGCGGATTTGACTCAATGGTCAAGCGGGTGGTGGGTGGGTTGGGTGACGATTTGGGATACGGATGATGGTTGGGTGAAGCTCCAACCCACCCAAATCCGACCCGTTGCCAGCCCTATCAATGACATGAATCACACGATTTTATACATATATTATAATGCAATAAATGTTAGGAAAAAAAGAAGTAAAAATGGTTGAAAGGGGATTGGAATCTAGATCACTTGGGATGTGTATAATCACGCAAACATTCGGTTTAAAAGAAAAGAAATTTGATTTAAAATATTCATATATTTTTTATATTTAAATTAAATTGAATATTTATTAAAATATTAAATATTTGATTTTAAAAAATATTTTATTTAAAAGAAAAAGACATTTGATTTAAAAAAATATTCGAATATTTTAAATCGAATTTTTAGAATATTTAAATTAAATCTAATTTTTACAGTATTTTAAATTAAATAGAATATTTAAAGTATTAATTTGTATAATTTCTCAAATCCGGTATAATTTGTATTAATAATTAAAGTTTTAAAAGGAAAAACCACGATTTGTAAGGTTAATACGAATTGCTCATAAAGGATAACCTTTTAGAAGTAAGCAAGGAGAATTTCAACCAAAATCTCAAACCCAAATTCCATTTCTTCAATGTCCATGGCTTCAACAACCAGTACCAACCCACTCACACTCAAAGACCGAGTTGCTATAGTAACTGGGTCATCGCGTGGAATTGGCCGAGTTATAGCGATTCACCTAGCTGAACTCGGTGCTAAACTCGTCATCAACTACACCTCCAGCTCGGACCAAGCCGATCTCGTAGCTACCCAGATCAATTCTATCTATCCCGGTGACGGCCCACGAGCTGTAACCGTCAAAGCCGATGTTTCCAACCCTGCCCAGGTCAAGCTCCTGTTTGACTCGGCTGAGCAGGCGTTTGGCTCAACGATTCACATCCTGGTTAACTCTGCTGGAGTGCTGGATCCTAAGTATCCTAAAATCGCCGACACTTCCTTGGAGGACTTGGACCGTATTTTTAGGTACTACTTTCACTTCACTTGTACTCCTAAATTTCATAGAGCTGATTAAAAAAAATTAGAATATCTTTGTTGATTAACTTTGAAAAAGAAATGTCAGATTATTGTATAATACTAAATTGTTTGTTTGTTTGTTTGCTTGAGACCACGGTCTGGGGAACTTTTATATGTCACGGTGTTGAAAATTTGAATTTCGTATTCAAATTCAAATAACATAGGTTGGTACTTAGACATCATAGTCCATATTGCCTGATATTTTTCATGAAAAAATTGCCCTGCATTCTCTTTAATGCTCCATAGATTTCTATGTGTTATTGAGAAAGATCATATGGGATTTTGCATTTGGAAATTGGGATAGAATGAATTAGGTAGATTTTACTTGTATAATATATTTGCAGTGGTTGCATTTAATGGCCTTCTTTTTTCGATCTTGCGTATTCGAAACCGGATTCATTTTCTTGAGTACCTTCATTTAGTTTCTATACATGTTAATTTCAGTGTAAACACAAGAGGGGCGTTCTTGTGTGCCAAGGAAGCGGCCAACAGGCTGAAGCGCGGAGGTGGTGGTCGAATTATATTGATGTCGTCGTCAATGGTGGTTGCACGGAGGCCGGGATTTGGAGCATACACTGCGTCAAAGGCAGCAATAGAGGCTATGGTGAAAATACTAGCAAAGGAACTCAAAGGAACTGGTATCACTGCAAACTGTGTGGCACCGGGGCCGATTGCAACGGAGATGTTCTTTGCTGGAAAAAGTGAAGAAATGGTGCAGAAGTGTATCGATGAATCTCCACATAATCGGCTTGGTCAATGCGAAGATGTTGCTCCGGTTGTTGGCTTCTTGGCTACTGATGCTAGTGAGTGGGTGAACGGAGAGACTATCCGCGTCAACAGCGGCTACGTTTGATACATGTTTGAATATGCATCAGATCAAGGGACCATATTCATAATAAAGACTTCTGTATTTCTGATGCTGAATTTATTTTAAGTATAATCCATTTAGATTTTACTACATATTAAGTATTCAAAACTTAATTTAAACCTAATTATAGGTGATAGATGATTTGGTAATTGTTGTTCCTAAGCGCTTTTAAACCTTAAGCAACTGTTGAATATGAGATTGCTGCCTGTAAGCGCTTTTAAACAAATTTTCATAATAAAATCATGAATATAGCAAAAAGTGGCATTTTTTAAATAAATTAGTGTGATTAAATGGTAATATCTGTCATTTTTTTGTAAAGCATATATGCCTTGCACACAAGTACTCGAACTAAGATTTTTTAGGATGAACATCATCTTCTTTTCCATTAGAGTCACTTGTTGGGTTAAAAAGTGGCGTTCATAAGGCGATTAGCATAAGTTTATAAACTTTTGTATGGTCCAAATTCTTTTTTAGTAGACTGTTAAACCATTAATGACCAAGCTGAAATATTTCACATTCTGCAGATGCTATCCTAGTCGGAGCACATGCTGCAGATGCCATTCCAGAGATAATTTTTTTTCTCTCACCAGTAACTTTGTCTCCAAGAAACTCCACAATCATCTCCTGCATATCCTTTAGTTCCTTGTTATTTCTTCAAAGTTGAATCTTTTAGAGCTTCTCTGGATATGCAGCTAGGTTTTCTTCTGGCCATTCATGCCACAACTGGAGATGTATTCTCGATATAATAGTCTCCCTATAATATATGTTTATCGATATTAAAAAATAAAATTTTAATATATATATAAAATAATTTAATTGAATTTTTAAAATAATTATTAATTGTATGATGGGTCCTTGAAATTTTAAATCTTTATTAATTAATTTAATGGTGTTCATCGGTGTTCATCATTAGTGATGTTCATCGATGTTTATCTCACGTTGTAGAATTTTCCTAATAAATTTTGACATTTCTAATCAGTTTACCTTTTAATTCACATTTCCATATACAAAATCAATTCTATGATTAAATTTTATAGTACTTTTTTAATGGAAAAAATTATACTATTAATTTATATATATATTGTTGCACGAGATTTTATATTATTATTTATATTAATATATGAAATTATACTATTAATTTATATATATTGTTGCACGAGATTTTTTAATGGTAGAATGACTTTCTTTGTGCTTCATTTTTTGGATTATATTGTGCTTTTGTCAGCTTGATTCTATACTCTGAACAGATTGTAGCTGAAGTTACTATTTTCTAAAATCTATTTATATATGAACACATGACAACATCATGGAACCTTTCTAATCCATTTTCTAAAATTAGCATATATAACAATAACCCTTGATCGGGGCAAGACGTCGGAATTCATAACTCATAAACACTGGAGGTATCCCCAGACACCTTATGACTTAATCAACAAGGTAATTGTGCTTAAAGCATATGCAAAGGTTGCTCCACCCATTATAGTTGTGGCTGAGGAGACCCATTTTCAGAACCTATTCTTCTTTTGTGATTCCATAATACTTTTCTCCTTCAAATCTCAACCCAATGTCTCTTTCTTTTGTGGAATTTTTGAGGGGGTTTCTTGGAGAGAAAGTTATCGGTGAGAACAAAAATACTGGGGAGTTTCATCTTTGGATTGAAATTCTGCAACCTACCTATCAGATCAGTATTTTCACTCACACCAGTAACTTTGTCTCCAAGAAACTTCCCTAGAAACTCCACAATTTCCTCCATTGCCTTCATCTTCCGGAGGATTGGCCCTTCAAAGTTGAACCTTCTTTGGATATGCGGCTAGGTTTCTATCTGGCCATACATATAATGGCACAATTGGAGATGTATGTGAAACGTGAAAGGGGGGTTTTTATGCGGCTAGGTTTCCTAACTCTGTCTCACCACCCCATAATTTTAAAAACTATCTCTCTTCCGCATATCTCCGCTCCACCATCATGCGGGTTCCGAGACCCACATAATCTTCTTTATACTCACCATCGTCATGTGTCTCATTTCATATAACACAAAATGAACCTTTCTTCCATCAAATTGGCCCTTAAACTTTGCAAGCTTGGTCAAATTGGCCCTGACAAATTTTCAGTCAAATTGTCTTTCAACTTTGAAAACAAAACACAAAATGACCCCTAAGATTAATGAAGTATCTTATTGGATATTCTATCAATATTGACCACTAAGGCGGTGACATTATCCATGGCGGAGCGGGTTTTGAACTTTATTTAACGTGTTAATCTTAGGAGCCATTAGTGGTACACTTTTAAAACTTAGGGGGCAATTTGTTCGAATTTGTTAAATTTAAGGGTAATTTGACCAACTTTACGAGTTCAAGAGTAAATTTGAACAAGGTTATATTGCTTTGATCCAAGAAACATAGTGTCGTGCTAAAAAGCCATGGAAGTGATCATTATTTGGCTACAAGTAGAAACTGATTGTAGCATGTTCCATATATAGAAGTTTAACCTCTTGGACAGCCTTTTTGAGCCCTTCGACATAAGAAAATTACCCTTACATTTAACAAATTCGATCAAATTACCCCTAAGTTTTGAAAGTGTAACTCTAAATGGCCCCCAATGAATAATGTCACCACCTTGGCGGTCAACGTTGATGAAATATCCAAAAAAAAAAACTTCATTAGTCTTAGGGGTCATTTTGTGTTTGGTTTTCAAATTTCATGGCCAATTTGACCAAGCTGGCAAAGTTTAAGGGCTAATAAGATGGAAGAAAGGTTCATGGGCCAATAAGATGGAAGAAAGGTTCATGGGCTAAGAAGAAAGAGACATTAAACTGAAACGTGATGTTATGGAGAAAACTGTTGTGGAGATGGGTCTCCTCGGCAACAACTATTATGGGTGCAGTAACAAGGTTATGTAGACACTGGTACCCTTTTTCTCTAAAAAGCATTGAGCAGTTCTCCACCATCACCCACACTTCCCTCGGCCCCGAAGGTACCCTTTTACTCTTTCCTTTGGTGTTTTGATTTGAAATCTGCCGTGTTTTTCAAACTGTTTGAAATCTGGATCATGTGTTCTTGTTTTTTCTAATGTGGCCGCATTTTCTTTAATTGATCTTGAAGGAGGCTGGATTGTTGGTTTTAATAAGCACCTTGGGATTTCTTCGGTTCTTCAATATGAATTCAGGGACTCAAACTTGTTTGATATTATGGATTTAAAAGAATTCAATGTCAAATTGATAGTTGTTCTCCCGACCATGGATGTAACACCCCAATTTTGATGCTAGACTTTCAAACAATGTTGATTCGACCTAGTTTTTTCGGGTCGGGTTTAGGGGGTTACAATAGATGC